>JBCFYV010011172.1:42999807-43031067 GCA_039000515.1 Timema cristinae
CGTAAAGCTCGCAATATATTGTATTTCACTTGATGGTGTGATTTAAGTTCGAATATCAGACGGATGCACTGAGAGGTGGTTTTTCGCTTGTTGTGTATGGCGATGGTTTCCTCATACCCTTTCACACTAATGCGTGTGTAGGCTACTTTAGGGGCTGAGAAAAAATTCTTGCTCATCCATACCCCTTTGATCAAACCATTATTTTGAACGTAAAATATTTTTTTAACATTAAAAAAAACCAGCGTCCCTTAGAATATGTAGTCATATATTCTGTAGTGACGTCACGCAGGGCACAAGGACAAAAGGCATCGGTCTTGTATTATCTTGTTTGCTTATGGTGGAGAGGTTTGGGTTAGGATCTCAGTTGGGCGGACTTAGCAGTCATTCCTTAGTGAATTCCCATGGTGTCACGATGCAAATGAGGGTAAATTTCCTCGAAATTCAGCTTTGCTCATTCCTTCCCCATTAGTGTAAAGTAAATATGAGTCCAGGCTAGTAGTAAAACGTGGAGCACGGCAAAACCTGACCTTGGTTTTATTTTCTGTTTCGAGCCCTTCCTTGATCTGGTAAAACATCCTAAAGTGTTATTTCTGTATTTCAGCGTGGCTCATTCGACAGGTGCGTTGGCTCAAACAAGGCCGCATTGTTTTTTTTTGTGTTCACTATTTATTAGTCGATTATTTTGTAATAATGGTCCGTCTTGGGGTAAAGTGCTCGCCTCAGGTCCCGATGTTCGTAGGTTCAAATCCAGCGGGTATCGTCAGATTGTTCTTGAACGATAAAAATCCGTAGTACAACTTCCTTCAGAGGTGAATTAAAGCTGTCGGTCCCGTGTTTAGTTTGGCATGTAAAAGAACTCTGGAAGGTTAGTGAAAATACCTTTCCCGCAAAATCTGTAGAACCTTTCACTCTCACTCATAGAAAATTCTCGTGTGCTGATTTAATCAGTCTGTTCAGAAAGTGCACGTTAAATACCTCTAAAATAAATAATAAAAATGTCCCTAGTTTTTAAACAATTATTTTCACTGAATATCACTACCCATGAAGGATATCCGAGTTTAATTAAACTTGTTGGGTAGGTAGTATTTAGAATAAATCTACCTTTATTTCTTGCGTGAAGGAAAAGGAGAAAATTGTTAATTAAAACTCACCCTCAGGTGACCTGAGGTCGAAATTTGAATCTTGAACCCATCACCGACACACCAAACGAGCTTGGAGTGAAACCTGCGTTCGTGAATTAATTATCATAATTTGCTTATACAATGATCATACGAACGCGCCTATGATGTCTCGAAAGATAATAAATGAGCCCAACGGGTATTTCGGACGTTGATCTAGCAACGACACTCGCTTAAGCACGAAACTGCTACAGTAAGCTAAGTAAGCGAGCAGGTACTTTTTAGCACCGCATCTTACTAACTGTTTAAGTACTAACTACGCTTATGGGCTAGAAATTGGTAAGGTTGAATTTAGAGGAAATGAACCTGCATATGCGTGAAGGAGAATGGAAAACCATTTAGGAAAAAACTACCTCTAGTTCACCGGACTGAGATTCGAACCTCAATCTTCCCGTCCTTCGAAGCTCAGCCCAACACGATACCAGAACGTTAGCTAACTACGCCACTGAGGTGGGTTAAATTTAGATGAAATGCACCCGCGTTTGCATGGAGGAAGAGTGGAAAATCATTTAGGGAAAACCACACTCAATGCATTTGGGATCGAACCCAGATATCTCGATCTTCGGCAGTCTAGTCTAACATGAGAGTAGCGCGTTAGACCATGGGGCAACTGAAGCGGGTTTAAGTGAGCAGCTGTCAGAGTTGAAAACCAAAAGTAACTTAGACAAGATTGATAGATTAAATCATTTTAACCAATTACATTTCTATTTTAATTTTTCACACTTTTATGATGATTATAATCATTTTAAGAAAAGTAAACAAAAATCTATAACTTTAACAAGCATCACGCAACCCCCACCCTCAGGAGACTACTAGTGTATTACACGGATTTTTGTTGGAAGCGCGTTCTGAAAGGTCTTTTTTCCTACCAGAATCATACTATACGATAGGCTTTTGGCAGGAAAAAAGAACTTTCATAACGGTCTTCCTACCAAAATCAGTGTATACAAAGATGTTAGGGATGAGTTCGATTCCCAGCCTGACAAATTCATAATTAACTAAATTGGGGGTACATCTTTAGTAGTGGAGAATGGGTGACCTGTCAGTCTGAGGGTGAGTTGTCAGACATCTGTGTTGGGGGTCCGGGTTCAATCCTGGTCCTTGCACAGATCTATATGATTGCCAAACCCTTCCTCACCTCTGACAAGAGGTGTATTAATCACAACTGGTGAATGTGGGGAATGACAGTCCTCCACCGTGGTTCGGATCCCACGTTAAACTGTAGGTTCTTCATTTCATCTCACAATCACCCTACCATTACACATTAGCATAAGTGCGTATAATCCGAACGGGTAGTAATACGCGGTGCTAATAATAATAATAATAATAATATATATATAGGAGAATAAACGGCCTCTGGATTGGTGGTTGCGTCTCTTTTAGAATTAAGCTAGCTTCGTAGGTCGTGGGTTCATTTGATCATCTGGTTCAGAAAGTGGATGCTTAAATAACACTTTTATAAATAATTTATATTTTCTACTACTTTTTGCCGCTTCTTCGGGATATTTGTAACTTAATTATTAAGTAACTCACCTGCTAGATCACTGAGACGGGTTGCAGACATTCAGAAATCCGGAGTTGTTTAATAAGTAAATTATGTTTCATGACATAAATGTTGGTAGGTAGTCGCTAAAGCATTAAAAGCTTCGTGTTTTGGGTTAAACCCCGTTTTAAAAAGGTTCAAGAAAAAAGTTAAATCAGTTCATTTTCATTTATGATTCACGCAAAATGTTGTAGCTCTGAGATCAAAGTCAATACAGTATAACGTATTTAATTCGAACTCCAAGAGATATTAAAAAAAGTTGAAATATCTAAAATTTGAACTAATCATTTAAATAGTATCTAGGCTGCTGTTATACAATAAATCAATAACCTCAAAATATGTTACATATAGCCACATACATTTTATATAATATGATATATAGAACACACATGTACACAATCCATGAAAAAATAAATTGTACGGTGCCCAAAACAGACTTTCTCTCGTTTGCATCTTAAAATAGACACTTACTAAAAACTAGTAAGATTTGTGAAACGAAATATAGGTATATACATTGTTGTAGAAATACTACACCAAATATCATAAATGAAAAATAAATGGTACGGAGCTCCTCGCGAACTTTCTCGCTTTATTGTTAAAAAATTAAGATATTTACTCAAAATTTGAAGTATAATATACACTATCAAACCCGAGAACAAATTGCGCTGTAGATGCGTACAACATTTTTTGACTCGCGGTCTAAATTTTATAATTTTATTTTTAAAGAATTAATGTCTTCATTTGTATATTTGGACCAATATAGAATATCGATATTGGGTACCCAAAGGTCAACATTTCGTATTAAAATTTTAAATTTCGGTTAAAATTTTCGGCATTTTATTAGGAGATACACATCTTGACACTACTGGTTTTATTGTCACGTAATACTATCTCACTAACCAAATTTCATTTTTACTTTCTCGCTATCTTACAGGTAGAGAAAGTATTGTGATCGTCAAAAAAATCAAACTCGAGATTTTGATGAATCGAAACGTTTCATCACACCCCGAATCCGAAAAAGTGTTTTTTTGAATTTCCGTCTGTTTGTACCTCCGACTAGAGCCTAAACTATTTTACCGATCAGGCTAAAACTTGGTATCGAGGGTTTTCATAGGGTTGCCCCGAGGGGTTTTGTAATTGGATATCTAACCCTAAAATTAAGGGTAGTTTACTGAAGGACCAAAACAGAAAAAGTCGATTTCCTCAAAATTGGCTCCAACGAATTAGATTAACTTTGATTTCGAAACATAACTAAATATTCTAAACAAAATGGCTACTTTTAGTATTTCAGCAAAATGACTTTAAGGGGTTTGTTCTGATGCGTAAATTTTCATTTTTTATCATATCCTCGAAACTATTTGAGATATATTACTTATTAAAATATGTAGATCTATTTATAATACAAATATTTTATTCAAAGCATATTTTTATAAAACTATTAACCTTCAATCTATACGCATATATATATATATATATTATATATTTAACTTTTCTAACACTAAAGGTAAAGTATTGCGACCGTAAAAAAAATCTAACCTGAAATGTTTTTGAATGTCGAAGTCTCATGACCCCCGAACCCTAAAAAGTGGCATTTTAAATGTCGTTTTTCTGTGTGTCTTTTAACCCCAAAATTAAGAGTAGCTTAATAAAAAAGTGACAAGATAAAAAATCGGGCTGTTTTTTTCAAAATTGGCTCTAACGATTTTGATTAAAATTTGTATCTAGGCGTTGATTAAGATTATAAATAAACTGGCTATTTTCATTTCTCATGAGAATGACTTTTAGGGTACTTTACAGAAGCGGATATTTCCGTGCCTCCGCCAATATTTGAGATACTAAATAACTTATCATTGGAAAATTATGGTACTATTAAAATAAAAAAACTTTTATATTAAATATATTTTTATAAAACTTACACTTTCTGAGATATTGGCAAATATATTAATACAATTATGTGAGCTTTAGTTGTAAAGAAATACTACTAATACTACTAATTCTCCAATGCCATAGAGTAATTAAATATAACAAAGTCTTTCAAAAAATGTATGTTCTCTTTCTTTCAACTTCTTAGGAGAAATGTTTGTACAACATTGATCTATTTCTATCATTTTAGATTCAATAGTCAATATTTATTTATTTTATTGATCAAAATTTATAAATGATAAATTTAATAGCAATGCAATAACCATAAGATGTGCAAACCTTAATAAAATGTCGAAAATTTTAAGCCGGACGTCAACATTTTAATACGAAGTGTTGACCCTTGAGGACCCAATACTAATATTCTAGCTAGGTGCACTGACCACTATGCCAAGGGGATGATTTTCAAAAGATTAGAAACGTGTATTTTCTAATGGCACTCAACATCAATACTGGCCACAAATAAAGCCAAGCAATCCTAATCTGATTCATCTTTTGTGTTGATTTTTTTAACCACTAGACCTTGCTTAAACCGGGGTTCAAACAAGGTATACTAAAACAAGAAATGGGACGGAGTGGACTTATTTCGGTCTGTGTTAGAAAGTACATGTTAAATACACCAAAATAAAATAATCAAGCAATCAAATTAATCCTTCAAGCTGTCTAAATTTTAGTGTAAGAGAATTATAAGTTTGCTATGAATCACTTTATATGAACATTGTTGTACATTTAGCTAATTAAAAGTAATGAGTCGTTAAAATAACTGGGAACTGAAAACATGCTGAGAACATTGAGGTAGTGATTATTTTGTGCAAAGCAAGGGGATTCAACACAGTGCTGTAACGAATAATTCTATTTATAGATTGTCCTTGACTGGTAATAATAAAGAGTGATAATAAATCAGTCACTTAACATTTTACTCAATTGAGCTACATTCTATTAATGTTTAACACAATTTACATCAGAGGAGTATTTGAAACCTTTCCAATTGTTTGCTAAATATAAATTATAAGGGATCTATCCCCCCTTCTTTTCCTTCCAAAAAAATAAGATTTTGTTATATTTATTTTTTAGAACTACGTCTTACTAAACGTTTGGATTATGTACTAACTACACAAATGTGTTGGAGGAAATGTACCAACATTTGTGTTGAGGGAGAGTGGAAAAATATTTAGGAATAACCATCCTTGTCTTGGTACACCCGACTGGGATTGAACCCTGATCTCCCCATCTTCGGCAGTCACGTCTATTGCGAGACTAGTGCCTTAGACCATGCAACCACAGAATCGGGTAATATAATGATATTAAGTTTATAATTGGCCATAAAATATGGTTGTTCCTAAACAGTTGAACATTAGTTTAGTTGTTTTAGCACCGTGTCCATCCCTCCCTTATCCATTTGAGTGTATGTGTGAGACAATCCACATACTTACACTTATGGGCCAGGAAATAGAAAGGTATAACTTATAGGATATATACCAGCATTTCATGGAGGTAGAAGTAAACCATTTAAGAAAAAAACTTCAGTACACCCACACTGGATTTGAACTCTGACCTGCCCATCACTGTAAAATCGGACAAGATAAGCTTGATGCCATGTTCTGCATGCGCAAAGATACGGGGGGAGGGGGGGGGAGGGTGCTTTCATAAAATAATAGTATTTGGTCCAACGTTTGTCTGAAAGTCTGAGTTGTCACTCTCGCGATAGACTGGACTGCCGTTGACTGAGAGATTTGGAAGTCCCATTCGGGGTAATGAGGGTAGTTTTTTCGCCTGGTGGGCCTGCAAGTGAGTCTTGAACTGTTAAGAATTTTTTTTTTTTTTAGTAAATGGTTTCTACTCTCCTGGTCAATACATTTTTTGTCTAAAATAAACATTTTAGTGGCCTTTCCTAACATTTTAATTGATATAAAAACACTTAAAGTATTTATACTTCAATAATAAATATGGATGCATTTTTATTAATAATGAAAATGTTTAAGAAGGTCCACAACAATTTTTATTTTGAACTAAAAATGTGTATAAAGTGCAATAAATTTCCCAACAAACAGAAAAAGTTGCAAAATATTTCTAGCTCACTACTTCTAGCCCTTAAGAGCGTTCCTGGTACTAGGCCCAATCCAGCTCCTGTCTTGTGGGAGGTATGGGAGTTATAGGGAAAAGAAAATACCTGTGATATGCCAGAAATGTGTGCAGTGCATTCGTATTTGAATTATTACTAAAAAATTTCACGGTGACGATGGGGGACAAAGCGACAAAGTTTCTTGTTAATAACTACAGTATGTCCCTATTATGAAGAATTAAGATTTGTAAATAGTGCTTATCTGTGAATTAAAATTGTTAAAAACAGCCTTTTCAATGCTGTTTCTATACAACTATCGTTTAATATTTTATCAATATTCAATGTTAGAAACTTCCATTAACTCTTTTTCTCCATTAATGTTTAATCATAAATGATCCACGTTCGTGTAAATTTACGATTTATAGCCGACTGTATCACAAAGTGAATTGGCATGTGATGCACGCTCTTAATTTAGTTTCAATATAAGTTGTGTGTTAATAAAATATGTTGTTTGTGTAGAAAATGCATGCTAAGAGCCCTTCTCACACCAAGTAATAAAACTACAGCTATACTTTACATCGTGGTGTGAAATTCTCTATTCTATTTGATAAAACTGTGTATTTGAGACAGTTAAATTGTTTTAACATATTTTTTTAAATACAACAAAATTTAAAAAAAATGCTATTTTAAGTTTTTAAAAAACTATCTAACTGATCGAAATTTCATTGTTAAAAATAAAAACTCAGAAAACCATAATTAGAAACGTTTTATACTTAGGTTGTAATATTGTCTTTAATATCTTGGTTAATCGGTCATGTGATGGCTAGTAAGAGTCTCTTTCAGCGACCGATTGACCGGGAAATTAGTTAAAAGATCATGCTCGAAACAGGAAACGTTATTTAAGTTTGATTTCTGTATTATTTACTTGTTAACAGTGAAATTTAAATCAGGATAATAGTTTGTTTATTAATTTAGAAATGATTATTTTTAAATATAGTTGTATTTATTAAAATAAAATAGTTTCACTGCTCTCAATTCCACTGTATTTTTTAAAATAGAATGCAGACAATCACATCACAATGTGACGTGTGGTTCGAGCTATACTACCTGAGGTGAGACAGTCTCGTAAGAGGGTTGTTTTCAGAGCACTGAAATCGTTGCGGAAGTTTATAAATCCCGGATTATTAATTAATTGTTTTGTTATTTTTAATATTATTTTCACCAAATGTAATGAAAATTCTGACCAGTTAAAAGTTTAAAATTCAAATTTAAATTATTAAAAACTTTATTATAACTTATATAAAACCCTCTAGAACAATACCACATTATTTTAAAATATTCTGTTGTGATCATGTCAAATCACGACTTTAGTTGAGAAAGGAAGATTAAATATGGGTTTTTGACCTTTTGCTTTAACCTCAGAAATACAAATTTTCGCGTAGATTGTGGTTGAATTATATTTTAAACTCAAAAGTTAAACTTTTAGTTCGTCAGAAACCTGCTGATAATTTTCGCCTAAACTTTGTAAAAAATAATATTTAAAAATATCTAATAACTTCTTAAACAATTTGGGATTTCAAAACGTCTGAAACGCGTCTCAGTGTTCTACTATACATCCTTCTTAAGGTGGGAATGTAGGCGAAGTCTGAAAATACAGTGGTTTTGTATTTTTTATAACAACACTTTTTTGGTTAAGATAAACAAAATAATTATCCAGTATAAACCTAGAGTTTAATTTTCTTCCCATTATGACCTAATTAGTTTTTTAATATATATCAAGGATGTTCTAGAATTTAATGACAATTTTTCCTCTTAATTTAAAAATTTTCTCATCCAATTCGGCTATGCGCTCATGACAAATATTTAAGAACTGTAAATATCGATATGTGAATAAAATTAAACTCTATGTTTCTACTGAAGAATTATTTTATTTATTTTGGCCTAACTGTTGTATTACTTTAAAAACTGCAAAAACATATTTTCAGCGTCCCTTACACTACCACCTTAAGTACACATCATAGTCTTGTGGTTTCATCTTCAATAATCCATATGCTTGCCCCCCTCTCTCCTGTAGTTTCACCCGACCCCTGTGTGGACATGAAGCGCGCCCAATCCCTCCCGGAGGATTCACCGGTACCCCGAATCTCTGGACTATGGGACATCCACGACAGACTCAAACATATTGGCGGTGAGTTTCGTGAGAAAGACACTTGGATGGGTCTGACTATTTTGTTTATGGAACTAAAAGAAAGGACGGGAGGAGGTGCGAAATGTTGAATCACATTTTTAAACAACCTTGAGTCAGATTTGGATATGAATTAACTTTATTGACATTCAGGGGCCTTGATTATATTAGGTAAGGTTTTTTTTGTGTGTAAATGGGGGACAAGAGTGGGTTCATTATTTTCTCACGTTTTATTAAGAGGGAAAGAGGGTTTGAATACTTTCTACAAAAGTTATTTTTATCATTGTTTATAGTGAGACAAAGTCTAAAAAAATGATCATATTAACTATAAAATTTCACTTAGTGTATATTTAATTTAATTATGATGTGTTACGACTAATTTTATTTCAAATAAGTACTCTCAAATTTCCTATCACTCGCTTTGTTACCAATCCTCATTTCTGAATATAATTAAATGATTAAAATAACATAGTTTATTAAATCATAAGAAATTACGTAAACTAGAGGAGGATGGGGGGGTGGGGTGGGTTCTGGTGACGGAAAATAATACTATCCCTTACGGGGGTGAGGTCAAAAATAATGGGGGGAAAAGCCTTACGTAATTTAAGGACAGCAATTACAAAAATTACTAAAACCATTTTTAAAAGATTCATACGTCAACCTATGTGATTAGAAGTATTCACGTTTCATAGTTAATATAGTGAAATAATATCAATGTTGTGACTACAAAATAATCCTACTATAGCTATTATATAAATCTTAGCTAGCAAGCCAAGCGTTAATAAAGCTCCTCTAATTTATTAAATATGCCGAGCAAGCCGAGTTTTCTTAAACTTTCCATTTTTACAGCTGTAATATAACTAGGCATAAATTACTTTCTTTACTAGTCAATGTTGCCTACATCGATATGTAGCTCAGTCTATGGAAATCATTACTAACCTAGCTCCTTTATTCATACTTCATTATAACAATTAAAATGCAATTAGCCTGTAGGATAAATAATATGTGGGAGATTTTTATAGGACTTTTTTTAACAATCTAATCGTGCTCATGCACTTTTAGTTTTTATTAATTTAGTCTTTTTCCATTAGTAAGCAAATCTCTCATAAATCATCACTGATTTCTAAATTATAAAACTAATTGAAGGAAAGAGTATTTGCTTTATGTAAGCGAACTAATCATAGTAATTCATCACGTGACCAAAACGTATTTGAGATAAATATGACTCAAAACAGTTTAGTCAAATGTCGCGAACGTTTTATATTGAAACAGTTATTTGACAAATACTATTCTCCCATTACAGATGGTCCCTTAGTTATGAAAATTATTGTATATGGTTTTTTGTATGAGCCAATTGTTTTCAACAAGAAACAGATTTATGGCAGTTGTTGGAAATTTTGTTACTTCTTTGATAAATTGAGAATTTAATTTATTTCGTAAATATGCACGTACTGTATGTAGTTCATTCTTTTAATAGTACAACAATGCAAATGAGCCAAAAAAATAAGTAAAAGCTTACTGAGCAGATCACGGGCAGTCGTGTTTGGAAATTTTATAATCAAGTAAGACACTTAAACGCAATTCCTCTTGATTTTTTTTTAATGCAACATGACATGTTACCATTTTAAACCATGTTCTAAAAACAAACTTTGTTTTAGCTTCCTACTCTGTCAACTATTTTCATCGTAATATCAAGTTCTCAGTGACGTATTCGAGATAGAAATGGGGAAGAGTTGAATACAAGGTGTACATTTGCACTTCATCCCACATACCTCACAAGATAGCAAATCATTTTATTAACATCCCAAAAAATATGTGAAGCTTTAAAGATGTGTAAATTGTATTTAATAGATTTTTAGTATTAGTCTTCATACATATTAACTAAAAGTGTCCTAAAAATCTAAAATGGAAACATATACAGGAATATTAGTTCTACTAGATTACGTCCACCCCTCCCAAAAAGTAAATTATGAGTGCATCATTGTAAGTTTCTCCTTACTAATTACTTATTATTTACGTACGCGTGGCTTACATTTACTCAGCCTTGAACTAGCAGATTTATGAAAAACAGAAAACGCTACTCATACTTTTACCTCTTGTATATATTATCTGATGACGCATTTTTTTTTTTACTATTATTTGTTAAAGGTTTACCTTATCATGTAATTTTACTGTTTTTTTCGTCAAAACAATACATTGAAGCAACACGTATAAGATCCTGAGAGAAACCTTTAGAAAGGGAGATATCCTTGTTTAGGCGTTCATAACAGAAAAGTATCTGGTGGAAGAGACACTCGGCTTGCGAAAATTGGAGATACGATGTGTTGGTTTCTTTAATTGTTTTAATTAAAGCTTATTTTAAAAGTCCTATTCGAAAACCCTTAGATATTTCTCGTGTAATAAATACCACGCAGAAGATGTTGATAAACATATAGAGGCCAGACATCTATTGCTTCATTTTAAGCAAAACTTGTATCACTTTAGGAACTCTATACGATATATTTAGTGTAGTTGAATTTGGACTTTGGAATTAACTTAAATCGATTCGAGGAAATCTCAATGAACACCATCACGTCATTTTGAATCATGTGTGAGATTTTCGAGATGACTCTCGAAGGTTCATTGACTAAGGAAGCCGTATCACACAGGAATAACAGAACTGTAAGCCAACAGCTGTTAAACTTTTTTAGCAAGTAGTTTGAAAGGTTTCACCTAGTCACTTTTTTTTTTCATCTATTTCCTCTATCATCCTTCGTGGCGGCCATTCAGGACGTATCGGTAGTATGTCGGGGTCTGATGGAGACTCGTTCAGGCATGCCGGTGGAGGCGAAGGGAACACCCAAGGGTCGGCGACGGCGGAAATCATGAAGATGCGCGAGGAACCGGTGACGTTCCCGCCGACCTACATGGTTATTAAGTTCTCCCGTCACATCCACGGCAAGGCGCTCGTGTGGCTGGTGGACAAGATTACAGGGAAACGTCTGGACGGCGGTGCTGAGTTGCTGGTCCGCAAACAGCCGCAAGGACACGGTGAGGTAAGACTTCTTGCCATCTCTCGTCTTGGGTTTACCGAGACAAAGTGGGTTGAGATTACACTGCTACAAACCAATTTTCATAGGGAAAACCCTTTCTGAAATATAGAATAATAATAATAATTTAGTACCGCGTCTTACTACCCGTTCGGGTTATACGCTTTAAGTACTAATTACGCTAATGGATTAGGAATTGGGAAGGTTGAAATTAGAGGAAGCGAACCCGCATTTCGTGGAGGGAGAGTGGAAAACAATTTAGGAAAAAACTACCCAGTTCACCCGACCAAGATTCGAACCTCGATCTCCCGTCCTCAGCAGTAAAGCTCAACACGACTAGTGCATTAGCCAACTACGCCACCGAGGTGGATAATTACAATTATAATACAGTAATAAAATAGGTTTTTAATTTCTAAATGGCCCTTCCTATTTAAATTATACTATTTTATTAAGTTCTTAGAAACCTCAAATAGATGGACACGTGAACAAAGGTGTTAGACTCATCCTTTCTGTTTTTTTCGTTAACAGGGAGGCCGGGGTTTGAATCCCGTTTGGGTGTTCTAAGGTAGTTATTTCTGAACTGTTTTCCACTCTCTCAAGAGTCCCAAAAACGTATGTGCTTGGTTAAAAAATAAACAAACAGTGTGAACGAAAGTAGTATCAAAGTTTTCTTATGGTAGTAATTACACGTACCGTGTTAACCGTATTTAGAGCTGAGGTTGGTATGTCAGTTAAAATAAACGTTGTCTTTAATGCACATGAATTAGGTCGGCAAGATTTCCGTGGTAAAATAAAGATGTTTAGGGTTTTTAAATACCCTCACTTGGCGAGGCCTTGGGGGTAGATTCTCCATCTCCCCCCCCCCCCTCCCCCCGTGCCCCTTCCCACACACACACCTACCCACCCATTCTCCTCTGGTTAAACCTGATCTCCATCCACGCAATTGTGGATATACTTCCTCTAAATCTTCCTCTCCTCCTTTCTACCGCATTAAGTGAAAATATGCAGATAGTCAAGATGTGTTAGGCTGGCATGCTAAGGACGAAATATCGGGGTTAGAACTCCGGTCGGGTCTATTGAGAGGGTTTTCCCTATATGGTTATCCACTTTCCTTCTGCGTAAATGCGGATTGATGATCTCTAAAATTCTTCTCTTTCTCATCCCCTCCCCCATAAAATAATTATAATATATGCCTATAGTCTTAAAAAGTAGTACGATGCCATTTATATATATATATATATATATATACACATAACATACGTGCATACATTCATACATACATACATACATACATACTACGCACGTGTACGTTACGTTGTGTATTGTACACACGCACACACAATGATATGCACGCATACAACGCACACATACACATACACACACATACATAAAACAAGTAAATTTATTTTGCCAATAGGAGCTTACCATGAAGACTGTTGCTCTAACATAATTAATTCTCTTTTATCCAAACGAGATGAGAAATTCACAATATTATAATCCATGGGCTCTTTTTCTCTTGTTCTTTGGCAATCAAATAAGAACATAGGTTTGATTTATATAAACCTTTTCCTAACAAACTTTTTAACTAGGTGTAAGATTAAAATTGGTCAGATACACCTTAATAGCACGTCAGAGTTAATAGACGTATGGTCCATATTCATTAAAGTGGATACATTAACGGTATGTCATCTGGTTATTAATAGGTTCGTTCAAAATACAATTGAGGATAATCCACTAGCAACCAGCAAACTGTCTCTAGGAAATGTATTGCTCTAATTTAGGATCTGAAATATTATAGAGTTGAATGACTATATTTAAACACGGGATGAATTTAAAGATTAAAAAGATATAAACTGTCTTGTTACCAGTAGACTACATTTAACACCAAGAGGTATTATTGTTTTAATCTTAGATGGGAAATGCAAGTTTTAGAGAAAGTGCATACATGCTAGCTTGAAAAAATCATTTAAAAAACACAGTGATAAAACCCCTTCACTTCCTCCGCTCCCATCCCCCATTAATTTACCCTTTTGAAGAAGTAGTAGTTTTACCTTGGACTACACTATGAACCTAACTTACAAGCTATACCATATTGAAATAATACAAGGTAGGCTTGCTATTCTACAGGTTTGACTAAGGGTATAGGTCGAGATTTACATCCGCGATTTCTCCATCATCAGTTCTCACTTTTGTTACTAGCCTGATGACTAATATCGCACGACCATTTTCGAAGTTCAAATATTACGAGAAAACGTCATTTAAAATGTACCCATGTAATGCCTTCTGGGTTCGTTTGACAACCTCTCTCACGTAACCTTCATCCTTTAACAAATTACTCGAGGCTAAATGCTTTGCGGATCACTGACGCCACCGTGATACGTTGACGCAATACCCGCGTTGTGTAACCCGCCATTGTTCTCTCCGCGCGACTCTGATTAGGAAAAAGACACGTGATTCAAAACTAGAGGACTGACACGCTTTCGAAAAATATTGCAAAGACAGAAATTGTTGGTAGGAAGACCTTCGGTAAAAGAATACAAACCAATTAATTAACGTAATAAATTGAAAACCTCAACGATGGTCATTCCGATCAAAACGTTGAGATCTTTCTAATCTGGTTTGCCAATCACTTGGTCAAGTTGAAAAATCAGGACATGTTGTATTGAAGGTGGATACTCCTCAATAGTTCCTCCCTCTCGCTTCCTACTAATGTGGGTACACTTCCTATTGTTTCTACTTTAATTAGCCTTACAGTGTTAGTGGGATTAAATGCAGATAGACAAGGTTGATATATATATATATATATATTTTTTTTTAATTTGAGAACGGAACAGTCGATGTATTTTATGAGAAAGGCATATTAAAGTTTTAATTTTTAAAAGAAAAAAAATCTACCTAATTAAACATCTAAAAGGATTTTATATTATATATTGTGAGAGCCCAACACTTTAACTCAATCAGTAGCGTGTCTGTCTACTGATATAAATGTCCCGGGTTAAATTCCTGGCATGTCAAAAAAGTTTATCATTGGTGAAATGAGGGTTTCCTCTTTAACAGTTATGAATTAACGGCTAGGGGCTGGGTCTTTTATATATTTAATTTATTATATAAGCCAGGTGCTGATATAATCAGTCGATTCTGAAATTGCGCGTTAAATACCTCAAATTAATGAAAAATACATCGTGGATTTATCAACTTGAAGGAAGAATAGGTTAACAAGCTTTTCGAAGTGCACTCTAACTATGGGATAACAAGCGATAAGTCAATAAAAAATATTACTGTACTCTTCTAACAGTTGTATAATTATAAGCTGTATAATTGTGATTAATTGATCTCAAACCACTACCGTTAACTGAAGAGAGTTAGGTGTCATACTTAATTTGATTTGTTTTTTAAAGTGCTAATGGTTAAGGAAAAGTTATTTATGTATGGTGCTGAAATTTAGTACAAGAAATGTCTATGAAATAATTTGTTATATGAATGAGAAATATTTTAAATTTATAATCTGTTTAACAAGATACATAACATGTACTCATATCAAGACATTGTTAAGTTAGAATGGACCTTAAAGGTATAGGGAGTAATTAGGTGGACTGGATAGAGCTATAGCTAAAGATAGGATAGGTGGCGTGCGTTGTAGGTATGACAGTGAACTTTAAAGTTCTAATGCAATTTAAGTAACTAAGTAAGTAATGTATTCTCGTGTAATGCCTTGTTTTGATGACCGTACTATAAAATTTATTAAGAGGGTTAGTATCATTGCTGCCTGCAAGCTTTCTTTCATAAGACAAGGGTACATTCTATGCATTTTTATTATTAGCAGATATAAATATAATATGAGCTACTTACAGACCATGTTTACGAAGAAGAAGGCATCATTAAGTACCCCCCCCCCTCCTCTTCCTTATTCCCGTCTAAGTCTTATACTCGCTACCAGAAATCTTTAGCCTCGCAGGTTTTCACTCATGCTCTGTTGACGTATTACCTTTAGGTAAGATGGATGTTTTTATGCCAAATACATATTTTTTTGGCCCAAATATATTAAATATTACAACTGTATATACGTTTAGTTTAACTGTTTACACACAGTAATCGAAACATTTTGAGAATATTTGTCATAGGTATTGTAGGCCTATAATTTGAACAAGACATATTTTATTAATTTAAAAAGTTTCTATTCTAATGCCTTTCTGCCCATAAAATATATTCAATAACTGTTGAGGTTATAATATTTAATCTAAACATATCTACTGAAAGCATTAGTTTATAGTTTGGGTAAAAAAATTGGGTTTTGGTTAAAAAAACCTTTAAAAAATCAAGACCTTAACTCGCGTTTAACGAATCTCTTCCTCTCTCTACAGGGACTTATCCTCCACGTATCCGCCAGCAGCATCAAGTTCCTTGAAGTGGCTGAGGAACTTGAGATCAAGAAGAAGGACTCTCAAGGTTTGGTGAGGGAGTTCACCGTGAGTCAACTCGAAGACTTCCTTCTGGATGGAATGCACGTGCAGGACCTCATCACCACGGCGGACAAGCAGTACATCGTCCGACACGAGCTGGAGAACATCCGCGCCCTGGAAGAAGACGTCCACGTCCCCGGGTACCCCACCTTGACGCTCTACGAGGGACAATCCATAGGTGAGAATGATGGTCTCTTAGACAAATGTAAACGTGGATACAATGGATTTATGTGATGATGGAAACGTATTCCTTAGACATAAGCATGGTTTCTTATTTTATTACTGACCTAACATGTTCTTAAAGGTAGGTAGTAGGTATATATTAGTGCCAACTTAAATACTGCAGGTAATATAACACACATATGGACATGGCTGCTATCATATTATATATATATATATATATATATATATATATATATTCATATACTCCTTTATACTTTGCCTGTATATTTAAAGGAAGTTATTAGTATAAAATAGAGTTTGTATTATATGAAAGAGAATATATAAAGGAGAGTATATATATGAAAAGTAGAGTTCTAATACTTTATACATACGTTTCTTAGATGTAGGCTGTATATATAGATATAAAAAAACATATATATACATACCAAGTATTTAAAAAAAATTTAGTATATATAGGCTACGCTTATTTTTGTTTACTTAAATCGTCATAATTACGTACTATAATTTAAACATGCTATTTTATATTAATTATTCGGGAACTGATTCAATTAAATGCCTATGTTCCTACCAAAGCGATATTTTATTTATTTTGGCTCTTTTTTTTTGTAATACTTGAAAAATACGGGATTTAACTCGCTTTTACCTTAATCCCATCTAAAGCTGTCCCATAAAACGTTTATATAATAAATGGTATGATTAAGCAAAATGTAAATTCGTATATACAACACATAGTTTATAGGTTGAAGATAGGACTATCCTTCTTACATTTTATCTTTGGCATGCACATATAAATGTATGGTATATAATAATATATTCATTATAATCTATACAAATATATGTAAATTATATGAAATAGCTATATCTAAAATCGTCATAAATTTAATTGAAGACAGACCAACGCCAGCTCGTTTGATTCTGAATCTTGTGTTTAGATACTCTGAAACTTTGTTGACCCATTATTATTCTTTTAATTTTCCTTAAACAGAGTGTTTAGTGTTTATTATCATTATTACAGTACAAGTTTGTCTGCACTGGCAGCTATTGGACAGCATCTACCCTCTGCACGATCTGGAGGCCTTGGAGAAACTCGGAAATAAATGGTACTGGGCGCTCTTTGAAAATCAACCGTTTGGTGAGTTCAAGACCCGTTTTTAAAAAATGTGTTACTTACTCGAACACGATGTAGAAATGCTATCGACGGATACTCATACCATGTTAATGCGTTCTTAGAAATAAGCATTTTATAAACAAATAAACAAACATACTCACTGCATCGCGAGGTCCAAGACTCACCTTGAACTTGGGTAAACATTTATGGGAACGTCAAGGAAAGAATGTTTTCTGGGTGCGTGGAGGTAGCTTTCCCATTTGTTGTTTATTTCTATGGTGTTTTTTCATTTTATTTTCACACTAATGCGGGTGTATTTCCTCTCACTTATCTCCCGTATCCTCCCCTGATTCACTTTCATTAGTAAAAAAGAGAAGATCGGAAAATCACAGCAACAGTGGCAAGTGAGGTAAAAAGCTCCCAGTGCACCCGTTAAGGATGCTGACCCTTACAACCTCGTCATCCCCATCATCCCGAATAGCGAGTAAAGGTAATGAGAGTATAGCGTCATACTTCTTTCTAGGTGAGCCCACTCTATAAGAGTAGGGATCAAACTATAAAATTAACCATAGGATTACTCAACATGGTGATACTTTTTAAATGTTTTAAACCCAAAAGGCTTCATCAAGAGGGCTCCGAGGGACTTTGCGCCATTGAGTTTGTGGCAGGCCTTCTTTGGTAAGGATTAAGGCTGCCATAAACATCGTCATGTATATAATTTAGCCTTACCTAACTAAGAAGCCTAGCTACCAGCATGTAGTGAGGGAATAGGGCAGGGTCTGGTCGAGGATATGTTGTGTGTGTGTGTGTGTGTGGATGCGTGCGTGTGTGTGTGTATATATATATATATATATATATATATATATATATATATATATATATAGAGAAGAGAGAGAGAGGAGAGAGAGAGAGAGAGAGAGAGAGAGAGAGAGAGAGAGCTACATGATAACTGTAAAATACGTCGACAAAGTTGAAAAAAAAACCCAGGAACTTTTCTAAACCCAGGCCGAATAACCTCTATGAATGTTTTTTTTTTATATTACATCCGTTTCAAGAAGGCAGCTACTAAAATAAAATGTTCGTTGCTTGTTCCACGATAAGTGCCAAATACTTTGACCAATTTAGCGAAATTTGACAGGGATATGCCTGAGTCTAGGGTGAACAATGCATGTACATAGTTTTTCAATCAAATTATACATTTCAATATTGTGCTCACTAAAATGTTTTAAATTTTATAACTTATATCAAGTGATTTAAAATTATAATTCTAGGCAAGCAATTGAATACCTAAGCCATTTTTTTTAATCCTTAGATATATGACGAGATCAGGGCTGGGATTTTTCATGACCCAAAAATTACTAATAAAATGACATGAACATTCGAAAAAATTACTTCAAATTTGTTTAAATTAACAAAACGTACGAATAAAAACTCCTAATAAATCCACACGACTAAATCAAACACTCACTTTAAAAAGTGTAAAATGCAATAAAAAGCCTTTAACAATCAAGCTCTTGCATTCTGAAAATAGATCATTGATTTACAAATCTTTGCTTAAGAAGTAGCAGCGTCCCTTTCCAACGCAACCATTTCCAGCTTAATTACAATGTTTCATCAAGAATGTGTATTTTACGATCATACAAGCAAAGATGCCACAAAAATTCCTTACATTATATTTTCATTACAACATGTTTGTTTGAAACAATCATGTTTGACCATTTATGCATTTATAAAATATCGATAGTATTTAAAATTACATACATAAATACCTAATCACGCCATTCTCTTACGGAGTAGGAAAAAAAACTGTGCATATAGCTCATAAAACAACTTCCATACTTATTCCATCCTTTCTAACATTATCCCCACTTCCCTATCAGCGCATACTCCTTTCGTTTCAACAACATCCATACACCGAGATATACATACTCATTTATTCTTAAAGCTCTTAAAGTTTCTCTTTTTTCTCACTTTCATCTACAACATTTAGTTTCATCTTACATGGCTTCCCTCTCTCTTTTGATCCACTCACTTTACCTTCATATATTTGCTTCATCACTCAATCCACACTCATCCTCTCAACATGCCTAAGCCAACGTAGAACGCTTCTTTCACACTTATCTATTTGATTCCCTTTCAAACAGCACTTCTTCAGTACTTATTCATTACTGACTCTGTCCCTTACGAGTTCATCCACCACACACATTTCTTAAATATCTCAATCCAACCACATTCACCTTGCTCTTGTGTTTCTCCTGACAAACCCATTCTTCACATCCATAAAACAATGTTGGCGCTAACACATACTGCCATCGTTACCTCTTTCGATATTACTTCATTCCTTGCCATTCTGTTTCGTTCGCTCTACCCACTTCCAGAATAGCTTTTAATTTCCTTTAAATCATTCTGCATTAATTGCCCTTCTTTTAATTTCATTTTCTCTTCACTCTCCTTTACTACTTTCTTAACATGTATCTTTTTATCTTTATATATGTCCCACATCATCTTACGTTTTCTTTCACTCTTTACAGCAATCGTTTGTTTGTATGCTTCTTTATTTTCTCTCTCAGCTTCTTTCACTGGTTTAGTCCACCATTAATCTATTTTTAGATTTCCCACCTCCACAGGTCTAAACATATAATTCACGCACTCAAATAAAGCAACTTTTAATCTGTTCCAACTTCTAAGCACTTCCACTATCGTAAGTTTTTTTTTCAATATTACATTCATATTTTTGTAAAGTTAATTTTTTGCCCAGCAATCATTCATATCTCAAACTTTTATCCTGCATTTATTCCACTTTCACTCTTACTTGCTTAATACTCTTGCACTGCTTACTCACAAAATTCCTAACTGATTAAACTATTGAGATCACAAGGGAGTGATCCATTCCACATTCGACTTCACACACATCCCTAATGGTCTTTATTAAACTTCTAAGTCTTTCATCATACACACACAAAAAAACAAACATCGTTGTCGAATCGCCCCTGTGCCATACATACAAGTGAAACTATAGTCAGCTTATTCAATATGAATACCTTACAATTACTCAAAAATCCCTCCAGTGACACAAACCAAGAAAATATTACCTTAAACATTCCAAAATGACAAAACCATTAACTATAAATTATTCTTTTCTTCAACAATAGGATCATTAATAGAGTGTACCGGTATGTACCTATATGCAATGTATGTGACAAACTAAGAAATGGATCACATGTAATCAAGATCCAGGCCCTGTTTATGACTGTAATATCGATTAGAATATGGAGGGAGCAAGGCATACTAGTCACATAACTACTATTAAATGGCTAATATCTTTGATGCTATATTAATTCACATAAACATGACTGTTCCTCCATGCAACGTTTTACATGTTCGTCAATATGTTTCGGGCGTTCACAGAGGAAATCCGCATGTACTTTGGCGAGGCTGTGGCGCTGTACTTCACGTTCCTCGGCTTCTACACGACGGCCCTTCTCGTGCCCATGGTATTAGGAATACTGCAGATGCTCCTCTCCTCGGAGACGCTCGCCTTCTTCTGCGTCTTCAACGTCCTATGGGTCACTCTTTTCCTAGAGGTAGGTCCACCAATCGCTAAGTCTACTCATTCAGCCCAGGGACATTTACACCATTGGCCAGTTGGGATTGTAACAAACATTTCATCTACGTTAGTAAGCACGTGGTGTATTTTGTTTGTTTGTTTGTTTGGCACCGCGTCTTACTACCCGTTCGGGTTATACGCTTAAGTACTAATTACACTAATGGATTAGGAATTGGGAAGGTTGAATTAAAGGAAGTGAACCCGAATTTGCGTGGAGGGAGAGTGGAAAACCATTTAGGAAAAACCAGCCCCAGTTCACCCGACCGAGATTCGAACCTCGATCTCCCCATCCTCAGCAGTCGGGCTCAACACGACAAGTGCGTTAGCCAACTACGCCACAGAGGCGGGTCACGTGGTGTAAATGTCAATTTTGTTTAGTCTGACATTCCCATAGCAGGAAGGCTGTTGTTCGAATCCCGGTTGGTCGTATTCAGGGTGTTTTCCCCCAAATATATATCTCACACTACCTCCACGGAAAACTGGTATATTTACTTGACATTCTACCTTACTCATCCCTACTTCATTAGAGTAAATAACATATAATTATGTATGCAGTTTGAATGAGTAAGAGACGGATTGAGGCAACTAATTAAGTAGTTGTTTACAAAGACTTGTACATATATAATTATGCTAAGCCCGAACCAGTTAGCGCCATGATATGAACAAAATGTATGATTCAAGTACAGTTTGGAAAACTTTGTCAAACATAAATAGGGGCCTACGCTATTTTTACTACATTTATTTTTGTGTGTTTCATGTATTTATACCCGTCCAGGTTAATTGCCTATTTACATTAATGCTGTAAGTATAAGGAAGGTACTATTTAAAGTAAATATAACTTCATTTGCTTGTAAGTAAAGGGGAAAACCATTTAAAAGAAAATACACCCATAGTATACCCAGTTGGAATTATAACCTCACCATCCTTAACACTAATGGAAAACCAGACTAGATAGAACTGACGTTTAGTCCGTGTGCCCACCGTTGTGGATATAACTTCCTTTAGTTTTTTCACCTCTGAGAAGTTGAAATGATAGATTTTTTTTAAACATAGCCAACATATGATAATCATGAAAATATTATTACATATTGGACCTCTTTTTAATTATGTTAGCCTGAAATCATGATAAAAACCTTACAGAATTTTATTTTTTTAACCTAGAGCAACTAACATTGAAATTATATCACTATATTAATCTGATTTATAATAGCTGTCAAAAGGGAAAGCTATAAAAACAGATGGGATTTCTTGCTATAGCTTACATGATAGTATACATGTTAACTTTCATGAGATCTTTCTACCAAACGCCTAATGAGAGAAGAGATGTTCAATGCCATAAAGTCATTTTAACCTGACGCTCTTCTGACAATAGACATGTGTACTGTCATAAACTTCTTCTTATCATAAGCTCTTCTGCCAGTGAATATGTGAACTGCCATGAGCTCCTTCTTATAGAAGTCCTTCCAACAGTAGAAATGTGACCTATCATAAAGTCCTTCTTTCTAAAGAAAAAACCCCTTTCGACTGTAGATAAGTGAGCTGTCAAGGTCCTTCTTGCAAGAAACCCTTCTGACAATAAAGATGTGGCCTCTAGTAAGGTCCTTCTTACTAAAAGCCCTTCCGAAGGTAGAAATGTGAACTGTCAAGGTTCTTCTTACCAGAAGCCCTTTAGACCGTAAAGATGTGAACTGTCATTAGGTCGTACTCACCAGAAGCCCTTCCGACAGTAAATATGTAAACTATCATATGGTCCTGCCTACCAGAACCATTCTGACAGTAAGTATGTAAACTATCATAAGGTCCTGCTTACCAGAAGCCATTCTGACAATAAATATGTAAACTATCATAAGGTCCTGCTTACCAGAAGCCATTCTGACAGTTAATGTGTAAACTATCATAAGGTCCTGCTTACCAGAAGCCATTCTGACAGTAGAGATGTGGACTGCCATAAAGTCCTTCCTACTAGAAGTCCTTCACATGGCCACTGTTTATCTTTCCGACACAGGCGTGGAAGAGGAAGTGTAGTGAGCTGGCTTTCACATGGGGCACTATAGGGATGACGGGGTTGGACGAGCCCCGCCCCAACTATCATGGAACTATGGCCATAGACACCATCACAGGTCGCTACCAGCCCCAGTTTCCGAAATGGAAGACCTACCTTAGAGTAAGTTTGATTAGTATTTCTTCACAGAGGTATTAGATAGGAATACTCACATTTCATAAGCTCGGCTAAGGAATAAACGATGACAGAAAATTAAAACAAGGCATACAATTGTGTGTGTGTTAGTGCGTGTGATTGTGTAATAATATATTGGTGAGTGATTGTGTGAGCTAATGTGTAAAAGTGTGAATGTGTGGGTGTGTTTTAGTGAGTGAGTATGCATTATCGAATGGGTATGTTTTGATGAGTGGTAGTATTTTAATGAGTTGGTATTGGTATTGGTAAAGATTGAGTATATTTTTGAACGTGTGTGATCATGTGAGTGAGTGTATGTTTGTGTATATGGAATGTATATGTGTGTTATTTTACAATATCAATAGCCTGATATCAAATTTAAACTAGCTTAACATGATCTTGACAAAAAAAAACATACTTAAAAAATGAGACAAGTCATATTTGTAATGCAATGCTGAATGAATATGTAACTGTTTCCTTTACTTTTTCTATCTTTTGGATGTTAGTAAGGTTCAAATTCATCGTAAAACCAACATGTTTTGACCGTCTTAGTTTATCACTATTACTGATATAATCTTGTGTTTGAATATAGCTCACGTGAAATTTATCAGGGATTCCATTTATATATACTGTCATAAGTAATATCTCCCGTGCTGGCCATCAGGAAATAAGAGAACAAGATGGAAAGGATTCATAATATATTTTTATCTGTACTTTTAACATCTCCAAAGTCATCCATCTACATTATTGTGGAAAGGGTAATATAGAACTATTGGTATGAGTCACATGTATAAAATCATCCCCTCAGCTCACCCGTTCAGGCTGTCTTGAGATTGATGCCCTAGACCACGTGGTCACTATTACAGGTTTTTTTTAAATTCCCTAACATTCACTTGAAAAGAGATTGGGGAAACTTAGGACCGTGGTACTCCTAGGTCAGATTCTGCCAGTAACTGCAACGTACAACTTTCTTTGGCAGATGTACGCGGTTTCGTTCCCCATAGTGTTCCTGTGCATGCTTGGGGCGTTCTTCGTGATGCTGATGTCATTCTGGACGGAGGAGTACCTCATGGCCCGGAGGGAGAGAGGGGTGAGGATGGGCAGACTCCTGGTGACACTGCCTAGCATCGTGTACACCGCTCTGGTTTACGTCATGAACACCTACTACCGTCGTCTCGCAACACACCTCACCGAGTGGGGTAGATTCAACTTCTGTATCCTGTATGTTTAGTCACCTTGGCTAAGTAGGTAGTAAAGTTAAGACCCACTTCGGTGGCCGCATAGGGCTAAGGTGCTACTCTGCGCAATGGACTAGACTGCTGAAGATGAGGAGATCGAGGTTTGATCCCGGTCGGATGTACTGAGGGTGGATTTTCCTAAATGGTTTTTCACTCTCCCTCCACAAAAATGTGGATACACTTGCTCCTATTTCAACCTTAGGAATCCCTAGAATATTAGTGTAATTAGTATCTAGGTGTATAACCCAAATGGGTAGTAAGACGTAGTGAAAAAAAAGTAAAGTTAAAGTGGTATTGAAGGATACACGATTTTAGATCGGAATTTTTGAAGTTCTACCAACAAAATCTTTTTTTTATCAAAATAAATAAAATAGTCCTTTAGTAGATACATTAATTTTAACCGTCTACACATAAGAATATGTTCTAGAATATCTTTCACGAGCGTAGTACCATTTGATAAGAATCTTTTTAAATAAAAAAGTAAAAGTTATAGGCAAATTATATGATGCTCTTGACCAAATTTATTCCAGGACTGTCGAAATTACTACGTGTAGAAAATTAAGCTAAATGATTATCTTGCAGTAGCTCACTCAGAAATTAATTTCGGTGTGGCCATGGGGAGGAGAAGGGGCTTAGACCCTCTCTTTTTTAACTGTTTAAAGTCAAGAAATCATATGAATATTAAATGCTTTATAAGTTATTTGGGGATTTTTTTCATGCTAATTCAGGGCATCGATTTTATTAATATAAGCGACTTTACATTCAAAGTAACGAAGCTAATATATCTGTATTTTCCTCACTAATTTTGGAATTTGGGGACTTTTAAATGTGTATAAACATATATTTTTTAAATGTCAATTCGTAAGACGCCTTTAAACGTAGAGTTTACACTCCACACATCTTCATTGTCTTATATTTTAGCTATACTTAATATAATTTAAGATCTTATTGAATTTATTTGAGTTTTAGCAAAGGCAAATGCCCCAATTGCCCTCCTTTTAATACGCCACTGATCGTCCGGAGCATTTTTTTTTTATTTTTGATCCGGTTGATGTGTGGAATGCTAGGCCTCCACCATGGTTCGGATTCCACGTTAAGCTGTAAGTCCTTCATTTCATCTCGCAATCACCCTACCATTATGCATTAGCATAAGTGTGTGTAACCTTAACGGGTAGTAAGATGCGGTGCTATAATAATAATAATAATAATAATAATAATAATAAAATAAAATAATAAAATAATAAATAATAATAGAAAATTGAATATTAAATAATTGCGCTATCATCTGATTGGAATGAGATGGAAAAATAGGGTATAGATTAAAACGTGGATCTCTATTTACTACACCCGAACGACACTCAAACCGAACTTTGACCTTGATAGTCAATGTTTATCACACTTTCGCTGAGCTAACCCACCCGTAGGCCTTCTTACGTGATATTGATAATCTCAGGACAATATCAAGCCCCTCTTCTTTGAAACTTTAGTTTGAACCCAATATAGTCAAAAATTTGTAGTCTATGCCTGGTAGGAAATCAGATGGGGTCATGAGTGTAGTTCAAGACATTAATTTCCCCACTAGAGTGAGTTAGTTAGTAAAAAATAAATATTAAACTTTAGTAGATACTTTAGTTTTTTATGTTTTAATGTGCAGTACAATACATAAAATAATTAAGGACTAATACAAAATATCAAAATCAAGATCTAAATCACCCGCCTCGATGGCGTAGTTGGCTAACGGCTAGTCGTGTTGAGCTCGACCACCGAGGACAGGGAGATCGAGGTTCAAATCTCGGTCGGGTGAATTTGGGTGTTTTTTCCAAAATGGTTTTCCACTCTCTCTCCACGCAAATGCGGGTTCACTTCCTCTAATTCAACCTTCCCAATTCCCAGTCCATTAGCGTAATTAGTACTTAAAGCATATAACCCGAACAGGTAGTAAGACGCGGTGCTAAATAATAATAAATGATCTAAATAAATTCAAATTCTGATTATTTTTTCCCCTCTGGATTTGAATTATAATTCGGGGCTAATAGGTAAAATGAAGGTTTTGATTCCTAAAATAGTGAATTATATCATTCTAAAAATAACTCGTATTATGTCTAAAGCTGATTTGAATCTAATGCTAACAATCTTTTAATTATATAGACTAAATGCTGGAAATATATAAACTAGATATGAAAATACTGCCTCAAATGCAGGGGTGTGTTGTGGCGTGTTCCCAGGGTAGGAGAAACTTGTTGAAACTGTGCCTTTGAAATGTTATCACTCAGTAGAACTATTATTGACCAGATATCAACGCAAGTACTTTCCCAAGTGAGGTGTGTAGAGCAGAGCCCATGTGTGACTGGTAAAAAAAAGAACAAGATGGGAAGGAACATATCCTATATACAGTTTTAACAAAAACTGCTCCTCCTGGGAGAACACCCCTATACACCTTTAATCCACATGGAATACATCCGAACTTGTTTATATCTTTTACAGAAAATCACAGGACGCAGTCTCAGTTTGACCGTCATCGCGTTACGAAACTGGTCCTTTTCGAGTTCGTTAACAACTTTATGTCTTTGTTCTACATCGCCTTTTACATACGTGATATGGACATGCTGAGAAGTGTGAGTATTCAAATATGTTAATGTGCTTGGCTTAGCTATACATTTATTAAACGTATGAAAATAATTATTTAAAAAATCAATCTTAGGTAGGTGGGCCTCGGCGATCTTGGCGTAAAGTGTTCACATCAAGATCCGATATTCCCGGGTTCAAACCATGCCAATAAAGACGGATTTTTAATGATGGATGATTATATGTAGCCCAACTTCCTTCGGAGGATAAGTAGAGCCGTTGATCCCATGTTGATTGTAGCATGTAAAAGAACCATTGAAGGTATGTGAAAACACCTTTCTGGCCAAATCTATGGGGGTCTTTCCCGCTAACTCATAAAATATCAGTGCGGAAAGCAACGGGAAACTACAACACATTCAGGACTTCCCTAGGACATGTGCTTTCTCCCAGATGGTGTGGGCAGCACTAACTTGCTGAAGAGCTGAGTGTATGCACAGCTCCTGTTGGATGGGAAGCACATCAGGACCAACCCTTGGGTTGTATATTCATGATTAAGTAATTATATTTAAGTAGTGTATTTTTTCAGAATCTTCACATTCAGGTCTTACAAGGATTGTCAACTTCTCCGCATCATTTCCTTCTAAGTCCCTACCATTTTAGACCAGTGACATATAATAGGTTGTGGGCCTGGACTTATCCAACCTCAAATTACTAACAGAAACTCGATCCATCGAAACTCTGCTATAGTTGTATAATATGGCTTTAAGTACATCCATAATGTCTAGTGTATAAGCATACATACCTAATCACACCATTTCCTTACAGGGTAGACAAAATAACGGTGAATATAGCTCAATAAATAACAACTCTGTACTTAATCTATCCTCACTATATTTCTATACACTTTTCTATCCTTATATACGACCTTTAGCTCAACAATATCCATACACCGAGTAATACATGCTCATTTATCTTAAAACTCTTAATGATTCTCTTTTTCACACATTCATTAACAACATTTAACCATGTATTCCATGACCTACTCCTTTCTTTTGATCCACACTTTCCTCCATCATATATTTACTTCGTCACTTGATCCACACTCATCCTCTCATTCTGCCCAAGCCAACATAAGATACCTATTTCACATTGACCTATTGGATTCCCTTTCAAACCACAGTCCTTCATTCATTACTGACTGTGTTTTCTACATACATTTTTTATATATCTCATTCCAACTACATTCACCTTGCTCTTATGTTTCTTTTGACTAACCCACGCTTAATACTTATACAAGAATGTTGCATAACACACTATTATAAATGATCATATTTGCCTCCTTTGATACTACTTTATTCTTTGCAATAGTACACATATATCCAACAACTTTCCAAAATGCATTCCCCATCTGTTAATTTCCCCATAAATGTCTCTATTTTTACTAAAATTCTGCCAGATACACGAAATCATTCACTGCCCAGATACACGAAATCATTCACTTGTTCTTACAGTTTTCCATTTATACTAAGATGACAATAATTACTGGATCCACCCTTATTAAAAAAAATTCTCCCCTTCATTTTTGATACGAAGGTTCATTCTGTTTGTCACCACATTCAAATGATTTAATGCATTCTGCAAGTTAATTTCATTCTCAGCCATTAATATGTCATCATCTGCATATAACAGCACTCTCACATTCACATTGTCAATTTGTACACCAACCACTTACTCACAAGCATCCCTCTTTCACTTATCCATTAAACTTTGTTAATCAACTTCCAGCAACTGGCTGTGATGTTGATCATCCTGCAAGCCATCAACAACTTCCAGGAAGCCATGCTCCCACTTCTTATCAAACAGTACGGCAAGAGGGTGAGTGCAGAAGGGTATCTAAATGAGTGGAGAGGGTGGATTTATTTACAAGTTTCAGCTAAAGCTCGCATAACATTATACTCTTAGTAAGATAATTATAACACATGCAATTGACCCATAAGAAAATATTTACAACTATTATTAACTAGCTCTTTGAGGCGAATAAGAATTAAAACATGAGTTTGTATAGTGATTTTTATAGAAAATGGTTTGTGTCAGGACTTATTTTGTACCTTGTGATTAGGTTGTAAAACATTGAAACATATCGTGCACTTACTAGAAAGCCAACCATTTGATTAAAATACACCAAATGGGATATATTATCTTGAAACAGAATTCCAGCATTTTTTTTGTCGCCGCTTAAAATATGTTTTATCTTATTTTGGTAATTTATTTGTGATATTTAATGTGAACTTTCTGTGAACAGACTGATTATATCGGCACACGACTTATAAACTAAAATCTAGAACAGAAACAACACATATCTCCCGGCCGTTAAATTATCACATTGAAAGGGGGAAATCCACATTTCACCAATTATAAATGTTTCACCCTTGGTAGGAACCGAACTAGAGACCATTAAGCAGACATGCTACAGACTGCGTTAAGGTGTCAGACATCATAATTATTAGTTTGTTCAATGGACCAGTGGTTTTGTAATCAGAGAGAACTAGGGAAGACGACCTCCCCTTTATTTATTTTAATACATGTTTCATATCACCCACAAAAAAGCTTATTATAGTACATATAACAAATGAGCAGTGGTTTTTAGGCTGATTTATTTGACATATTTATTAGTAGTACAAGAACCATATGATTAATGGCGGTTATTTGTTTTCCTCCAAGTTAGCCTAATTTTAATCTGATATTAAAACCACTATGTTTTTTGAAAGCACTCCAGGTCTCTCATTATATAATATGTTTTCATTCAAATGTGAATTTTATGCGAATAAATCAAACGGACAATAGAATGATGTGCTAAAAAAAATTAATATTCTCATTAATATTTTTTCTCTTTATTTAAATACCTAAGATGCAAATAATTTTTGTTTTAAGTTTTCTTGGGAAAAAGGATTTCAACTAATTAATATATATATTAAAAATTAATCAAACTCTTTAGGGACCCATGCACAATATTTACGAATGAGGGTGTATGTAATTGAAAAAAACTCTTTTAAGATCACTTAACTCAATCATGGACTTACCAATGATAGTTTTTACTTTTGATGCATATGACTATGCCATATTCTGAGAAAAATCAATAGTTATGCTGTACTCTAAGAGTTGCAATGGAAATTTGGGGTTCGAGGACCCTCAACCACCGTGGTCCAATAATGTCAAGGAATTATTTCAAAGGATATATTTGAAGATGTGTCGATATAGAACCATGATTCTCAAACATTTAATATTTCCCTTTAACTGTATGCTATCTTAGAAAAATTTGAGCCCCCCTCCCCCACTCCTATATTCTTTCTTCTTTTATTCATCCATTATGATAATTACCATCCACTCAAAATATAATAAAAGTAACTCCATGGTGTCAGCCCGCATTCAGGTTATACATACCAAGTGGCTACCAAACTGTTTGGCGAATTAGTGCCAACTATTACGTATAGAGAGTGTCATGTGGTCAACACATTGATGACTCCAGCCATTAAGCTCGGCTTTCTATACCGGAGCCACTACTACTTTATTAGAGTAGCTCCTTAGTTATCCACCTTAGGCTGAATCTAACCCGTTCCTGACCCACTGCTTCCCAGATAAACTGAACACGCTGGGAATCAAACCCGGGACCTCTGGGTCCGTAGCTAGAGCCTATGACCACTAGACCACACAGGCGGTCCTCAAATTGTAATTATATCTACATGGTTAGAAATATAAGTGAATATTAATGTCAGGGCTAAGAGTGGTATAGGCACATTTCTGAATGCATAAGGGAGACAGATCCTATTCAATTAGTATAATGTAATTAAAAGCACACAGTTAGCAATACTCAAAGCAAACAATCATAATAAGAGTAAAATTAAGTGATACCTCGATCAAGCGTCCATCAGATCTTGGTGAGAGGGAATCAGGTGGAATCATGTGTTTGCCAAATACATGATAATGCATGTGACTATAATACCTAAAT
>JBCFYV010011172.1:43039103-43064451 GCA_039000515.1 Timema cristinae
TTTGGGATTTTTTTTGGGACCGTTTTGTCCCAGAAAAAAAAGTTTTTAAACCCTTACCCGTTTTAAAAATTAGAAAAATCAAAGTAATACTCCACTACCAAAAATTGCTTTAAACCCCTTTTTTTTTGAATTTTTTTTTAGGGCCAAAAGTTTTGAAATAGTTTTTACCTTTTTTTGTACCAAAAAAAGTTTGTACCCTCCCCTTTTTTTTAAAATTTAAACAATCAAAGGGTTACCCCCAGGAAAAATGCTTTACCCCTTTTAGAATTTTTTTATCCAAAAGGGTTTTGTTACGGGGGCCCGGGTTTGTAAAAAAAAAGTTTTGTCCCCGGGACCCTTTTAGTAATTTAGCATATCAAAGTTTGACTCCGGGTTAAATCGGTTGTACCCTTTTTAATTTTTTGATCCAAATTTTGACTAGTTTTTACCGTTTTGTACCAGAAAAAAAAGAAATTTTCCCGAAACCCGTTTAAAAAAATTAGCAATCAAATTAGACTCCACGTACCCCAGGAAATGCTTGTACCCCTTTTAAATTTTGAACTTTTTTTGATCCCAAATTTTGGTAATAATTTTTTTGAAACCGTTTTTAACCCAAAAAATTTTGGGTACCCGTACCATTTTCAGAAATTTACTTACAAAGTTTTTAACCCCAAATTAAGGCTTTGTACCATTTTTAAATTTTTGGGAGGCCAAATTTTAAAATTTTTTTGTACCTTTTTAACAAAAATAATTTTTGTACCCGACCCTTTTTGAGTAATTACATATCAAAGTTTTACCCCATTAAAATCGGGGTTGTAACTTTTGAATTTTTTCACCCAAAAGGGGTTTGAAAATAGTTTTACCTTTTTGTACCACAAAGAAAATTTTGTCCCCCGTACCCTTTTTGATAATTAGCATATAAAAGTGTCACGTGACTCCATTTAAAGCTTTTGTCCCCACTATTAAAATTTTTCAAAAAAAATATCGGGTGAGGTATGATAAATAAAATTTTACCTTTTTTATCAAAAAAATTTATTTAATAAAATTAAAAGATAACTTATTTTTGAAGGTTTTTCACTAACTATAAAAAATAACCTATACGATTATAGTAGCCTACGATTTTGTTTTTTTTTGTAAAAACCCTTTATTTGATTTATTAGTAAGCAGGTAAAATAAAAAATAACTAAAATTTAAAGTCTAAATTTCCACTTCTTTGGCTAATTTTAAAATTTTTTAAACCCAAGGGGAATAAACATATTTTTAAAACATTTCATTTCGGGACTAAACCCCTTTTGGGCTATAAATATATTTTATTTTTATTAGTATTACCACCATACTACCTGTTAGTTTCCCATATTATAATCAATTGGGTGGTAATGGGGGAAAAAAGCATTTGAAGGTTATTCCCACATTTTTTTTTTGGAAAGGGAAAAAATTTTGGAAAAACTCCCTCAATAGACTCACCGGATTTGCACCCCAATGCTCCGCTATCGCGGAAAATTAACATAGTGACACCTTTAGACCACCAGCCACAAGGGGGATCGTTATTTAAACGGTGTTACATTTTTCAAACATCTATGGGATTTAAAAATTTTCCCCAAAATAAAATTTTTTGGGAAAAAAAATTTTACCAATTGGTAAAATTTAACGATAATATCTCAGGGTTCAGGGCCCCTAACCAACAACTCCGTATGGGGCAAAAAAAATAGGGCCAACATTTTAAGCTGAGGGGTCCATGGGGTTAGAAAAACCCAGCCCCCCCCCAACTTTACTCAGTTTTTTTCAGAATAACCCCGCATTATCTTTTTTTTCAATTATCCCCATTTGTCCTCACGGGGTTGTTTTTGGGTTCCGTTTCAGACCCACGCTTCACAGACAAAATTTGGGGGCAGGGGGGATCAAACGGACTTCATACTAACCAGTAATCTACCACTATACAACAAGGGGGGGTAAAAAAACTTCTTACTTACTTACTTTTAATGGAAAGGGGAAACACAAAATCTTTAAATTTTTAAGGGTTTTAAATTTATTTACTTATCTTTCGGCTTCTGTCTGCTTTTGCAAATGCTATATCACAAGTCGTAATTAATCAGCCAATAACTTACTAGTTTCGTTCCCTGTTATTTTGAAATTACTTAGTACTACGTGATACAAAAACCGCAACACAAAGTTTTGAACATCAATAATCGTTACGGGTTTTATAACATTACTTTCACAAAGAGCTTTTTTTAAAAAAAAAAAGTACTTGAAATATCGAAAAATCGTGCATTTATATGAAGTATTATTTGTATTTTAATTTTTGAATTTTTTTAAACATAAATAAAATAGAAACGCTGCCACCTTTGTACTTAATTATAATCAAACCTGCCCAGAAATATGCATACCGTTAAAAAAAACTTACCCTTTTACTACAAGAAAAAATAATCAATTAACTTGTTTCTTGGCGCCCTTTTTTCATAACTTTTATTCAAAAGGGAATAAAATAATATTTTTTTAAATACTCTCCCCCAAAATTTATACAACCTTTTGGATTTTTTCAAAAGCAAAAAGGTCACATATTTTAAATTTATATAAAAAGTAATCCCCGGGGGTACTTATTTTGGGGTTTCGAAAACATTCTTCCAAAACGACCACAAACTCGAGAAGCAACAATTCAAAAAAATAATCACATTTAACACGCAAATAAAAAAAAAATAAATTTTCACATTTTGACTACCAAAACTTCGCTTAACTTTTGAAAAAAAATTTTCCCAAATCCAAGAATAAAAACCTAGACCGTAAAAAAAAACTATAATAAAAATTTTACTAAACGCCCAAATTACATTTGACCAAACTTTTTTAAAAAACTATGTTTTATATGAGCAGAATTTTATTTTTTTTTATTAAAAAAGTGGATTTAAAAAACAATGTACAGTAGTTTCATTTTTTTGAAATTAACACTTTTTATTTCAACGTAGTGCTAAAGAATAGAAAACTCAAAAAGAATTAAATAAGATAAAATTTTCATGTTTTTTTCTTCTCATTAAATAAGGGGAAAAGTCATAAAACTTTTTGTATGAAACATGTGGCTTTTTTTTTGAAAATAATGTATCACAAGTAATACTCCATTAAGAATAGGGGCCAACTATATTTATTCACAAAGCGAAGACTTTGTGATATTTTTATTCGAATATATTTAAAATTTTTAATTTTTATATTTAATTACCCCAAATTTTCAAATACTTGGGCCCTTTTTATCCTAACGTACATGTTTTAATGTTTTTTACTCAAAATCCAGAGATTAAATTTTAAAAACCCCCCATTGCCGCCCCATTTTCCGATACACAGTTTCCAACGCTTTCAAAAAATACTACTTTTAAATGGGTAAGTCATACTAACGGGACCTATTATCAGCTATTACAACATTGCAAAGGGAAAATGTATTTTAAAAACCTTATTTTTTCTAAGATCACTTGGGGGTTTAAGCCAAATTTCCCATTATGAAGCTAACCCTTTTAAAAAAAATTTCAAAAAGAAAAAAAAATTATTCATTTAAAAAATTTATAAAACAAAAACCACTTAAAGACAAAGAAAATAAAAAAACCATTTAAAAATTTTTGTTTCCATTTAAAAAGCATTGAAATGGAAACATTTTTTGAAAAAATTTTAAAAACTATTTTTTGCATGGGTTTGAAAAATTTCCAAAAAATTAAAAGACCCAAAATTTACAAAAAAAAAAAAACAAAATTGAAATTATTAAATATATTTTTTCAAATTCTTTTTTTTAAACCTGATTTATGGAGGAGGGCCTTAAAAACACTTTCAGTTCAGGCCAATTTAAAAGAATTGATTGACTTTGGTTTAAAAATTTGAGGTAAGCTTGTTTTTAAAATTTAAAATATGGGAAATTTGTTTACTTAACTATTATTTTTTTATCTGTTTCTTGTGGGAATATAAGCAATATTTATTCAAACAAACTATAAACCAACAATTTTAATATTTAGTGCCCTTCATTTATTTTAAAATAATACTTTTGTTTAATGTTTAATATTTCTTCTTCCTTGGTTTCCAAACTTATAGATTTTATAGAGGACTTATGTGTTTTTAATAATAATTATAATTGAAAAATATTTAAATAAAAAACACAAAAAAAAAAATCAATTTTATCTTTTAGAAGAAAAGCCATATAAAAGAAATACCTGCGATAGTTTGAACACCTTATTGAAACCGTTGAACTACTGTAAGTGGACAATCTCGTTATTATTAAATTTTATTATTTTATTTTTTTATTAATTTTTATAATATAATATTATTTTATTGTATTTATCAAATTTTTTTTTTATTATTATTAGCACCCTCTTACTACCTGTTCGGTTGTAGCACTTAATAATGTGTAATGGTAGGGTGATTTTTTTGAGATGAAATGGAGGACCTAAATTTAACGTGGAATCCAAACCACGGTGGAGGCCTGCCCTTACCACAATTTTTAAAAAGTCTTGTCAGAGGTGAAGGAAGGGTTTGGAATAGGTAAATTTGTGCTGGAACCGAGGAATGAACCTCGACACCCGGCACAGAAATCTGACACCTTTTTCCTAGCCCCAGGTCAATCAATCTCCCCCTTCTCATATATTTAAATAATTTAAAGCTTTAAAAAAAATTTACCAAAAATTATAAAGATATGTAATTTAAAAATCTGTCAAAAATATTTTAATTTAAAATAACAAAAAGTATTTAAATAATTTTTTTTGTGTTTTTATTTCTAAAATCAAATTCCCAAAAATAAATTTTTTTGTGTTTTATTTCTTTACTCAAAATTTAGCCTTAAAATTGTATTTTAACCTTAAATAATGACTAGCAATAAGTTTTAAATTTAAATTTCCTTATTGTAATGTTCTTTATTTAAATATGATTTAGTAACACAGTTAAAAAAAGAAAGGAAAAAAAATTTCCCAAATAAATTTTGGACTAGGCTATTTTAATATCTTGGGTTTTAAAATTAGCCTGTATTTTCAAAAGGGAAATTACCCTATTAATATGAATTCCAAATACGTATTTATTTATAGTTTTAAAAATTTTCACAAGTCCTAAATACTATTTGTATGCCTATGCCAAACCAGAGCCAGCCTTTTAAGCCCCCAAAAAAAATTACTGTGGTAAAACCACCCATTGAAGGTAGGGTTCCCTTGGGCCCTTTGCGCCGCCAAGGGACTGCAAGGTTGCCCAAAAGGGTTACGCGGGTTTTTGAGTTTTTCCATAAAACGTCTCTTGGGCGCCAGTCGTGGGTAAATTTTATGTGTAGTACAGATTGTTTTCATTTTCAGAGTTTTTCAATTGTGTTTTATTTAATGTTTCCCTGTTATTTTTTTTTTTGGAATAGTGTGGGGTGAAATATACTAAAAAGATAGTTAAATATTCCTGAGATCTCTTTTCATTTGTTTTCCTTTACATGTTTTTGGGCCCGACACTGGCAAAAAAATGTCAAAAATTTTATTGGGCTTTTCCACCCCCAAATTAAAATTTTTATCCTCTTTTTAGGAAATCTTGGATAAATTTTTAAAAAACCCGAAAAATCAAACTTAAAACTGTGAACAGCTGAGAAACCCCTTGCCCTTAATATTTAAAAGTCCCTAAATTGTAAGCACCATCTTAATTATATCACTGACTGAGACCCAAAATCTCCTCTAGTAGCGCAGTTCCTTTGAACCACTTTTTTTTTTTACGTATTTGTTTAAACAATTCTATTTAATTCCTTTTTCAACAAGCAATTATGACAAAACTTATTGTAACCATCTAAAACATACACTTGCTCAGTGGTGCGTCTCGTCCACACTGCCCTTGAAAACGTGTGGACGCAGAAAGCAATGTATAGACGCTGGACTGCACTCTGGCCAATGGTCGCAGTCACCCCAAAGGAACTGGCTACATAACAAAAAATGTAAACCATTCCAGTCGCTGGTTCGCAGACACGAGATGACCTTGGGGAATCATACCTTTTACTTGTATAATTAAAATAAAACTATGCTTATCCAAACAATAGGGATTCCATCTATGGTTGGAAGGTGGCAGGTGGTAAATAGCAGGTTATTTTATTTCAAAGTGGCTAAAGATTATTAATGTCCGACCTATTCAGAAATAATCATTATTTTCTTTGTAATAATAGGCCTATATTACCAATATACTAAACTAATAATAATTCACTAAAGATTACTATATAATTGGCATTTTCATGTAACTTATTGAAAGAACAAAATAATATATTAATAAAACTAATGTTTTTGTTTTGTGGTTGTGGAAACAAGTTATATTATATGAAATAATAAATTAAAAATTATTATAGTCTCACTTGTATCTTGTTATAACTTGTCACCAAAATTAATAAATGTGGTTTTTATAACTCGGAGAGAGCCATAAAAGACATTAGTCTTCAAATACAAATTTTATTTTGTAAGGAATGCATGACCACAACCGACAAAATGGTTTGTATGATATCATCAACCACCCTTGTTTCGGCTGGTTCGCCATCTTGATCCATGAAGAGCAACAACTCATTTCCTTTAATTTATATACTCTTTATATCATTCTATTTGGTAAACCCCACCACACTAGCGTTCTGTTTATTTCATGGTACAAACTTTTGCTGTTGTCAGTTTATAAAAACTTTTCATAGTGATGTCATCCTCCTCCTTTGTTCGAACGGGGAAGTCCCGATAAAGGAAAAAACAGTCCCGATAAAGAACAACCATCTTCACCCTGTGCTGAAAACTTTACTCGTTGTGGACGTTGAAAATGCTTAAAATTAGATTTGTGGTATCACCTGCTTATAATCATACCACCTATTTCCAAACTTCTTACAGTAAGGTCAGACAGTCATTCTAATACCTAATCCATTAGCCTGTTATAGTCAGTAGCAGATCTACAAATTTATGACAGGGTGGGGGATCAAAGTGAATGTTTGCATTTAGCGTTGCGGCGAAGGTAATGAGGATCGAGAAGGGAGCATTAAAATGTTTTCAAAGAAACCAATAGTTCAAACAATCTAAATCATTGAAAGAAGGTCAAGCATTTTTTTTTGTAAAAATTAAACAGAATATTAGATATTAATATAAGGTGCTGGAGGAGTGGTGGAGAGAGAGAAGAGGTAGAGGAGATATATTGTTCATAAGAGGAAATGATTAAGGGTGTAAATTAACTAGCCTAATTTACTTATAAAATAAAATTATAAATTACCTACTATATTAAAACCAAGAGCAGTGGTCAAGCGGACTCAAACATCAGAGATGTGTTGCACTTGGTCGATGTTGCCGAGAAGAAAATTTGAATCCTAGCTAGATCTACTGGGGAAAATTTAATACCGTATATGATTTTCCTAATTTCTTTCCAGGATAGGCTTGATACAATGCTCGTAAGATAACCTACTCTTCCTCTCCTCCTCAGAATATAACTTTTATTTTAGCACCGTCCCGTTCTTACTACCTGTTCGGGTTATACGCTTAGGTATTAATTACAGTGATTTTTTTTAGGACTGAGGAAGGTCATATCTATAGGTGTACCTACATTTGTGTGAAGGGCAAGTGGAAAACAAGGTTGTAAAAAAAACCTCAGTACACCCAACAGATTCAAACCTTGATCTTTTTGTCTTCGGTAGTTTTGTCTACTCAGAGTGAGAGTGGATGCCTTAGACCATGCATCCCACTGTAGTGGCTTAAAATTCAATTTTGGGTTTTTAAATGTAGGCCTACTTAATCTTTTATAAGCTATATCTTATATCAATAATAATATATTCATTCGTCAAGTCATGTAATCTGATTTCACTTTTGATTAAATGGTATCGAAACCTAAAAGATAGCATTTAGAATAAAGGGTAGCCAAATGTCAGTCTATAAATGTTTAGGAGGTGTCAATAGTCTCGGCCTCTTTGTGTAATATCCCCCATGTTATTAGTCTAGAATAATATTAGTAGCTACCAATAAAAATTTTTGAAAACTATTTTCAAAATACTCACCCATCACAAAACCCTTTCAAAGATCCCATACCCCCGGGCCCTTTGCTGAGCGCCAATTTCAAAAAAGGTACTGAAAAATATAGACATTTTTTTTTTAATTAAAATATATCAGGCTTTTTTTTATTAACTGATATATTTATAAAAAAGTTTAATAAACTATAATCTTTTTGAGATTAAAATTTTAGTTTTAAATTTAAAAAATCAGGCGAAAAACTTCCCAAAACAAATTAGAAAATATGGATTTTTGACACTTGTTAGAATCTAAATAAAACACTTTCACTATATTCCCTAAACACCAAACAAACATTTTGGGGGGTTTTTAAAAAAAAAAAATTAATATCATTTTGCACAAAATGATTAAAATTTAAATTTTCAAATAAAGCCCATTAGTGCATACTTTAATTTACTGTTTATGGAAAAACCCAATTCTTTAAAATTTAAATTAAAAACTGAATACTTACCTTTGTTTTGACCCCTAAATGTAAAACACATTGAAAATGCTTTTTAAAACATATAATAAAAGGGCCCTTTGTTTATTACTTTCAATAATAGAAAAAAAAATTTAGTGTAAATAAATTAAAAAGATATTTTTTAAAATTTAGGTAGGAAACTTAAAAAAGGCCTTCCCACTATATACAATAGCCCCACGACTTTTTTGGGTGCTGACCGACAGCCACAGCTGAGAGCTGACGGCTTTGAAAAGTTACCAGACCAAATTATGACCCCTTTTCGCCGAACCATATGACCCTGCAAAAAAAAGTATTTAGCAGCTTTTACTTCTGACAGTCATAATTTAGGTATATACCTAAAATGTTGCCCTGTCAGAATTCAGCTGTGACTTTTCAGTCAGCACTAAAGAACCATGGGGGCTACTGAAAAGATAGGATAAAAACCTAAAGTCTTAACGGGATTTAAAATTTTGTGTTTGAAAGTTAAATTTTTTATAAGCAATCAATAAAAGGGGTTTTTAGAAAAAAAAAAAATAAATGTTTAAACATTGGATTCAAAAAGGGGGAATTAAAAAACCTAGGCCAAATAATGTAGTTTTAATTTTAAACATTTAAGTCTTGAAAAACCATGCATTATTAAAATGTAATTTTATAATTACATTTAGACTTAAAAATTATAAGGTAAATCATACGGGTACTTCTTTGAAGTTTATTACTGCTGACAGTGGCCATATGGAGGTTTTTTTAAATTTTTAGTTTATAAATTTTATAAATATACAAATTTAATTCTACTTTCCCAATTACAAAATTTTACTTTAGAATTGTCACGTTTAAACAAAATTAAATATAGTAAAAAATTTCTAAGAAAGACCTAATGTATTTTTATAACCAAAGCAAGGTACATTTCTAAAAAGGGTTTGGGATCATAACCTTTCTATATAGTATTTAAAATGAATGCAAAATCTTTAAAATTTACTACTGAAATTTACAATGTATTTTTATTTGGAATACTACCATGTAAAAAAGTTGAAGTCAATGAAAAACACGCCCATAACATTCTTCTGAGAGTAGCAGCAGAACAAGTGACCTAAACAAATCCGCCATCATTAAAATAATTTTCACAAACCGGGTTCGGGCGGAAAAATTCGGGAAAAAATTTATATTTAAAAAACCCCTTTAAAAAGTTATTTTTAAATAAAGTGTGAAATAATTCTTCTTGAAATTCCCAAAAAAAAATTAACTTAAAATTTAAAATTTTTGACTCAAAATTTTTAACCCTCCAAATTCACTAATTTTAAGGGTCCCAAACCATTTTATATTTTTTTTTGGAATCTGCCGCCATTAGTGTTAATTCGGGGAAATTTTTTATTTTCAACGTTAAAACTAAAATTAGTTTTTTAAAACCCGCAAATTAAGGTGCTAAAAATTTTTTACTTTTTTTAAAAATTTGTGACTTTAAGCACAAAGGGGGGGGTTTGGGAAAATTATTGGGGAAAAAACAACATATTCGGGAAAAATTTTTGAAAAAATTAAATTTTCAAAATACACAAATTAACTGCGAGTTTTTACAATCGGGGGCAACAAGCAACCCGCATCACTTTCCCATTTACCCAAAATTGTTATTATTTTGATGCAAATTTTTAAACCATAAAAAAAGTTTGGTAAAATTTTTGTTGCATCAAATAAGATAAAAATATCCCTGAAAAATTTTTTGCCAGATCCAAAATGTAAATAAAAACCACGGAAAAAAATTAAAATTGAAATGAACACACGTTTCAAGCTTAAAAAATTTAAAATTAAAGGGGAAAAAAATTAATTTTTTTAGCCGGGCTTTAAAATAATCACAAATGGGAAATTTTCTTGCAACAAAAAGATTATAATTGGGTTTTAAAATAAAAAACTGAAAAACCCCACCCCCACAAAACAATTTTCTATTAAGTTTTTCAAATTTGGAAAAAGTACATTTCCCCAAAAATTCTGTTTTTCAAATTTGGCAATGCGGGAAATTGCCCGACTTTTCCCCAGTACCGTAGTTGGTGCTTCTTTTCCTCCACCAGCATAAAGTTAAAAGAAATTCCCGGGAGTCTCGTGTTCCTAATATTTAAATCTAAAAAACATTCACAAAAAAAAACCAAATTTTTCTTTTGAGCATGTTAAAAATTTTTGTTTTGGTTTTTTTTCCTGGGTTTAAAATTAAATTTTAGGTGTAAAATTAATTCATCAATTTAAATAATAGTGGTTTTAGCAGTTAAAAAAAAAAAAAAAATGATGGAATCCCAAACAAAAAAAAATTTTACTTTCCCGAGAGGAAAATACAAAATTTTAAAGAAAGGGCAATTGTGTTTTAAAGATTTTACCCCAAATTTTTCTTTAAAGAGGGAACTTTTTCCAAAACCAAAAGGGTCGTAATCCCAATTTTTTGTATTTTAATTAAGGGGGAAAAAAAACTTTATACATAGAAAAAAAAATTTTTATTTTTTTAAAACTGGGTTTGGTTAAAATGGGGATGGTTTTTCCTAAAAAATTTTTTTAACTTTCCCCCACGAAAAGGGCGGGCTCCCCTTACCCAAGTTTCAACCTTTCCAATTCCAATCCATTAGCAAATTTCATTTAAAGCGAAAAAAACCCGAACAGGAAAAAGAAGGTGCAAAATAAAAAAATGGGGGGTGTGTACTTTGGGGTTTTCCCAAAAAAAATTGAATTAATTTTTTTTTTTCGCAATACCCTCTTATTTTTTTCCTTTTATGTCAAAAAAATTTGTAAATAATTTTTCATGAAAATTTGGACCACGCAAACCCTTGCCAAATTCTTTAAAAAACATGCCCCAAAGCCCAGTACTTTTTGTATTTGAGCACGAACGCTGACGACACGGGGCTGAAAGGGGGAGCCCCCAACAGCTCAAATGGAAAAGATAAAAAAAAAAAGAAAAAGGAAGGTTTTGGAATGCTTCAAACAGTGGGATTCCCACAACAGTAAAACGTCAGTAGCATTAACCCAGGACAGCGCACGTCAAAGTTAAATGTGTTTAAATTTCCCCAAGTTGTTTAAAAAGTAAATGTTTAAAATGGTTTTTTAACCCAGTGAACAGAACTGGCAGTGAATTGCGTGGTTCAAAAAAAAGTGAATTTTTTAATGGAAATATTAAGCCCAACAAATAACGGGTTAAAAAATTTTCCCGTCTAATGGCCAAGGGTTCCCCGGCAGTTTTTTTTTTACAATATTCGAAAAAGGGTGTTTTTAAAAGTTTAAATTTAAAGTGCAAATCTCGCTATTTCCCAAAATGAAATTTTTTTTTGGGAAAAGGGGCCACGCATACCTACCAAAATTTTTCCCAAAATTTTGTGCGAGCAAGTTTGGGTTAATGTGTATCAAGTTTGGAGAGATTTTAAAAAAAAAAAATGCAAAAAATTACAAACTATTAAAGCGGCGACAACAAAAATTTTTAAAATTAATTTAGAAAAATTTTTCAACTTTTGAAACATGCTAAAGCCCTTAAAATTAATAAAAAGGGGAAGATGGGAAATTTCTTGAAAGCCCCAAAAAAAGGGGGGGGGCCCAAAACCCGGCCCACTTGGGTTGATTTGGGAATAAAAAAATCGGGCCAAAAAAAAAAAAAGGGGCGCAAACTTTCGAGTTTGTCAAAAAAGGGACAATCGCGAAAAAAATATTTCCATTCAACATCCTCGGATCAAACAAACCCAAATTGCAAGAAGATTCCTTCGAATTTTTAGGGGAAAAAATAGAATTTAGGGAAAATTTCCCAACACTGGAATTTGAAAAACCCCAAAAACCCGGGACAAGTAAATCATATTGAGGAAAGACTTTTTTACACCCCCAAAATTAGTTTTCTTTCTTTAGACGGGGGTCAATTAATTTTGGGGAGATTCTGTGGTTTTTTCTTGAAGCTACTATTTTAAAGCACTTTTTTTAACATTGGGCGAATTTTCCCATAATAAGTCTTTAATTCAAAGAAAACCTAACAAAAAACGGGAAGGGAAAGTTGCGGAAAAAAAAAAAATTTATTTTCAAAACGATGTAAACCCGGGTGTAGTAACCTTACAATTGGGGTGGGAAACTGTTGCCTGCTTTTAGTGCTCGAAAAAAACGAAAGAAGAACGCTTGCCCATTTTTTATTTCATTTGGCCCAAAAAAACAACCCCATTGCTGTTTCTGAGACTGGATAATTCCTCAGGAAAAACAGGCGCAGGTATTTGGGAAACAAACAATTGAATCTCAAAAAAAGGTCCAAATTCTCTGTTTGATATTACGGGTTCGAAACAGGTTTGTTTTAAAAAGTGCTTGTACGCTCCTCGGGGCAAAAATTTGATAAGGGGAAAAGCTTTTTTTTTTTTTTCCCTTTCCGCCATCATTTACGAACTTGGGGTTTAAAGGGCCCTTTTTGAATTTAAAATTTAAAAAAGTACAAAAAAAGCCCCGAAACCCCCTCTTTAAAAAGCCAAAGAAAAAATTGGAAAAAATCGATTCCACTAAAAAAACAGTGCAAAGAGAAAAAATGGAACTGTTTTAAAAACCCAAAACCCCAAATTGAAAAATTGCAGGACTTTTACCGAGATGAAAATTAAAAATGTAGGTTTAAGGGACAAAAAAAAAGAAGTTTGATCGAAATTTCAAAGGTTTTTTAGGTGGGGGATGGCCCGAAAAAAAATTAAAAATTTAGACCTCCGGGGGGCCATGCACCAAGCTAGAAGGGTGGCCCCGGGGATTTACTCCCCCCAAAAATACGTTTTAAATTTTGTTCTCAGCTTTAAATTAAAAAACCCCAAAGATTAAAAGAAAATATGTTCAGTAATGTTTTTTTAACTGTAATATGTTAAAAAATATCTGTTTTGATTAAAATGGTGTTTTTTGAAACCAAAAAACATAAAATTTTTCATCTTTCCTGGTTTCCCCCCTACAAGATCTCATTTCCCCAATTTTTAAGTAAATGGGCCGGGGTTCCTTTCTTATTCAATAAATTTTTTTTTAATTTGGGGTAAAAAAAAAAAAAGGGGGAAGCGATTCAATTGCAAAAAAATTTTTTTCCTTGTATTTGGGGGAAAACCCATGTACTTTTCCCCCGGGAGAATTAACTTTTTTTGGCATCATTTAAAAAATTTTTTTTAAATTGATGCAAAAATTTAAAATTCAATAAAAAAATAATATTTAGTTAATTTTTAAATAAAAATTTTTAAATTTTATAAAATAAATAAACAACAAATTTTAACCCAATTATTTTGGGAACCCTTGAAAAAGCAAACCCAAAATTTTTTTCCTAATATTTACGAATAGTAAATTTTTTTTAACAAAATATTAAATTTTTAAATCACTACAAAAATTAATTTTTCACAAATAATTGCACTTTTATGAAACTAAAAACTTTGTAATGTAAAACAAAAATTGGAAATATTATATAAAAAAAAACGGTGATCAAGGCGAGAGCGACCATAGAAAAGGAATAACATAAAATAAAAATTTTCTTGACACCAAATGCGCGACAAACACAGGTTCATTTTTATTTTTGTTGGTACTTTTTTTTTTTTTTTGAACTTAATGGGGAAGTTTCAACCTTTCTTTTTTTCGGATGCCCGCATTTTAAAAATTTTTTCCCTCTCACTTTTTTTTATAACACGCCTAAAGAATACCTTCAAAAAAAAAATTTTTTAAACAAGTTTATTAATTTTTCCCTAACCCCAAATTTTCAAATGTTAACTATACATTTTTTATTTTATAAAACTAAATTAATTTAAAAAATACAATTAAAAAACAATCTAAAATTTCATACAAAAATAAAAAATAAAAAATTGAAAAAAATTTTTTTAAGAGCAAACCAAATTTACAAAAAGCACTTCCAAAATTGATTTGGTTTTTTTTTAAACCACCCCTTTGTTAAAAGCCTTTTGTCAGGTTTTGCTTTTATTTAAAACATAAATTTTTTCCACACCCCCCGTTTGGCTTCAACTTCCTCCTTTAAACCCCCAAACAAGGACGGCACAACACCAGTTCCCAGAGTCAAAAATTTCACTTGAAGAGTAAACCCAGATTTCCCCCAAAAAATTTTTTGGGCAACTGGGAATCAACCTATCCTTTGCTCAGAGGGAACAAACTACCAAAATGGATAAGGATTTTAATAATACAAGGGGCCCTTAACAAGCATTTTTACCATAAATATCTTAAAAACACATAAAAGGGGTTTTACCAAGGCAACAAAATAAAAATTTATTTTTCCAAAAGGCGAAAAAAACTTTTCCAAATTTTTCAACACAAAAAAAAAAAAGGTTTTAAATTTTTCCCAAACCAATAAAAAAAAAGTTTTTTTTTCCATAATAATGCGATCCCAATATATATAAATATGATAATTATATGTTTTGGAAAAAAATTTTGATTTTCTAAACATCAACGGCTATAGCGTGTAATTTGTAATTTTTTAAGTTTCTCATATATAAATGCACTGATTTATCATGGTATTTTACATCTTCCCTCTCCTCAAAATTCTGCTGCATTACAGTAAATATTGTCCTTAAACCTCTCTTCGCCTTTGATTAAATCATGATATAACCAATTTACAGTGTAACAATACAATCTTCGTATTGTACCATTACTACCTCACCCAACTGATATTCCACCGTTCAATTGCTTAACGCATACTACCCGCTCCACAAAAATAAAACCTTGACATATCCTACAATTGTAAACTTTACTATTGTAGCCCCAATGTAGCCCCAACAATCATACATTAAATCAGTGTTCCTAAATATTCAATATCAACTGTCTACTTAATAAACTGTTCTTCACGTACCTTCGGATCTCCAAGCTGGCCTCACTAGATTACTACCAAGTCAAAAACACCAATGTGGAAGCGTGGGGCGACCACGACTAGAAAAGTCCGTATTAGATGATCTACCCGGCCCGAGAATAATATTATCACTGGGCGATGTTTTCCAAGAGTCCAGGCACGAAATCAACGCGCCCTGTATTGCCCCCTGAGGGAGGATAAGGCAACTCTCACCTGACATTGGATGTTTCCAACATCGGTCAAAAAGATGCACCTCGAAGAATCGTAAACAACTGCATTGCGACGATAGACATCCAATCAGCGACCAGGAAGACTTGTGAAATTACGGCATGATGACATAATGCCTTGTACTGCGTGGCTGACTAGAATGTGAATCCCACCCTCCTTTCTTGTTTTCTAGACTCAATATATAGGAGAATGTAAATTGTATTAAATATAGCATTATTGAATTGAGCTTATCGAAAGAGCATTTCGATAGAGTGGACTATGTGTTGGGGTCATGGAGGAAAGACCTAGGAAAATATTACGTTTGATATAATTTAATTTATAGAACTAACTATTTATTGGGGTCATGGAAGAGACTTATGGAGTAAATAGTTAAATCTTTTGAGTCACAACGCCATGGGGAAATCGCGTCTGGCATTATTTAATTCATTTTATAATAGCCAACTTTGTTTTGGGGTCATGGAGGATAGACCTATAATGTAAACTGTTAAATCGTTGAGCCAACGCAATGGAGATATTTCGTTTGATATTAGTTAATGTAATATGTAGAACTGACCTTATGTTAGTGTCTTGGGAGATAGTGTTATAACTCAAGCAGAGTAATGGAGGAATTACATTTAAATAATTTATATTTCATACTATGTCCAGGGTTATAGAGGCATATTTTGATATTATGGAAATGTCAAGAATGTCATTGTTAATTATTGTAACCATTAGGTGTTACATTCTTAAATTAAAGTAAACTATTTGGTGGCTACACAACTTCTTGCGTTTGATTCTCTGCGTCATGGATTATATCCATGAATTATCCTTCTAACTAATGTAAACTTTGAATTGAAGTAATTAGTGGACAACGAGATATCACACTGTATTTTGTACAGTAAAATCCTATACCTTTATTCATGGGTATCAATAGGCTTATTTATATTTGTACCCTTTTTGGGTAACTATTTTTGAAAGACCAAGTCATGTTATTGGGTAATGTAAATTGAGAGATCTGTTTGGGTAGTAGTTCAACCAGATACCTGAAAGACTGTACATTATATGATGCAATGTTTTCTTTTATTTTACAGTAGTAGCTATTGGAAGGTTTTTGAATTAAGGCCTTATATTCCTTTGTCTGTTTTCTGCTTTGAGCAAATTAAAATATACTTGATTTAAAACTATGCTATTTTATCTGTTGTCGTTTATAAAATGTACGTTACGTCCTCCCTATCCTGTAGTTTTAGGGCCTTACCTATAGGACCAGCGGAGGGTGTAGCACCAGTATTAAAGCATAGTTAGCTTCTTAGACTCGTAGTGGTGGTCTAGGGTTGAGTCATTGGTTCATAATCCATCGATCACCGTTGAGGGGAGGTTGAGGTTTGAATCCTATCTGGGAGAACTGAGTGTGATTTTCCACAAGTAATTTATCACTTTGTATTTTAACCATCTTCACTCCACGCAAATGCGGGTCCACTTCCTCCTGTCTACCTTCAACCCTACCCAATCAGATTAAACTGTAAATAGCCTTTGTGCTGAATGTAACTTTATATATATATATATAATCATATAATAATAATTAATTATTATTATTATTAGCACCGCGTCTTACTACCCGTTCGGGTTATACGCACTTACGCTAATGTGTAATGGTAGGGTGATTGTGAGATGAAATGGAGGACCTACAGTTTAACGTGGAATCCGAACCACGGTGGCGGCCTGAATAAATTAATGATTTTATATGGATTCATTGTTTACCGAGTATTATTCAATTAAGATTTTTTTTAGATCTTAGAATACAATGTTCTTGTTAGTACGTTGTTTGAAAAAATGTTAACAGTATTTGTAAAGTGAGGTAGGCGTACAATGTGTAAATTCTATCTCATTGAAATGAAATTTTTAACATTGCAATTTTTCACCAACTTTAGCCACCTTTTTTCACTCTCATTAAATTTTTTTAAGATAGGTTGTTAAAAATATTTGAACTATCATCCAGAACAAAGTGGGGTTTTCATTTTGTATGTTCTCTCTTATGTACAATAATTGGTAGTGCACTTATTTTAATTCTTCCCTCCTTGTACTACATATTTAAATAATTAGCTACAGTAAAAACTATGCCACTAAAAAAAAACCAAAAAGGGCTATTTTTCTAAATATAGGGAAGAAAATATTTGTTTATATATTTATAAAGTAATATATAGACCAAATAAAAATGTCACAAATTATTGTAAATAATGATTTCCTATGTTAACTAAGAAAAGGTATACTTTTGACAGGGATTCTAGCCCTTGTTCTCTGACTTGATGTTTTTATAATAAATCACCGAGAAGGCAGCTTAAACTCACTACCACTCTTTGGAGAGTATAACGTTGATAGTATGTCTTTTGATGAGTGGTAATCAACAAAGTTGAATGGATTAAGGGTGATGTTGGAGGCCTGGATTAACTCTGTCGAATGTAAGGAAACACTGAAAGTGGGAAAGTATAGAAGGGATAAGAGGGGTTGGTGTAGTGACCACCATAGCCACAGTAGCACATTTCTGGTGAGGTGATAATAAAAGGTACTACTTGGAAGAGAGATTTGCAAAACCTAAAGATGCCCATCCAAAGTGACTCTTTGTTAAGTTCAATATTGATTTATAAAATATATTTTCAGTGCGAGTTAAACCAAGATTTACCTTTTAAGCAAATTTCTGCCATAATTTCTAACATGGGGACACGTTAGTCAATATCCATCATGGGGGTCATTATTTTTAGGAGACTTTTTTTTTTAATTTCCCTATCAATAATTTGAAACTATTACATATGTACTTTAAATAGTATTTTGTTACTAAATGTTTGCGTTTACAATAAGTATGGATGTGAATAAAGCCTGCCACCACAGAATTATTAAAGTGAGTTAGGAGAAAGTCTGGTAGAAAAACAGTAGATATGAGATTGGATAAAAATATGTTTAACTTTAAGGTGCGGTAGAAGGGAGCATAAGTGTTTATACAGTTTTTATAGAATTGACGATTTTTGGCCAAAATAAATTAAATATTTCTCCAGTAGCAACATATAGTTTAGTTTTCTGCACATGCTAATATTAACAGAGTTTGAATATATGTCAAGGGTGTCCTGGAATTTTGTCAAAACTTTTGACAAAATTTCAGGACACCCTTGACATATATTCAAGATCTGTTGATATTAGCATGTGCAGAAAACTATACTCTATGTTGCTACTGGAGAAATATTTGATTTAGTTTGTCCAAAAAATGTATATTTTATAAAAACTGTAAAATTACTCGCGCTCCCTTCTGCCGCACCTTAAAGTGTTGATATATATATATCCGCACCTTAAAGTGTTGATATATATACACACACACATATATCTCACATCCGTAGAAAACTTTACAAACAGCTGGAAACTTTCTAGGATGAGTTTTTTTTGTTTGGTTCGTATTCTTGGATCGTTAACGGCTTGATTGGGTCAATTTTTATTTCTTCATTATTATATAAATATAACAACACTCAAAAGTGTTCTTTTTTGCCTGTCAAGATTTGAATAATGGGTCTCCTTCCCCAAAAATGCTCATACAATCAAAATAATAACATTTAATAATTATTAGACAATAAATATAAATTTAGACTTAATTATTTCAAGAAAAGTAAATAGCTCTTAGAATTTAGACATAATAAATACATTTAATTTAATCATAACCAACAAGAGATAATAAAAATATACAAATAAATAGATGTTAACAGCAATGACCATAGACCAAGTTGGCAATAAGTTGCCAAGAGATTTTAAACTTCCCTCATTTTAACCAAAACAGAAACACATCAAAAGTTGATGGCAAAACTGATCCGAACTCACATGAAGCTTTTTTGAGCTATATCTATACTTGAAATAATAGTGACTGGTAGTTAAACAACTATACTAAGACCCTTATTAATTGTTATAAAAATCACATTGAATAAATAATGAATGTCTTAAATAAAACAACAAAATATTGGATTGTTCTCGTATGTAGTGGAGGCATCTGCGGGTGTGAAATAGAACTCTTCCGTCTGATGGCAGTTCAGGCAGGTTGTTTGAAGGTAGTCGAGATAAATTTGTATATTCTAGCAAGAAAATTGGAACAATAATACAATTTATAGTGGCCATATTTCAGATTATTCTTGATGATGAAAATGTACCTATATGTGTAAATTGTTGTCGCAGGGTACACTTAAAAATTTCCATTGTGCAATGTGCATTTTATTTTTTCTTCAGATCTGAGTAGATCTCGGTGCATTCCCAAACTACGGTAGGGGGGGCTCGAGCCTCAAGTTCCCTTGAGAGTAAGCTCAATGGATTTTTTAAGATGTTAATTAAAATAGACAACAATTACTAGCTAGAAATATATGACAGTAGGTAGTGTTTATTAATGATTATAAGTAAAAATAATAAGATCAAAAAAATTGTCATATCTTAGCATTTAATACTACTTATAACCCTTTTTTCTCCATATTATTTTGTGAATTTTTTAAAACTAGCATTGCGCATCTATACTTATTTATTTATTTGTAAAAGGTACTTAAAAACAGTTTGGTTATGGATAAAATCAGTATAGTATTATATAATCTGGCACTATTTAATATTACATTCATAGTTCAAGATTTCTGTAGGTTATTTTAGGGAATATAATTTTAGCTCGGTATGTTATGTAAAATATATTAAATCTAGTAAAGAAAAACACCAATCCAAATAATAACAAAATGAAATAGGAATTTTCCCCTCGATTTTCACTACATGTAGGTTCACAAAAATTAACCTACCAGCCATTATATCTACTTTACTTCAACCACAATTTTTGTTTAAGAAGAAACACTCAGTTGTTTACGCATTCCACTTGGTCGATGACACTTAATACCAACATGTAACCAAGTAAATCACTAAAAACTTGCCCCATAAATAAAAATATGGATTTTATGATAGCCCTTATTAATGAAACACTTGACATAAACATCGTATTAAGAGATTTATGACCACTATAAGTACGAAGAAGAGATATTTTTAAATGTCCTTCTTTATGAAAAACTTCCCAAAAACATTGTATTTGATAGATTTATGAACACTACGAGTAAGGATATGACTGCTAAGAATGCTTTTTATTTTGAAACACTTGCTACAAACATCATATTTGTGTGGTCTTTGTACATCTTTGTACACTATGAGTAAGAAGATGAATTTTAATATGGCTTTTCATTTTGAAACACTTGCCGCAATCATCACATTAATTTTTATTTGGTCTTTGTACACTATGAGTAAGAAGATGCCTTTTAAGACCGCATTTCATTTTAAAACACTTGCCACAATCATCACAATTGTGAGCACCTTGTACAGTATGAGTAACAAGATGATTTTTAATATTACTCTTCGTTTTAAAAGGCATTCCACAAACATCTCATTGGTGAGGTCTTTGTACACTATGAGAAAGGAGATGAGTTTTAAGATAGTAGTGCTTAGTAAAAAACTTTCCGCAAACATCACATTTGATAGATTTATGTAAACTATGAGTAAGGAGATGAGCCCTAAGAATGAGTTTCATTTTGAAACACTTGCCACAAACATCACATTTGTGAGGTCTTTGTACATTATGAGTAGGAAGATGACTTTTAAGATCGCATTTCCTTTTGAAACACTTGCCACAAACATCACAATTAAATGGTCTTTGTACACTATGAGTAAAGAGATGACTTTTAAGACTGCCTTTCATTTTGAAACACTTGCCACAAACATCACATTTAATTGGTCTTTGTACACTATGAGTAAAGAGATGCCTTTTAAGACTGCCTTTCATTTTAAAACACTTGCCACAAACATCACAATTGTGAGCGCCTTGTACAGTATGAGTAACAAGATGATTTTTAATATGACTCTTCGTTTTAAAAGACATTGCGCAAACATCACATTGGTAAGGTCTCTGTACACAAGTACCGAGATGAATTTTAGGGTTGATCTTTTGAGTAAAAGACTTGTTATAACCATCACATTTGTATTTTACCCCATCATTTTGATATATATTAGGATATTTATTTAGAAAAGTTGTGTTCATTAAATGGTCATCCTTTCTGTATAATTTCACATTTTCCTTGCTCTCTTCAGTGAAAAATTGACCAAACTCTATAACATTATTTTCAGTAACATCAAAAGAACTTTGATCAAAACACATTTCTTCTTTAAAACTATGCTCTCCGCACACATCAGGTTCTGGTACATTGTTATCTTGCTCTGGTTTCATAATAGTATGGATGAGAGATGGTCTATTACTTTCCAGTTGATGTTGAGTTGCATAACAATCCAGCTCATTCTGTAAACAATATGAATAACATTAGTTATTTATAAAAAAGTTAGTTAGAAATTATTAGAATTGTGTTAGTTAGAGGCAAATGATTCATATAAAATAAATAGATTATTATATTGAGTAATTCAAAATAAGTATTTAATATTTTTCCACAATCAATAATTTATTTTACATGCAAAAATTGAAAATCAAATAACAGAAAAATAAATGGTAAGGTACATGACACACACTTTTTATCTTATCTTAAAATAGACACAGAGATTTACTAATAACTCGTAAGATCTGTGAAACAAAATAATATACATTGTTGCAGAAACACTCCCCCAAAGAGCATACATTAAATAATATACAATGTTAAAGAACCATTGAGACTAGAAAAATATACCTGTACACTAATGAGCATAACAATCAATTTTAATTTATATATCCATAAGCCTATATGAATTAAAATAAATGATTTATATTTTTTAATTAATATATATATTAAGAAACTATTGGTTTTATAAAAATACATAATTTCAAATAAAAGTTTATTTTCAATAGTAATACAACTTAACAATGAGTATGAAACAGATTCTTAGGCAGCAAAAATATTAATAATAATATTTAGCACCGCGTCTTACTACCCGTTCGGGTTATACGCTTTAAGTACTAATTACGTTACTTGAGTTATGAATTGGGAAGGTTGAATTAGAGGAAGTGAACCCGCATTTGCGTGGAGGGAGAGTGGAAAACCATTTAGGAAAAACCACCCCCAGTTCACCTGACCGAGATTCGAACCTCAATCTCCCCGTACTCAGTAGTAGAGCTCAACACGACTAGCGCGTTAGCCAACTACGCCACCGAGGCGGGTAGCAAAAATATTAAAAATAGGCATTAAAATATAGGATTTAGGCACCAGAACAGGAATTTAAAGGGTTAAAGAAGTACACAATAAGCAATGCCTGCTTTAAAAAACACAGGAACAAGCAAATAGGCAAAATCTTGCCACTAAATTGATAAGTTATTTAATACATGAAATAGTTGCATAGATATGATAAAAATGGAAAATTTCCGCGTTTTATGAAGTACCCTTAAATCATATTCATAGGGAAATAAGATTAGCCATTTTGTTTGTATTGTTAAACAATACATAGATACAAAATTTAATCAAAATTATTAGAGCTATATGATCTCTTTTAACCCCTAAGTAAACTACAGTTAACTTTAGGGTTAGATATCTCACTCCAAATATACTCCATTCACGGTAGGAATTGCTCTCTGAAAGGTCTTTTTTCCTACCAATATCCTACTGTATAATAGATTTCTGGTAGAGAAAAAGGCCTTTCAGAAAACAATTCCTACGCTGAACAGACTTTAACTCTTGAGGAACTTATGACAACCCTATAGGTTGTTTCACTCTTTAATTACAAAATAGGTCTTATGGAGCACGCAGTTGCCAGGTATTACCCGCTTGAGACTGACAAATTTTATATCAAAACTTATTCAAGTTATACAACATTTATACACTTTATGGCAATACATTTGAAGTTTGACATACCAATAATTGTGTATTGTTTTTATTATTAGTACTATATTATGCCAGATTTTAGTAGACAATGAACAAATATACCTGCGATGAGTAGGTTCAGAAAGTATGTCAAACTTAAGATGTTTTTCACAAGTCAGTTATGTTACATACAGACCTTAACTAGGGGAATGTAATTAAGACAAGGTGACATGATCTAAAATAGATTGAACAATTTAGATAGCAACTATATTTATTATATCAACAGGATTAAATATTAAGTTTACAACATGAATACATGAACATTAGATTTAAGTTTGTTCAAATCAAAATAGAAAAAGGTGAATGTCTGGCAGTGATAACAAAAGCTGGGCTGGTGCCAGGCTACAGGCAGGTGTTTCTAGAAGAGAAAGCAGTAAGGTAATTATTAATTTTAATCATTTCATCAACTTTTATACCTGTTTATAGATTTGTTTGCCAATGCAAGGGCCATTAGTTCTCCCCTCAAAGCAAATGGAGGAAATGCTATACCATTCTTCTGAAGCCATGCCACATATTATTCTTTTTTACAACTCTTGGTCAGTAATTTCTCCACCTAAAAGTTTTTTTTCTTCTTAATATTCTTAGTTTTGTGACTGGACATTCTTGATTTGAAGATACTTAGAGACTTTAGTGCATTAATCTATTTGTACTATATAATATATAAAAGAATATATATATATATATATAAAATTAAATATATTAAAATATATTTAGTTATATTAAAATAAATTTGTAAACTAATATACATTTTTATATTAATATATATACTTATATAAAATAATATCATTAAAGTTATAAGAACAATTTAAAATAATCAAATTATTATTATTAGCACCGCGTCTTACTACCCGTTTGAGTTATACGCACTTACGCTTATGTGTAATGGTAGGGTGATTGTGAGATGAAATGGAGGACCTACAGTTTAACATGGAATCCGAACCACGGTGGAGGCCTGGCATTCCCCACATTCACAAGATGTCTTGTCAGAGGTGAAGAAAGGGTTTGGTAATCAGATACATTTGTGCCGGGACCGAGGATTATCAAATTATATTTAATATTAATTCTTATATTCAAATAAATCAGTAGGTTATTAGATCTAAAATATTTATATATATTACTAATAGATTATTTAGCTTAGATAATAAGATAGATTTTTAAAATAGTGACATAACAGTTGTGAAAGTGTTTAAACCCTTTTTGGATTGAAAGTGCCTTTAATGTGTTTGTGTTGTGTGGGCTTATATTAGTTTTTCACTAACCTGTACCGAATGATATGGAGCATTGTCAACACAAAGTTCCTCGAGGCTAATCAGTAACTGGTTTTTTCATCCAGGTTTCGAAATTTTCCCCGTTCATTTTCCCGTGATAATCTTCTGTGGTTTTCTTTGATGCAAACAATAACTCAGCACCTTTCACAAAGCCCTTTCTTGAACCAGCATGCAAAACAATAAATTTTTTGCCATCATTCGTCGACTGCCTATTACAAGTAAATTTTGTATTGTCTTGCCAAATTTTATAAACGGTTATGAATGTTGTAAACATATTACTTATAATTTGACACTGAAAAAAAAATCAAGAATCCCGCCCTCGCTTCATAGACCTACAATCCTCGAGTGAAGCTTTTAATTATCTTATGGAATAAAATACACTGAAAGGTAAGATTTCGATTGAATTTGTTTTTATCAAAATAAACCATAAACGTTTTCTACTAAAAGACAATAAAGAGCATAAATATAATTATATGTACCTTTACTTCTTCCTTGATGAAAGGGAGTAAAGAGACGTCCATGGCTGTAACCGAAGATTCAAGTACACTCGACTTGATGCAGTCTTGATAATTTTACACTTTTCGCGGTTTTCACTTGATGAAGACTACATCAAATCAAATCAAACTATTCGATTCGAACGGCAACACACATAGATAAGGGATAGTATAGAATGATATGTCCCATGTATCGAGTATGAACAGTTTTCAGCGCTAGCGGTGATTGTAGGCGGTACTAAACTTCAAACATGCCCGTTGGCGCCACATTCAAATGTTTTGTTGGTATTTTTCTGCGCG
>JBCFYV010011172.1:43064551-43096172 GCA_039000515.1 Timema cristinae
TATGCGAATCTAAAAAAAAAAAAAAAAAAATTTAAACTCACAATTTTTTTTAATAATATTAGTTTGTGTGTATGTGTGTGTTTTATTTGCATTATGAATTATTTTGGCTATAAATTTGGTTAAGAAAAGTGATTGGTGTCCGCCGCATTACGTTTAGTTTTGAATTTACTCCAAGGTACAAAAAGGTTGGGGACATCTGAACTAGTTAGTTTCTAGTTGGTATGCCTGTTTTTTTGTTTTTTTAAACACCACATATACTACCCGTTAAAATTATACGCTATTGTAATAATTACGCAAATAGTTTTAGAGATTAGGAAGGCTATATTTAGAGGAAGTATACCTACATGTGCGTGGTGGTGAAGTGGGAACCCATATTGGTAAAACCACCTTCAATACACCCGAAAGAGATTTGAAGTTCGATCTCCCTGTTATCAGCAGTCTGGTCTACTACGAGAGTTGCACGTTAGACCATTTGGCCACCGAAGCGAGCTATGTCTTTATTAGCGTGTGTTTGAACGTAAAAAGCCAAAATACCGGGTGTATATTGATAGCCTATTAATTTGTAGTGTTAAAAATATCAGAAGTCCTCTCTTGCTATGTAGAGTGTGTAATAATATCATATACTTTTTATTATAAACCATCCAAACTTAACAAAATCTGATCTCCATTGCGGAAACAAAATTTGAACTTGGTCAAAATGTTTATCTATTGACGCGTGCCAGGTTAATTTAAGATAGTTTGGTATAGTTTTCATTATAAATATTTTGTTTTTTGTGTGTTCTCATATCGGCGATATCAAAGCATTGTTACCCAAAATTTACGAACGGTTTCACGGCAGTTAAATGAGTAAATATTTATTTTGTAGTGCATGATAATCATTGTATTAGATATTACAATCATTTCCAATTAATGAAATGTGAATTAGAAGAGGCCAGCTCACCGAATTAGCAGAAATCTGCTCAACTCGTTAAATGGGCAGTTTCACTAATTGTATGTAATATATTCTCTGATTTTCTTTGAAAGGGGCATTTTAAAGTCCTTTTTTCCTTCTATAATTATACTATAGAGTAAATTTTGGTAGGAAACGGAGACCTATCAGCCATTGCTGTGTATAGTTTAGCCGTTCACACATGCATGACATATTATTATTATTATTATTATTATTATTATTATTATTATTATTATTAAGCACCGCGTCTTACTACCCATTCGGGTTATATGCTTTAAGTACTAATTACGCTAATGGATTAGGAATTGAGAAGGTTGAATTAGAGGAAGTGAACCCGCATTTGCGTGGAGGAAAAATCACCCCCAGTTTACCCGACCGAGATTCAAACCTCGATCTCCCCGTCCTCGACAGTCTAGCACAACACGACAAGCGCGTTAGCCAACTACGCCACCGAGGCGGGTAAGAAAATAGTAGAATTATGCCACTCGTATTACTCGTACTATATATAATTGTAGACTTTAAGGCAGTAATGATTATTGCTTGTTGCTGATGGTTCGTGGAAAATCCATCCTCAGTACACCCTTCCAGGATTTGAACCTCAAATTCTCCACCACCATGAAACCAGACCAAGCGGGTAGAAAACTAATTTTTCTAGGGTGGGGAGGGGCGTCCATTAGAAAATTATGCTATACCTTTGGCCAAGAAAAGTTTTTATACGTATATTTGAACCACCCTAAGGTGAAAACATCATATTCCAGGGGGATTGTGGATCCCCCAGATCACCTTCCCTTTTTATATGCCTTTGAACCAGAAAGTCTTCCCAATCATGATGCATGTATTTCTGTATTCGTGCGATGTTGTTTTAATGATCCCTTAAGGGGGAAGGGGGGATGCGGGGAACGCGATAAAATCTCATTGTTTTTGCAATTTCTTATAACAAAACCTTTTTGGTCAAAATAAATCATATATTATGATATACAAACATAGTGTTTAATTTTATTCACATGGTGGTATCAACCGTTGTTTAGTTCTTATAATGAGTTTAGTGTAATTAGCTAAAAAAAACTTTTAAATGTGGAGAAAAGGTTTTCATGAAATTCCAGAATACCCTTGACAGATATTCAACAACTGGTGAAGTCATCATGTGAAGAAAATAAAACTCTATGCTTATATAGGAACAATATTTGATTTATTGGCTGAAAAAAAAATAGTTTTGCCTTAAAAACTTCAAAAGCGCTGGTCATAACTTGCGTTTCTTGCATCCCCTTCTTAAGCGAAAGGCTATTAACGATATAATCCAAATGGGAATAGATTAGAGAACAATCGAGAGGAAAAATACCAACATAAACAGCATAGACCTGGAGAGAGTGTGGTAAACAACACCAGGCGAAAGTGGAGACTACCCTCATTTCACCCGATTCGGGATTCTAATCACAATATTCCAAGACATAATAGTAAATTACGCTGTCACTGAGCTAGCTTTACCAGTCTTTATTTATCTCCATATTAAAAACAAACCAAAAGAAGACAAAAAAAATCTTATCATAAGGCTTTTGGGAAAGGGATGAGTGGTTTTCTAGAGGAAGTGTACTCGCATTAGTATAGAGATAGGATTGGAGACCAAGCACTCTCCCTCCCATCTGGAATTCAAAACTCGAGCTCCCTCCATCAATGGTGACCAAGTGAAATGCGAGTCTGACGCCTTATACGCCTAGGTCACCTGTATCTCTACTTATGCAATTAGCTCAGGAAGGATCCACTTTATTGCGTACATGAATAGAGACGTCAGAATGTTCTAGTTTGGTTTTCTTGTGAGGTTAGGTTCAAATCCTAGCTGGGTGAACTGATGTTTTTCTTAGTTATCCACTCTCCTTTCACGCAAATTCGGTTAGGAATCATCTATAGCCCCCGTAAATGTTTTATTACTTTTATCCCCAACCCCACCCCTTCTCCAACTTACACAAAGTAGATATTAAGCCTGACCCTTCCCCCTCTCTAACCTGTGTTACGTAACTTTTCACACCGAGAGTAAGCCTATAGGTCATTATTTCATTATCAATATCAGTAAACAAAAGTACTTTAACTTTCATTTTCAATACCGTACATATTATGAGGTTATCTATAAGTTTGTTTACTAACGGTTAAAACATGAACGTTAATATTTATTTATTTTCAAAATTAGATTTTAAGTTTAAGATATGTGTTATGTAACACTGTTTTGTATCCTCCCACCTCCCATGTAACATCTTGTAGACATTTCATCTCCAAACTTTGGTTTATCGATGATCCTTAATACCTCTTCCAGCTTATACCTTCCTCCCCTCCATACCTTTGCGTAAGTATTTGGAAAGTCTGGATGGGTAGTAGTAATAGGGGAATAGACGTCCATCCATTTAGTGACTTTTCAATAATCGGAAAAAACCGTGAACCCACCATAGTTAGGTGGTAAGGGTCTACCGATGTGTCTCGCTTTTCGCTCGCCGTAGGAGAGATTCATCGAATTTTCTCATTCTTCTTCACGACTGAGTCACGTATGTTAGCCCGTACAAATGACCTTCACACACGTGTTTAGTCACCTAGGTATGACGGGTGGAAGCGTATGTTAAGGTATACCTTCTAAGAGCACCGAGGGGGAAAAAAAACCCCATTCTCTAGCAGAGCCGCAACAAACTTGGCTCCCACGCTCATCAGAAAATATAGAGCAGAACCGGCTCAAGTGTGGTGTAGCAATTCACATTATCAAGGGTATGTGTGCTTATGACCCATGGTGCTTTGCAACAAAAACTAGAAACCACTGATAATCACCCGCCTCTGTGGCCGCGTCTACTCCCTGAGTAGACTTGACTGTTGATTACAAGGAGATCGAGGTTCGAATCTAGGTAGGGTGTACTGAGGATGGTTTTCTACTCTCCCTCCTCGCAAATTTGAGTACATTTCTTCTGTATATAACCTTCCTAATGCCTAAATTTATTAGCGTAGTTAGTATATAAACGTATAACTCAAACGGGTAGTAAAACGATGTGCAAAAAAAATTAAAATCTAAAAAAAAAAATAGTATCAACATGTTTTTGTTTTTTAGAGCATTTGAACATAATTTTTAGGTTATTGTCACGATGATTTGTTTTTAAATTAATATTTTGTAGTCGTGGTACAACTTAACATAGATCTACATACACTTGTTTCATTTAATGTTTTGTCTCCTGTCACTTCAACGCACTCGTCGTGGCTTTTAGCCCGTCTCTAGTTACACCACGCATGCGCATTTGTGCTGTGCACGTTTATTGGATCTCTCAGGCGGATTAAACAAAAACTATTTCAACTAACGCCAAGTGGACAGAGAGTATTGTTTCAAATAGATTCTGGTGGGCTGTGCACATTTATTGGCTTTCACAAGCAGGCCGCTGTGGGACATGTCGGACAAAGCTGAAACTATTTCAACTAACGCCAAGTGGACAGAGAGTATTGTTTCAAATAGATTCTGGTGGGCTGTGCACATTTATTGGCTTTCACAAGCAGGCCGCTGTGGGACATGTCGGACAAAGCTGAAACTATTTCAACTAACGCCAAGTCGACAGAGAGTATTGTTTCAAATAGATTCTGGTGGGCTGTGCACATTTATTGGCTTTCACAAGCAGGCCGCTGTGGGACATGTCGGACAAAGCTGAAACTATTTCAACTAACGCCAAGTGGACAGAGAGTATTGTTTCAAATAGATTCTGGTGGGCTGTGCACATTTATTGGCTTTCACAAGCAGGCCGCTGTGGGACATGTCGGACAAAGCTGAAACTATTTCAACTAACGCCAAGTGGACAGAGAGTATTGTTTCAAATAGATTCTGGTGGGCTGTGCACATTTATTGGCTTTCACAAGCAGGCCGCTGTGGGACATGTCGGACAAAGCTGAAACTATTTCAACTAACGCCAAGTGGACAGAGAGTATTGTTTCAAATAGATTCTGGTGGGCTGTGCACATTTATTGGCTTTCACAAGCAGGCCGCTGTGGGACATGTCGGACAAAGCTGAAACTATTTCAACTATTGCCGTGGGGACAGAGCATATTTCGTTGAAATAGTGAAATCTGTTTGGAAACTCGTCACTTGATCACGTTACGGTTTTTCTTTTGTTTTTCGGCGAACGTGCTAAGCCTCATGACAGAGGAAAGCCTTGTACTACCATTTCAAGACAAACTAATGAAAATAAATCCTTGTTCTGGCAAGATAAATTAAAATTAGAGGTTATAAAATATCCGGAGGACCAGTTTTTCTATTTAAAACATAATGCCTATTTAATATTGAAGCTAAAGCTATACAAAGAAAACACATAGATATTACATTTATCAGCTTCATCAACAAAACCATATAAAGAGCAACAACAAAAAATGGTACTACACAATCGTAAAAACTTTCTCATGTATTAAATTAGAATTTGGGCTAAAATTTTCAAAAATAGGTTTTTAGTTAACTAACCATAAGGATGTTTTTCTTAGAAGAACACGCGTATCGTCTTGTTAATCACAATAAATACTCTTCAAATATAAGTTCAAACAAAATTTCGTACACATTTTTTAAAATCAAATTTAAATAAATTAGATATAAGTAAATTTCTCTCAAATTATTTATATTTTTAAAAATAAAAAGCAAATTCTTATTCATCAGGAAAACTTATTTTAAGGCACTCATTTTGAATTGAATCTTAAATCTTTAAAATTTTCTCAAATCTGTCAACATTGAACACCCTTTTAAATACATATATTTTGAAAAATAAACATACAATATTATTTATAAAATAGTACTCAGATACCTATTTTTAACCAAATTGTTTGAGCCAATTTTAAAATATATTAAATTTTTAAAGTTGGTTTTCAGTTAAATACTATAAGCAATTTTTTTCCCGAGGAAAAAAACACAAATACAGCTTTATTTGTAATGTAAAACAATCTCCTACATATTTATTTCAGATAAAATCGTTATTTATTTTTGAAAAATCCTGATTTAAAAAAATTTACTAGTAAACTACCCTTAAATTTAGAGCTAGGGTTAGAATAATAATAAAAAATCTAACACCTAAATGTCAAGTTTGAACAAAATACATCAAATCGTTTCATATCTGTGGTCAGGGATAGACAGACAGACAGACTTGGGTACAGACAGAAATGTAATAATAATCATCATCGTCAGAGCTACAGTCCAATTTCCATAGAAATAGTTTTATTTGACAGCTATAAAAGTTACTTTAATTTATTTATACGTCAAGTCATGTAATCTTCAACTGTCACTTTTGATCATTTCTATCAATACCTATAAAATAATAATAAGAAGAAGAAGAATGGTAAAATGTTATCAATTTTGAACGCATACAAATATGTATATATTTTCCTATGAAAATTCAACTTTACCACACATTTGGCACACGATTAAATATATGTGGTACAAATTATATTAACAATGTTCTAGTAAACCAAAAAATTATAAATTGATCATTTTACATACTCTCTAATGCAGTACAGAACTCAAAAGAGTAATTTTTTTATGGCTCAAATGTTTTGATCTTTTAGTTTTTTTCAGTCCAAGGTACAGTACATTTTCTTATGATAAAATGGTTATGTAGGGAACGCGAGTCACTGTTTTTTGCAGTTTTTACAGCAAAACATTTTTTTAACCAAAATAAATAAAATATTTCTTGAATACAAACATAAGAGTTTAATTTTCTTCACGTGGAGACCTCAACAGTTGTTGAATATATGTCATGAGCATAGTGGCATTAGATGACAAACTTTTTAAATGAAGAGAAAAGTTGTCATTAGATTCCAGGACACAGGACACAGTTATACAAAAACTGATGAGTTCACCATGTAAAGGAAATTAAACTTTTCATTCGTACAGGAGCAATATTTTATTTCTTTTGACAAAAAAAACAACATGAAAACTGCAAAAACACCTTTTCTTGAGTTCTCTACATCCTCAACTTATTCGTATGGAAGACCTTTTTTTTTCTTATCATAAATCTACCATATTATAGTAGGATTCTTGTGGATAAAAAAGGCCTTTCCGAAGTATTTACATGAGGAAATCAGTCTGTCGTATTATTCTGATATTATTCTAGTTTTATGGTTTTATTTATAGTTCTAAATAAACAGGTGACACGCGCGCCAAAGTGGTCACACCTCATTCAGGTCAGTCGCTCACCGCGGACCCGCCCATCCTTGTCCTGCTGATCAGGTGGCACCTGTAATACGAAGAAAGCGGGTCACTTTGTTGTGTTTTTTTATAAGTACCCCTTCCCCTCCACCTCCCCTTGTAAACCCATCACACAATCTTCCTCCTACCTTGCTTTCTCTGGTCTGAGAACCCTCCCCTCCCCTGGATTATAAAGTATCGTTACGATTTAGTGCCAGTCGGCTGGCTATTAGGGACAAACAACAGGACAGGAAGAGGGTTAAAATTTATAAAATGTCCCCGCATTAGATGGAAACGTTAGCAGTGTGTCACAGTCTCATCTGGTTTGGTTTTTCTGGTGGCGGAGTAGGTCGAGAACTTAATCCCGGTAGGGTGTATAGAGTTTATATTTTTGTTAACTTAATTAATGGTTTTTCCACTATTCCCTTACGCAAATGTAATACTTTCCCTAAGTCTTACCTTCCTCATCCCTATACAAATGGGTGAATATGCTGCTATCCTGGACAGGTTGTTATATAACCTATACGGGTAAAGAAATCAAGTTGGATTAAAAGACGCCATCGCAACAGCTATGCTTCACTTTAAGTAATTTTATTTTGAGAATTGAGAGCAGAGGGGCATATGATGTATTGATGATATACTTTTTGTAATTTCTTAAGATTGAAACATTTAAGGGCACTTTAAATGTGTTATAACACCCTTGTTAATATTGTTTGTTTGTTGTTAGAGTTTTATTAACATTTTTGTAACACACACACACACACATATATATATATATATATATATATATATTATTATATAATATATATATATATATATATATATAAAACATGAATAAAACATGAGAAACATAAAGGACAGACAGTTAACACCAGCCCCTAAGGGCTCTCGGAAACGGACACGACATAGGACGTAAAACAAAAACTCACCAAGAATGACTTGGCGCCCTGTTAATATTGTAACGCTCTGTTACCTTCTAACGCCATCTTGGTGTTTGTTATCCATGCGGCCATGTAATTTCAGACAAATAACAGGTATCAACATTATAATAAAGTATTATAATCAATCACACTTTTTTCAACACAAACCATTTTTTTAAACAAAGCATATAAAAAGATTATAAACTGTGTGAGGCCTCGTAGGGCAAATCAGATGTTATTCTCTGTTGTTCATGATACGAGTGTCTTGCCCTAACGGCTATCACCAGGCAACGGATCAACTCTTTCTTATGCCAGGTGGTTTCAACAACAATCCCCGGAATATTGTCTATAGCAGAAAACATTTTCTCTGGTATTATTATTATTATTATTATTATTATTATTATTATTATTATTATTATTAGCACCGCGACTTACTACCCGTTCGGGTTGTACGCACTTACGTTTATGTGTAATCGTAGGGTGATTGTGAAATGAAATAGAGGACCTACAGTTTAACGTGGAATCCGAATCATGGTGGAGGCCTGGAATTTCCCACATTCACAAGTTGTGATTAATACACGTCTTGTCAGAGGTGAAGTTCCCTGGTATTGAAATTTAGTACATACATTTAACCCATATTATTAAAGCTCTGCTTTAAATATTTTTAATAGAAATTATTTATGATCTTGGGAAAGTAAATGGTGTGTTTACCTTCCCTCCCCCTGCCCCCTCACCCTATTCGCGTCTCAGAATACATTTTATAAGGGTAGGTGGGCTAGTTGTGCCTTGAACTAATAAAATCGACAGGAAGATAAAGAATTTTAAGAAAATTTGCCAGCATTTATCTAGATAAATGGTGGTTTCTTTCATTAAATAACAAATACATCCCCAGTAAACTCGAGTAAGACCCCTATCCCAAACTCACATGTCTAGAGCGCACATATAGGTATGATGGAGTGGCACGGAATAGGTATCATACCACGCTTACACTGGCTGCATTGCTAAAACTACTTGTATGCTTCCTACCAATTGATATATCCGACAGCTATAAAAAGCTATTTATTTACTTGAGGTATTTAAAGTGATTTTATAAAACAGACTGGTTATATCAGCACACGAGAATTTCTATGAGCGAGAGTGAAGGGACCTATCATTTTTTTTCAAAAACGATATTTTTACATATCTTTCAGGGATCTTAAACATGCCACAATCGACATGGAACCGATGGCTTTACTTCCACTCCGAAGGAAATTGTGCAACGCTTAAATTCATCTACCTCGGATGGGCTTGAACCCTCGAACATCTCATCCTGAGACTAGAATTTTACCCCAAGACCACTAAGGTCAACAATAAAAACTTATTAGATCTAATTTCCCATACTTATTTATAAGTAAGATCATGTGTCCTGCAGCTGTTACTTTTGATAGATACTATCAATACCTATAAAACACCACAGAAATGGTGTATTTTCTAAAAGGTGCTCCAAATGTCCATTCGTAAGAAAATCAAGGTATACCTTGTGTGAAGAATTGCAAAACCGTTGTAGGGAATTCGTGCGCGGTAAAAAGTCCCTTTCCCTGCCGCACCGGGCTGACCAACATGCATGGCGTAGGAATGTCAGTCCATGAGTGAGCATGCGTAATCGGCAGTTTATTTGGTCCGGGTTTCTCCTTGATTCACCTGCGCGTGCGCAACGGCAATAAAGGTGCGTTGACACGTCTCGAGTCAACTTGTTCCAGGGCTACTATATAGCCCTGACTCGGATCAGAGATATGTTGAAACGATTGTTTACTCGCATGGTTTTAGTAGTAATAAGAATGTTGGGAAGTGTTAATGCTGGTGTTGTTATTTTGGTTTTGAAATTCTTATTGAAGAACAGAAAAAGGAAAGTTGCCATCTTTAGTCCTTGCCTGCCAGAATAAAGTTGGAAACAACGATGTGGTATCTAGTTACTGGAGATTATTTCAGTACTTTAAGCCAGTGGTATTCAAACTCGGTTACTCAAAGACATCTTTTGGGGCACTTAAAATTATGTACATATAATAGAATTTAATAATATGTAAAACTTGAATTATGCACCAACAACTTTAATGAACGGAGCTAAAGTTCAGATTCCTCGTTTAAACCAACAAACTTTATTGTTTCATTCTCTGACCACGTTTTGGTTCCCGTCATATTGAACTTGGACTTGCGCGCATAAAAAGTTGGAATACGACCTATTTACTCGAACGATTCGAGTCAAAAATGGGAAATTATCGATAGTATCGATAGTCTTCACTATAGTACACTATTGATGGTAAGCCACATTGCTATCGATAGTGTCTCTCCTGAGTTTGGGCACCTAAAGCTAAGCTCCCACTAAAGTCTGTTCAGCGTAGGAATAGTTTTCTGGTCGGTGACCTGGCGGTCTAGGGGTAAGGTGTCAGACTTCTATGCTGGTGGCCGGGGTTCAATCCTCGGTCCCGGCAAAGATTTATCTGATTTCCAAACCCTTCCTTCACCTCTGACAAGTTATCTTGTGAATGTGGGAATGCCAGGCCTCCACCGTGGTTCGGATTCCACGTTAAACTGTAGGTCCTTCATTTCATCTCATAATCACCCTACCATTACACATTAGCGTAAGAGCGTATAACCCGAATGGGTAGTAAGACGCGGTGCTAATAATAATAATAATAATAAAAATAGTTTTCTGAAAGGCATTTTTTCCTACCAGAAATCTATTATATAGTAGGATATTGGTAGGAAAAATGACCTTTCAGAGAGTAATTCCTACCGTGAATATGTTAGGTCGGTACCGTACAGACCGCAAGGACGGAACGGAAAGTACAACTATCTCGTAGCAGTATTTGTTACTCAAGATGCTCCCACTACGTCGATACAACCGGCAGCGGACTCTCCGCCAGTCCGCCATTCGACAGAAAGTCCGGGCGAGGGAATTAAACTCAAGTGTGGTCCGTAATTTTTGGCGTCATCTTCAACCAGATCAGGAAATAGACCCAGAATCATCGTTTCCTACATTTTCTTCTCTCCTATTTATTTAAAAGGCAGCTAATAGCTACACATTCTTCATCGCTTTCCATATTTAAATAATATGGTGAAATATCATCCACAAATACAAACATTACTTTCTTGAGCACGCAAACGAGAAGCTCACTTTCTGGCTTGAGAGCAACTAAGCAAACTGTTTCTCCGTTCGTGACGTCAGTACGGATAATAGGCTCACTCTCCCCCCCCCCCCCCCCTCCCCAAATGTGCGTTCCTTGCGTGCGGTACCGATATTTTGGGAGCTTACCTTAATTCTCACAACAAAATGTTAAGAAAAGTGAGGGGGAAGGGAGCTTGAAGCGTAACGCTATTCTGAGAATTCTAATGCGTACCTATTTTTCACACAATTAATTTGTCCATGGAACTCTTGTGTTCTGAAACCTACTATCTTAGTGACCCGCCTCGGTGGCGTAGTTGGCTAACGCGCTAGTCGTGTTGAGCCCGACTGCTGAGGACGGGGAGATCGAGGTTCGAATCTCGGTCGGGTGAACTGGAGGTGGTTTTTCCTAAATGATTTTCCACTCTCCCTCCACGCAAATGCGGGTTCACTTCCTCTAATTCAACCTTCCCAATTCCTATTCCATTAGTGTAATTAGTACTTAAAGCGTATAACCCGAACGGGTAGTAAGATGCGGTGCTAATATATATTTATTTACTATCTTAGTGAATTGTTTGGGGGAGCGGTGGTGGAGAGGTGGGGGAGGGGGACTGACCAGTTTGGCAGATCCGTTTTCCTTTACTTTCACCATTTAGTGTTCACCATGCCTCTCTCAAGTTAAAGAATTTCGGATGTGTGGGAAATTGTAATTCTTTGAGAGAGACAAAGCTGGGCTATCTACTAGTGTAAAGTGTACACCAAAGTCTTAAGCACATCCTCCAATACGTCTAATCTTAGCGAATATATTTTGCGTTCTCACGCTTACAGGGGATTTTATTGAGTACGATAGTTGAAATGTATAATTAATGTTATTTTAAAACTATGCCAAGTTTTATTTATCTTTTTTAAATATTACTTTAGCTACTAAATTCAGTATCAGTCTAATTCTATTTCACTTCTGTTTTTTCTCTTCTCCTTTCCTTCTGGTCACTTACAACTCCACCACTATCGATAGCCAGGTTCGATAGTATCGACACTACTGACTATCATTATTTTCCCAACTTTAATTAGAGTTGACTAGCAATTAGTATACCGGAAATAGGTGTTTACACAGTACATGTGTGATTCGTTAGCGGCACAAAAAAAACAAGTGCTAAAGGTGATATCAAAGCTGAGCTTGAAGAAAAGCATGTAAGACACCAGAATGAAGCAAAATTTGCACAAGATTTGATGAAAGATGATTTGAGGAAAGCTAAAGAAATCCCTGGTCTAGAAGTACTCACCTTTGATATGCAGAAGACCCTGCTTCTCCCCAAAATTTCGACCAACATTGTGTTCTACAAGCGAGTTTTATGGCTCTATAACTGTGGTGTCCATTCTGGGTCCAGTGGAAAGAATTTTTGTTACCTTTGGCTTGAAGGAGAGGCGGGTAGAGGCGCACAAGAAATAGGCTCATGCCTTAAAAAACATGTTGAAATCAATTTAGGAGAAGAAACGGAGGAGTTAATTGTTTGGTCTGACTCGTGCGGAGGTCAAAACCGAAATTTAAAAATGATCTTAATGCTAAAGGCTATAATGGAGCTACATAGCTCTATTAAGAAATTAACTATTCGTTTTCTCATTTCCGGACACAGTTTTTTGCCCAACGATTCAGTATTTGGAGACATAGAATGTGCCTTGAAACTTCAACAGCGCATGTACACGCCTGATGACTATATCAACGTTATGTTAGGCTGTAGGAAAAAATAACTCAATGTTATTAGAATGGAAAAGATTGACTTTGTAGGAACAACTAAGCTTGAAGCAAGTATCACAAACAGAAAGAAAGACATTAAAAACATCCCAGTAAATTGGCTAAAAACTCGTGAAATTGTGTTGTTGAGCAAGAACCCATTCGACATTTACATGAGCAGCACCTTCAATGGGGACGGGCAACAAGTAAGCTTACTTAAGAAACGATTAGGTCGCCCATCCTTTGGCAATCATAACTTTTGCCAAAACTTTGTGCAGCTCTGGCCAGACGGAAAACCCATCTCAATTCCAAAGCTAAACGACATCAAGAGTATTTTGCACCTAATACCTTCATATGCTAAGAGGTTCTATCAGAATATCTCATCTAAAGAAGGAATTGAGGATGACATAGACGGATATGATGGTGCACTTGATTTTCTTGTTGAAGAAGAAAGCTAAGCATTAATTATTTAGCCTAAAATATTTTCAAAAATTATTTACGTAGCTTCTTTCACTGTTTGTATTGTGTCTTATTTTAATTTAATTTTAATTGAATTGAATAAATAAATGTCTAAACAAAGCTCAATTATATTGTTATTGACTTATTGTTTATTCCTATATACTGTTTATAGATTTTCAATAAGAGACTAAATGACAAAATGGCAGTTGGTTTGATTATGCATAGCTAAATCTCACAATGGAGTCAAAAGCAATAGCAGACTAAGTGCCATATATCAATATATCTCCTTATTTACTTAAATATTTAAATGGTTGTTACCTAGGAAATAAAATTAAGTTATTTTTAAAAAATTATATGGAAAAAAAAAATTTAAAATATATATTATAACATTTTTTTCTTTAGAGTGTTGCTAAAAGCTCATTTACTCAAAACTATGTTGGTGGTGCTTGGTCTGTTGATGCATAACGTGGTCCAATTAGACTGGGGTTTGTAAGCAGGTATGGCAACCTACCCCGTGACAATTTAATTTTGTTATATCATCTACACTTTCTGTAGAAATCAGTATAGACTTTCTGAGTAAAATATAGTTGTAGCGAAATAAATAGTCTACCTTTTTAATATATAAAGAATATCATATTTCCTGAGAGATCAATTTTACAAAACAATTAATAAAATCTTTAAAATGTACTCACCACAGCCATAACTAAACAAATCTATGTTACACAAACACCAATCATGATAACGTCTCGAAACCGATATGACATGAACATTTTGTTTATCTCAAACAAAGGTAAATTTGTTTCTTTGCTCAGACAATTATTATTAAGCATGTGCCAATCTACCCCTTTAGCCAATAAGCCTGAGTCTCCCCTATATGTTTTATTAAACACTAGATAGCTGTTGCCCGCGGCTTTGCTCGCGTGGAAGTTGATTATATACAAATACGAAAATATACATATGTATTTACAGATTAATTTAAAATATTACGTTACGTTGATGACCATAACTTGATTTCAAATCAAAAATAATTCAAGTCCGATACAAACTTTCACCCCCTTTTTCATCCCTTATTAAATAAAATTTCCAAAATTCCTGAAACACGTATTTATTTGTTTTACGTCAATAACCGAAATACAAAATTTTGTTTATGTAACTTTCAAAATGACGGACTTTCATAAATATTATCATACATATTATCATCCCCTATTTTGACCCCTTTGGGGTGGAATTTTCTAAAATCCTTTCTTAGTGGGTGCCTACATAACAAAATGAATATACAGTCCGAATTTCATGCTTGTAGCCTTGATAGTTTGCGCTCGGCGATGATGAATCAGTCAGTCAGTCAGTCAGGACATGTTATTTTATAAGTATAGATTAGGAATGGTAAGATAAATTTCTCATTTTGAAGAGCACCCAACCTTTCCGCAGTGTTCAAAATTTATTATAAAACTATAAGAATTTTTGGTATGGAGTAAAAAGAATATAAAAGCCAATAATAACACTAATCAAAGTGCAGGATGGCAATGAATTTTGTCACTGATTTTCTTTCACGGTAAAAAACTAGAGATCACATTTAACGAGTTAAAAACTAACATAATTTTTCAAGTTTATTTTCACACATTGTTGTCTTGTTTATCAAGCGGTCCATAACCAAGCTTGAACGCTTCAACGAGATCATAAAAAAAGTTAGAAAAAATAAAAAAATATGTATAATGAACGAGACTTTAATTATTATCAAAATCAGTTATCCATTGTTGTTCGCAAAAATATGTTGCTTTTTTAAAAAGGTTTCTGTCTACCGAAGTCCAACTCTACTTACACACGTCGAACTTGATGGTTTTGGGGTAAAGATATTACCTCAGGACCCGATATTCGTGGGTTCAAACCCAGCCTGGGTTGATGGATTTTTCTCAAGCGATAAAAATCAGTAGAAAAAAAATTCTCTCCGGAGGGGAAATAAAGTTGTCGGTTCCATTTTGATTGTGGCATGTAAAATAACTCTGGAAGGAATATGAAAATACCTTGGCCAGCAAAATTGGAAGGCTCTTTTACTCCCGCTCATAGAAATTATATTGTAGATACTGGAAGATACAGAAAGTACACGCTAAATACCTCAAATAAATAATATACTGCTACCGAGAGAGAAGTCAAAATAATGACTCTAAGAGGTTGGTTATGTAATGAATGCTTGCTGTCATAATAAAACCTTGTATCCAAAGAAGCGCACGTTCAAAAAAAAAAAAGGTACAGTTCCTGTTCATCCTGTGACGTGGCGTGACGCATTTAGTGAGAAACTGAGAAACTTTTTATTTTTCTTCTTGTGGTGGACAATACTGAGAAACTTGACTCTACAAGGTCATTGTCACACCTGAGAAGTTGGCTTCACCGGTCATTTCTTAAGTCATACTTGTCGTGTTACTAATTAACATACCTTCCTGCCGTGCTAGTGCACGTTTTCCTGTCAAACCTGTACTCTATCAACTAGGCTGGTCACGCGGATCTGTAAGCCCGAGTTCAATACCAACCGTATCCACTGTTGGTGTTGTTTTTTTGTTCTACCTGATACCAGGATAATGATCAACATAACTATCACATAACGTAACATAAAAGTTATCCTTGTGTTTTTTAATGGAAGCTATTACGATGCTCTAACTTAAATAACGTTATAGTTGTCCAAGGAAGAACTTTCCCGTTCCATTAGATTACAAGAAATAGTTTGTATTATTTTTTACCAGAAACCTAACACAGGTAGTTTTATGTTGCTACTGTAAGGTATAACCAGTGTTGCGGAACCACCCTCTCCCCCCTGCTCCCATAGATGTCAGATGTATTTCACTCCCCTTAGATATTCTAGAATATGAAGCTGAAAGATGTCTTGAAACTTCTAATAGATTCTAGAGGCATCGAATTTTCAAAAAACGGCCAAGGAAGGATCACTTCAAATAGTTTCTAGACACATAATTATTAAATAAATATTTAACAGATGTAAGCCATTTTAAAATATCTTCTATTAGGCATCACCAAACTTCAAATATTTGACATTTTATAGTCAAAATACAGCTTCCGGGCAAATTAAATTTAGACATTTGCCGTAGTAGAATAATCGGATCCCCTTTGATTGGGGGGCTACCATCTTTTTTTTTTTTTACTTATTTTCTGATTGCACCGCTACACAAATAAATTTTCGCCGTCACTGGGTGCAACAAATTTGTATACAAACTACTGTTTAACTTGTCTATTCTTTACTCATGGCTGAGTACGCATTACAAGAGTGAAAAAATAATGGAATAATTAATTTGATTTAGACCTTGAAAATGTGCGATAAAGATGTGGAGTAATCCCATGGCTCTGCCCTGAATTAATTTTTTGAGGGGTACAAAGAAGAAATCCAACTGTGGTGGCGCTTGTCGAAGTCTCCCAAGGGGAGATAGTGAGGATCTTGAAGTAATTTGAAGTATTTTTAAACATAATTGAGGATATATGTTAATGAATTGTGTTAGTCTCCAATAAATATTGCTAGCCAAGCCATTGATTGGGTGTAAATACTTGTTAATAATATTTGATCAAGTACTGAAATTTGGCGGCCCATTCAGCACATATTTAGCAAAAATATTTGTTCGTCACGATTATTTGTTCAAAGTCTCACAATCTTAGAAAAAGCCATTTAGTTTTTCTGTGGGTATTATTTTTCCAGGAAAACCAGGAATTATGATGGAGGTTTATTCTAACGTTTGCATGCCGCCCTGACAAGGCACACCAAACTTTGGGAAAATATGTCATTCATAGCATGTTAGCTCAATGTTTTTGTTTTTTTTTTCCTAGACGAGCCATTCACGATCTTCGCCCCTGAGAACGGTAACGAGACTCTCCCTCCAGCTGAAGAGGGTCTCCTGACCCACCCTGACCTCGTCAAGAGGCTGCTGCTGGACCACATAGTGCTCGGGGTCAAGATTGACCTCCAACTTAGTTCGGAGCTCACCTTCAGCACGTTAGGGGGCAGGACCGTCCAAGTTCAGACGGTTAATGGTCAGTAATTCATTGATTAGGTCCAGGTCTTGAAACCTTGTTGTTTCTAAATATTTTTTTTAGAACCGCGTCTTACTACCCGTTCGGGCTATATGTTTAAAGTATTGTTGACCATCATTTATATCTCTTCTTCGTATAAGTTGAAGGCATCCAAAATTTATTTTAGAGGATTTTAAATCTGTGATGGTCTGAGGTGATGTGCCATAACAATAATTTTTAAATATTAGATCCTTATTTAAGAAATTTTAAGTTTTCTTTAACCTACATGTGGGTAAGGAAGGGGGAATAGGGAATACAACTTCCCCTCCCCTCAGGCACAAAATTTGTAATATGAAGCTTAAAGATGGGCTTGTATCAAACCTCAAAAAACTCATAGAGGTATCTACTTTTAAGAGCTTTTCCAGGGAAGAACCACTCCAAATAGCTTCTAAAGGCATTTAGTTTCTTTAAAAAAATTCCAGTTGAATATCACTCTAAATAGCTTCTAGAGACATCTGATGATTATTATAATAAATTTTTTAATGGCTGTAGGCCACTCCAAATAGCTTCTACAAGGTGGCACACGGAAAAGTAGCCCACCTCTAATCCAGCAGGCGCCTTACTCTGAATTGGAGGAGGTCAATCCCCTTCCACTCTTATTGTGACTTGAAGAATGAGCAAGTGAACTGCTTGTCTAAAGCTTTATTGACTCATTCTTCATGTCACAATAAGGGTAGAAGGAGATTGACATCCTCCAATTTATTGTGAGGCACCTGCTGGATATAGGAGGTGGGCTAATTTTCCATGGGCCACCCTGTATATGATTATAATATTTTAAAAATATACAAGTTAGGATTCCTTCAGTTAGCTTATAAAAGCATTCAATTTTCAAAAATGGAATATGGAAAAACCACTTCAATAAGTTCTTATGGCATTTAATTTTAAGAAATCTAAATTTAAATAGCTTCTAAGAGCATCAAATTTGGAAGAAAAAAAAATATGCTGGTGGAAAACTACTTCAGATAGCATCTGGTTGTATCTAATTTTTGAAAAAAATTAATCAGGCTAGGAACTCTCTAAATATCTTCTAAGGGCATCTACTTTTCTAACACTAACCGGGGGAGAGGAGGATGAAAATACTATAAAAAAACTTTTTGGTTACTTGCTTCTAACCCCCCCCCCTCTTTTCGCCTCTTACACAAATAAAGTTCCAGCACTACTGTAGAGTTACAATGTTTTTATTTCTTAGGGTTTAATAGTAATTCTTAACATCATGCCATAAACTTACAATTTTGAGTCCCCCCCCCCTTTCTAAAATTTAATTCTTCCTACACCCATGGTTGGGTTTGTAGGTATCAGCCTGGGCAGTAAGGAGAAGGTTAAAATCCCCAAAACACACTCCCTAAGTAAGGTCTTGTGTTGAAATGTTTATACAAGACTTACTAGAGAATTCTGGTTCTAAAACAGCTTCATGTCATTCATAAACCACTTAACGCTTTTTTATTAACTTTGTTCACTTGTACCCCCTCCCCTTGGTTACATAACTTTTTACATCAATACTAAATGTCATTTTTTTGTAGTAAAACGTTTATGGCACTAAGAGAGGGACTCAGATTTAATATCAATCAGAATTGAAAGTATAAAGAATCTATAAGTTTGTTTACTAATGGTGACAACATGAACAATAATATTAATTTTTTCAACATTTGAAATTATGTTAGTAGGCTATACGATCTGTATTATGTGACATGTGACACTCCCTCCATTTAACACCTTGTAAACGTTAGAGCTCCACCACCCTATTTTCTCGAAGTTGTTACTTGTTTTATGATTATTGATTATTAGCACCGCGTCTTACTACCCATTCGGGTTATACGCACTTACGCTAATGTGTAATGGAAGGGTGATTGTGAGATGAAATGGAGCACCTACAGTTTAACGTGGAATCCGAACCACGGCGGAGACCTGGCATTCCCCACATTCACAAGAAGTCTTGTCAGAGGTGAAGGAAGAGTTTGGTAATCAGATAAATCTTTGCCGGGACCGAGGATTGAACCCGGCCGCCAGCATAGAAGTCTGACACCTTACCCCTAGACCACCAGGTCACCTACTTGTTTTATGAATGTCGTAGCCATGCATTATTGGGGGAGAAGGGGGGGGGGCTCTTTGACTTTTTGTCCGGGCCTTGAATATCCTTTCATAGGAGTGTTTCCAAAACTTTTGCCAGTCGCATACCCTTTCGAAGCTTGGATTTAGCCAACAATTTTTTTCCAGCAATTCATAAAAAAAAAAAAAAAAAAAAAAGCAATAGCTAACTTACCTGCTATCTTTTAAAGTATGAACACCCGTCCAAATTTGTAATAAAGTTTTAGTAGCAAACTAATATCTGCTTCAATTCGTTTATCTACCTAATATCATTTAAAAAATCCTTTATTGTTGATAAAACTCAGTGATTCGCCACGTACCACTGGAGGTATGCGTACCACAGTTTGGGAAATTATTAAACAATTAAAATAAATGGTAAAACACTCATAATTTATCATATACTGCTATCTTTCAGGGAAGGCGGTGTGTACGTACGTACATTTTCATGAAGGAAGATTGGAAAACCATTCAGGGGAAAAAAAAGTTCGTTACACGCAACCGAGATTTGAACCCCAATCTTTCTACTACCGGCAATCCGGTCCTAGCACGATAGCGACGTGTTAGGCCATGCAACCACTGATGTGGGTAGACTCGAAAATTAAGATGGAGTTGTTACAATCTCCTTATTAATTCACAATTCTCGTCCTTCCTTCACGATAATTTAGGTGACTGATAACCATAATTTACACTATAAACTTACAGTGACACACTTCGTGTTTTCTTCAGGTACTCTGTACGCCAACGGCGCGCGAGTCCTACAACAAAGGGTGGAGGTCCCCCACGGGATACTGGTCATCCTCGACAACTACCTGTTCCCGGAGGACATGGACGTCACCAACATGACGTCCACACCACCTGTGGTTGGCGACTCCATGACGGGGGAGTCCCTGGTAAAGGTCACCGCTGAGGCTGAAGCTGAGAATGACGACTTTGCTGTTGAGACTACCGCTCCACCTGTCAAGAACTCCACTGGAGGGTTCCTGGAGAGCGTGACACAGGTGTTATCCTTCCTCAAGAGTGGGGTCAAGGTGTTTAGGCAGTTCCTAGCCAAGTCAAACGTGTCGCACCTGCTTACGGATGGTAAGCAGTTATTTACTAACTTGTGTAAATATATAAAAATACATTCGGGCAAGGATTTGAACCCTGGTCATCCTTATTTATGTGATGACCGCTCTACAAACTGAGCTATATAGTTAATAATGATGATAATAATAATACTTAAGACCACGTCTTACTAACCGTTTGGGTTATACGCTTAAGTACTAATTACTCTAATAGTCTAAGGATTGGTAAGGCTAACTATAGAAGAAGTGAACCCGCATTTTCGTGGAGGGAGAGTGGAAAACCATTTAGGAAAATCACCCCCAGTTGACCCGAGCGAGATTCCAACCTTGATATCCCCGTCCTAGGCAGTCTAGCTCAACATAAAACTTGTGTGTAAGTAACTACCACACCGACGCGGATAGCTATATAGTTGAATGACATACTGACATGAAGGAAATTTTAAATAGCTCAGTTACTAGACCAGTAAGTGTGTGAAACTAGATGATCAGGATTCAAATCAATTTTTGAGTGTTATATTTCTAAACTTACACACACACTCACACCATCAGAATGCCAACTGAAACTTTTTTTTTTATGTTTACTACTATGCTCTCTAAGTACTTTCTGGTAAAGTTGGTTTACTGATGAAGTTGATGGTTCTGAACTGGAATGTTGGACTTCAAACCTAACTTTTTCACCTCATTTCTCATATTATTCCCATGAATACATAAATAATATCAAGCATTTTTAACTGTTGAATATCTAACCACAGATTTGTTTGCTGTCTAATTTAAAGAGTATAATAGAACAAGAATGTATTCTAAAGAAACAATAAATTTTATAAAATTATGTCACCCCCAAGTGCATCCGTGAAGCTACAGAAAATAACCAAAGTCTTAGTTATTATTTATGATTTTTTAATTTTCTTGAGTCACAACTAGCCCCAGTCTGAAAAAATAAAATCTTTAAAATATTTTCTCAGGAGAAGAGTACACTGTTTTTGTACCAACTGATCATGCCTTCCAGAGGTGGCACCCAATCGACTGGGGTTTCTACCCCTTCTCTGTGCCAGAATTCACAGATACTATTATAGTGAACCACTTCATAAAGGGTAACTTGCACCAGGACTCTATTAAAGACGGACAGACTGCCATGACACTTGGAGGCCAGGAAATCACCTTTGCCAGGAAACGTATGTATAGTCGTCATGGGTGTATATGGATAAACATGTTTGTATCATTGGCTCACATGCAGGGCTGGCCTTAAGCAGAGGGGTATGGGGCAACCACCCTGCCCCCGTGCTAAGAGGAGCCCCACATCTCTGGTTAAAAATAAATTTACATCAGAAAAATAAAAAAATTGTATCCGCCCTTCACCATCGCCACACTGTCTCTTTAACCTCACATAGTCCTCTCCACTCCCACGGCTTTGTTGCTGTCGTCGGAGAAGTCTCGCCTTGCGTGCTACCGTCCCACTAACTTATATTGTAATTTGTTTTAAAAAATGTGTTTTTCACTTTCCCTATTCCCATAAATGTATTCACAAGCAAAAGTTGAGTTTCAGTTCAATAAACAAAATTTGCATGTACATGAAATTTGTTGAAATAGGCCATGAGGAACCATGAGGAACCTCACATCAATATACATTGTATAGGGGCCCCACTCACAGGATTTGCCATGGGCCCCGCAACTTCTAGGGTTGTCCCTCTTTACACGAAATGTTTGTATAAGGCTACATCCAGTAGTGTGGCCAGTGTGAGGGGAACATCTCACCTTACTTCTTTCACAGGGTCCATATTCTCTTCCCTCTCCCCTATAATTGTTCAAAAATCAATTTGATAAATAAAAGAACTTTGGTTGCTTGAGTGGGTACATGGGGTATTTCATGTCTTAACAATAAGTGTATTTAAATAGCTTCAATTTACAGATGCATAATTTAATTAATTTAATTCAAAACATACCAATAAACAGCCAAGGTCACACTGAAGGATTAAAAAGAGTAATACGCTCCTCATTCTTCTGACAGTGTTAACACACCAATAAATATAAAATCGGGTTACTTTATAGCCAGCGAGCCCGTTCGGCGGCCAGCAGAGTTTAAGTATGAAGCTTTAGGGTACAATACCCTATAAATATTATGTATTTACACATCACTTGTTTTCACCAAGCGCTATTGTTAATTTAAATGGATGTTATGTTGCTCCAAAACTAATGATTAGAAATTAACAACTTGGCAATGTTCTTATACAAACATTACATCAATAATATGGGTTAAGCCTGTAACACTCACTTTGTACACCTCTCAGATTGACAAGGTTTTTTTTTTAATTATTGACTTTATAGGTGTGTATTCAAGTGCTTGGGTTGTTAGCAAAATAGCATGCATTAAATTCTATGTTCTCACTAAATCCCCTCATTCCCCTAATCCTGTTTCTATAATACAAAGCAAAATTATGATCTTACAAGGATTTGAACCAAAGTATATAGATGAAGGTTGGACATCCTCTAAAGCACAATGTCTCAACCATCTCAACTACTTCCAAGAGATTTTTGATGAGTTTTTGTATATTTATATAGGTTGGAGAAAACTTTATCATTGTTTCTAAGACTCCTAGAAATAATAAAATGGCATTGTTTTAATATGTTTGTGCCTATGAGTGTATACATATTGTAGTTATTGATTACAGCCAACGGTAGTTCGAGTGCAGGTGTACTGACAGTGAATGGAGTCCAGATAGTGAAAGGGGACACACCTGTGTCTGATGGGAACATGATGTTCCTGGGAGAGGTTCTTTTTGTTGACGATGAAATCGTCAAGAAACTCCAGCAGAGTAACAGAGATAAAGAGACGGCTCCTTTACTCGCTTTCCCCTGGATGAGGTCCCAGTTCCTCTCGCATGCTTTTCTCATGCTGGAGAAAGATCCTGACCGCTTCACACACATCACCAGGTTCCTCAACCTTGCTGATCTTGCACCACATATCGCAGGGAAAGGTACTGTTTATCATTACTATGTTCTAATGACAACTAATACAAAATTTAAACTCCATATAGGGGTGAGTAACCTTTTGACATTGGAAAGTCACGTGTTACTTCGCAGATTCCTCATAAGGTCGGACACTTCATGTACGGTAAACTTTGCCAACTTTACCTAGTATCACACCCGACCTTGGGTCAAAATTTTAATACAAGTGTTGACCCTTGTGGACCCAATATTGATATTTTTTATCGGTCCAAACATACAAATGAGGACATTAATTCTTTAAAAATAAAATTATTAAATTTAAAACCGGATTCAAAAAAAAAGTTTTACATAAGTATAGTGCAATTTATGTTTTGTTTTGCTAGTGTATATTATTTTGTTTCACATATTATATTTAGAGTTTTTGGTAAATATCTCCATTTTCAAACAATAGAACGAAAAAGTCATGCGGAGTTTTCCGTACATTTATTTTTTAATATGGTAAATCGGTTTCCCTGGTTTCAATACTACCATTTAATAAATTAGAATACAGAAAACAACACCATGATGTGAAGTTTGGTTCGAGCTGCATTACTTACCTAAGTTAAGTGAGACAGACACTTAAGCACTAACACCAACTACGGATATTTTGTTTAGATGCACTCATTACTCATTACATCCAGTTTTATAGACGCCAAAACATTACTAATAGTTTTCAAATCAAAATAATTAGCATATGTTTAATCATTCATATGAGTCGGCATAAAATCAAATCAAGCACACTTTATCTAAAATATGCATTAACTTACTTAACCTTTGCCAAGTCTGGTTCATACTTGAATATAGAGAAACAGGGGTGGGAATTTGATTATTTTAAATACTTTGGATCTATGGCTTTTTTTTAGCACCGCGTCTTACTTCCTGTTCAGTTTATATGGATATGTACTAATCACGCCAATCAGTTAGGAATAGGGAAGTTTGGATTTAGAGGAAGTGTACCTACATTTTGCAAGGAGGAAAAGTGGAAAAATCACCCTTAATACACCCAACCACAGGGTTTCAAACCCTGATATCCCTGTCACTGGCAGTTTAGTTTAACGCGAAAGTGATTTCTTAGACCATGCCATCACCGAAACAGGTTCATAACCTATTATAATGATCTTTAAGCATATTGGAACGTTCCAATAAATGAAGCTTTAAAATTATATTCTAGTTAAATTTCAAAGATTGTCATCGCTTTTGATTTCAGGATACACGTTCTTTGTGCCCACTGACAAAGCATTTGAGGAAGCCGAGTTGTCAACCAGGCCTGACAACTTCTTATCCAAAGACGAAGGTCTTCAGATCCTATTAGACCATTTTGTGAAGGGCAGACTTTATAGTAAAGACCTAACTGAAGGCAAGCAGTTCCACACACTTGGAGATAAAGTGATCTCTGTGGGAAATAATGATGGTAGGTAGGGGCCTTAATAATGTAAATTATTAGATTAGTTACTTTAGATCTGTACATTTGCAACGGACACTCAAACAGTGCTCCCCATTTGTGTCGCATCTAGGAGTTCATTTAAAATATATACACGATTTTAAAATCCAATGTGATTGTCTTGTTCTTTCATCTTCAAGCCACAGATTGGTAGGTGCAGATACTCTCTACACACACACTCCTATTTGAAGTTCTTCCTATTTTACCCTCCAACCCACCTTCAGTAATCATTCTCAGTCTGTGACCTGTCTAATTATATCTGTGTATCTTTATAGATTTCTAGACTTACTGATTAATATTTTTATTTTAATAAATTAACCAACAATTTAAATAATCCCATTACATTTACAGAGTAGAAATGTAGTAAAAAAAATTGAGAGAGAAAAAAAGCAACTTTCACTAACCATAAAGGAGATAAGAATAGACTTGGTGTTGAAAGAATTGAAATGATTTCTAAGACTATTCCTCAATGGTAAGAGTTGTTCAAGGTTTTAAAAGACCGTTAGTAAGTGGCAGTAGTTACTTATAAATGGCTATATTATGTAGAATGTTCTAGATGGAAGGGAAAAATATAAGTTCATCTAGTATGGAGATTGGAAGCCATATTGCTAGTTTTTTTTTATGTGAATTGTTTGGACCCAATAATTAGAGATACGGTAAATTCGCTTTTGCGAAAAACGCGGAAAACAATAAAAGGGTCGAAAATAGGGTATTTATAAGTTTTCTTTGCATTTCATAGCATTTGAAAGTGTATAAAGTGATTTTTATTTCGCGAATTAATGCAAAAAACGTGATTTTGAGAATATTTTAGCTAAATTATTCTATTTAGCGAAATAGACCCGAATTTCCTGAAAATGCTGAGAATTTCTATAAAACAATGTTTTTCAGCAAAAATAAGTGATTAAAATCTCATTGAGTTTCACTCGTCTGTGTGCTTCAGCTCGGGTTTTACTTGCATCCTGTGCCTTCCACAGCCCATCCGGCTAATCGCCACATTTCGTTAGTCTTTGCTTAGCAACCAGCCACCCCCCCCCCCTTTCCGCCAATCCTTACGAAAGCTCAACCTCTGTCTTGACGCAACAGCACTCTCTCTGGAAAGACATTTTTACCTATTTTGCTACAAAATGCTAAATTATGCCACAAAACGCTAAATTTCCAATAATTAATGCTAAAAAGCTGAAAATTAATGCGATTTTACCCTATCTCTACCAATAATGTATACTTTAGTGGTTTTTTTTAGCACCTTGACTGACTACCTGTTTGGTTTTACACCTATGTACTAATTACACTAATGGCTTAGGGATAAAGAAGGTTTAATTGAGAATAAGTGCACCCGCATTTGCATGGAAGGAGAGTGGAACACTATTTAGTATAAACACCCTCAGGGGACCCAACTCGGATCGAACCTTGATCTCCCCGTCTTCGTCAATCTAGTCTAACACGAGAGTAGGGAATTAGACCACGCAACCGCTGAAGCGGGTTACTTGAGTGTTACACATCTTTCCTCTTTCCCTAGGTGGGCTTTCTTCATCAAATTTATTCTTATTCTTAGTAGTTTATTTTTCCTCTTTCTTTAGTTTTATCAACTTCCTTTATTATAAAATTGAGTGTTACTCAGGTAGTATGCTGAGAACCTCTTACCCCTAATATTAATACCATCCATTGCTTTATTCCAAGCCTAGCATAAAATATTGTGTCCCAAACAGAGCTGCTCTTAGGGTTGTGCAAATGGTGCAGCCACACAGAGCCCCACGATATGGAGAGCCCCATGATATGGGGAGCCCCATACGTGCTTCAGTGACAAAGGGGAAAAAACAAGCAGGATAAGAATTTTTTTCTTGCACGCTTGTATAGTAGTTTCCCTTAATAGGCAATCTAGCAAATTTTGCCATTGTGTAAAAACAAATAAAAATATAATTATGTGGTTTTGATTTATTTAACAAGTGAAGCGAGTTCTCCATTTTAATTACACTGATTTGCATTTGTCTGTCTATGGTGGATATGCTTCATGATAACTTTTGAATGCATTAACCGATTTAATTCAAACTTGGCACAATTGTTCTTTGGACCTTTATACAGATCATGTTTGTTGATGAAAAAAATCTAACAAAGGGTAGGAGAGAAATCAATAATTATATGTATAAAAAACATGGCTTACGTAATAAATTATTGTAAAAATGTACATACCTTTTAGGGGATTTCCTGATACCTTAAACAGATGAAAATTGGTATAAAGGTGCAAACTACTATAATAACATTAAGCAAAAACTAAGTTTTTAGGGAGTAAAGGGCGAAGCAGATAGCTGGGTGGACTCGCAAATCAAGTCTGTCCAGGGACCCATGTCCACAAAGGGCGGGTCTCAAACATAAATATATATATTAATTAATAAGGTACAACCAGAGAGGGAGGTTGCAGACCAGTAGCCATGGTATTATTAATGAGAGTGGTGATGAGATGAGATTGGATTAGTGCTGCAATTTGAGGTTTTAAACTTTCATAGCTTGATAAAATAAATAGGGTTGATTTACTTAACAGATGTGGGGAATGTTATTTTATAAACATAATATTAAAGTAAATTAAACGATTTAAAGGTCTCAAAGGAGTGTCTGATCAGTCACTAAGAGAGGTTTCAGAATTCTATGGTTATGGGATAAGAATAGTAATAGTTTGTGATGGGACATTGAGCCTGCTAACAAATTGAAAAGCTCAGCGATAGTAAAAAGTTGCCAGTTAAAATATTCCTAGTTTCTTTAAGAGGAGAAAATAAAAGAATAAATAAAACACAGTGATTAAATAATAATGTTATTATTTATTGCTATCATGATCATCATCATCCACCTGTTCAGGTTATAGTGAATATGATAGTTACTCTAATGGGGTAGGGATGAAGAAGGAAGCATCATAGAGGTAATCTACCTGCATTTATGTGGAACCCAACCGGAATTTGGGATCTCCCCATCATCAGCAGGCCAGTCTAACACTAGAGTAACGCCTTAGGGCATTTGGCCACTGAAGCAGGTTACATGAATAAGGTTTTATACTTTGTTCTAGGGGGAGTAACGGTAAACAATGCCAATATTTTGGAGAGTGAGATCTTTGTGTACAACCTTGGCACAATGTATTACATAGACAGGGTGCTATTTGTTGACAAGTTGCAACCAACAGAGTCAAACCCTCTATTAGAGGTGGTTAACGAGTGGACGACTGAAATACCAGATGACGTGGAAGGATCCCAAGTGAAATAGCTGATGAAAGAGGTGGCTTACCTGACCTTTTGGAAGAAGAAGAACAGGGGTAGGTGCTTATGTGGTTGATTATAAAGATATTAGATTAGCCTCTATTCTGGGAGTCTAGGGTTTATTTTTTCTTCTCAATATCTTGCCTTCGGGTGAATGCTGGTTTTATTCGGTTGGACATAGATCAAATTTTATATATATTAAATCTCTAATCTTAATCTATAATTGTATTTTGAATCTCACTTCTCTTTTGAATCCTCTAATTTTTGAAAATGTACAATTTTAATGAAAGTGAAAATAATTAAAATTGAATTATATTTTAATGTAAAGGTTTGGCATTACAAACAACAGCTTTTATGTTTATGTATTATATATTTGTATTACGTTCTAGAGAACAAAGATGAAATCTTTTGTTTATAATTTGTATACACTTTTGGTGTATTTTTGTTTTTATTTTATATTAGCAGTAGAATCCAGCTTCACCTGGGGTATCCACGCAATATTTTGCATAGTTACCAGTTCCTAATAAGAGCAAACTTCAAATAAAATTGTTTCACGATTGATTTTCTATTTGAAGTCCCTGACCAAAATCCAAAAACACAATCTATTAAGAACCTCTGATTAGTAATAAGTCCAAATAAAGACCTGCAGTTTATTGCTCTTTATCATCAAAAAAACATGACTAATGTATTTTTTTCATGGCACAATATTTAAATAATTTATAAATAACTTAGCTTGAATTTATTATTGCAGATATAATAGCTCAGCCCATTATCATGAAGAAAATGACCTTGAAGACGAACCAGAAGAATATGATGACATTAATTATAATCATCCTGAAACCATCTCTCACCAAATCAATTCCACAGGACTGATTCAGGATGACCCAGAAGACTATGATGGAAATGTTACCACCAGCATCAGACCTCCTCGATAAACACTGTTAGAAATCATTGTAGGTTCATGCTGTTAAATGACTGCAGTGAAAACTGTTTGATAATAAAACGTCAAAGTACCAGTTTATCTGTGTAAACTATGTGATTTAAGATTACAGCTTCCACAGTCAATCAAGAATATAAATCTGGCAGATTGACGAGTTTTTGTGATTATATATAGATTAAAGGCTACCTTATTGGATATGAGAAGAAGGACGAAAGATTAAGTTATACCTAAAAAAAAATGTTTCGTGCAGTGCAATCACTCTTATAAACTCGACTCATTAATTCATAAAGTAAAAGAGATCTTCAACAGGTTGAATTTTGTAAATCAAAGCAATAGTACCAGAACATACATTTGGGACAATTTTTTTCTGTCCATCACATTTTTACTGTCACTGTAGCAAAAGACATTAATACCTTTGCCGCCATAGAAGTGAAGAATGTGAGATTTTAAAAGGGGTTAAACTATGATTTCAAGGGTTTGGGAACTTCTTTCAGGTACAGTATAATTTATTAAAACACCATTTGTAAGCTATCTTACTTTTTTAAATAAAATCTTTTCACTCTTGTCTAGAAAATTAAACATTTAAACATATTAGATAAAGGATCTTGGTTTGCATAGAAAATATTGTTTATAATATGAATATACTGTAAAGTTTCATTTGCAATGAATTTAGTGATCTTTTAAAAGTAAAAAAAAAATATCATGTTTTCCCTTTAATTGAAACATTTAAAAATCGTCTACATTGCTTGTGATATATTCAAAGCAACTAAAATTTATAATAACCTGTCATGAATAAGATATGGAAAGGTTAAGTGTTAACACACCTAATGACCCATTCTTGGAACATTCACATTGACAAGCACAAATAATACTTATTTATAAATTAAATAAATAATAATTTGTGTTAGAGACTACCAAAGTCTATTATTTGTATGTTAATTAAGTAAATACATGAGTATTTATTGAATTCTGTCATAGTATGAATTAGCTATCCTTAAATAAAATTGAAAATTACTTTCCTGAATGCATTTTTCTGGATACTGGTAGTTTAATAAATACTTTAGATTTTATTTTTCTAAGATAGGTACCGTATCTAAAAGTCAACAGAAAGATTTGCATTCCTGACAATAAATATGTTTTATATTTAGAAAAAACTTTGCTAAGTTATTAGTATCAGGAAAAAAAAGAACTTTTGATGGTTTGACTGAGATTCTGGATGTAAATATTTATAATAGATATAAACTGTTGTATTTTATTGTGACAACACTATGATAATTAAATACCAAGCAACAATTTAACTATTCCTTTTTTAATATAAAATTGAATCAAATACATTTTTACTCAAAATGTTATATTTTTTAAGAAAGGAACACATTCCTCTGCATAAAGACAATGATAAACAAAAGTTATCTTCCAAAAAAGTATATTGGTAATATTTAGGAAAACTAGAGCCCACTATTTCATTTTTGAGTTCCATAATCGTTTGCAAAAATAAACGATTTATTTTGTCTGAGAAATTGGCAGCAGCCTGCCTTTTCATTTCAGTTTTCAATGCTGACCTTCTAAAAGGTTTGCTTTGGTCTGCCCTAGAGTATAAACAAATACTTATAATAAATAGCTATGGAGATAGTTTCTTTAAATGAAATGTCTATAAAAATTCTAACACTGTTTAAAATAGGGTAGTATTTTAGTTATAATTAGGCCTATTATAAGTAGGTAAGTAGGCCTATTGTGTATTTGTAATTGCAATATATCACTTGGTTACCTCAATAATAAATATTAATTGAAGAGTGCATACAAAATTAAGTCTTAAATAACTGGATACAATTCAAGGGCCATACCATGAAATTAGTTCTGGGGAATGAGTTGTGGTGTCTTGTAGTAACTTACCCCAACAGACAATTACAAGGATTGTTTTGTTGTTAACATTAACTCCCTTTTAAAGCAGTTTGAAAGCCATTGAAATAATAATTATTGGGGTTATATGTTATGAATACATTAGTCTAATAATATAGTTTGATTTTTATAGGAAGCTTGTTATTTGAAAACTGGAAGCAATACTGCCAAAATAGCTTAAACAAAAATATTACAATTGTATTTATATTGTAATATTCTTATTATTAGTTAGTTTAACTAAGGATGCAAAGAGAAACCATATAGTAATTCACAATGAAGTATTGTTGGAAGCTTTTGATAACTTTTTAATTAATAAATAACATATAGCCTATTTATATGATGCCAAAGTTTAGTATCGATGTTGGTGGTTGAAAGTGGGTTTACAATAAAAATCAGACTTTGCTGGCTTAAGCATTGAGAAATACTAAAATAGGTTATTAATAATATTTGTACAAGGATGGTGGTGGCTGGGGGAGGGGTAAACTCCTACCATTCCCCTAAGTTTAATCCTCTGCACTGCATTTTGTTTATT
>JBCFYV010011172.1:43101276-43363801 GCA_039000515.1 Timema cristinae
TGGTATAGCATTTCCTCCATTTGCTTTGAGGGGAGAACTAATGGCCCTTGCATTGGCAAACAAATCTATAAACAGGTATAAAGTTGATGAAATGATTAAAATTAATAATTACCTTACTGCTTTCTCTTCTAGAAACACCTGCCTGTAGCCTGGCACCAGCCCAGCTTTTGTTATCACTGCCAGACATTCACCTTTTTCTATTTTGATTTGAACAAACTTAAATCTAATGTTCATGTATTCATGTTGTAAACTTAATATTTAATCCTGTTGATATAATAAATATAGTTGCTATCTAAATTGTTCAATCTATTTTAGATCATGTCACCTTGTCTTAATTACATTCCCCTAGTTAAGGTCTGTATGTAACATAACTGACTTGTGAAAAACATCTTAAGTTTGACATACTTTCTGAACCTACTCATCGCAGGTATATTTGTTCATTGTCTACTAAAATCTGGCATAATATAGTACTAATAATAAAAACAATACACAATTATTGGTATGTCAAACTTCAAATGTATTGCCATAAAGTGTATAAATGTTGTATAACTTGAATAAGTTTTGATATAAAATTTGTCAGTCTCAAGCGGGTAATACCTGGCAACTGCGTGCTCCATAAGACCTATTTTGTAATTAAAGAGTGAAACAACCTATAGGGTTGTCATAAGTTCCTCAAGAGTTAAAGTCTGTTCAGCGTAGGAATTGTTTTCTGAAAGGCCTTTTTCTCTACCAGAAATCTATTATACAGTAGGATATTGGTAGGAAAAAAGACCTTTCAGAGAGCAATTCCTACCGTGAATGGAGTATATTTGGAGTGAGATATCTAACCCTAAAGTTAACTGTAGTTTACTTAGGGGTTAAAAGAGATCATATAGCTCTAATAATTTTGATTAAATTTTGTATCTATGTATTGTTTAACAATACAAACAAAATGGCTAATCTTATTTCCCTATGAATATGATTTAAGGGTACTTCATAAAACGCGGAAATTTTCCATTTTTATCATATCTATGCAACTATTTCATGTATTAAATAACTTATCAATTTAGTGGCAAGATTTTGCCTATTTGCTTGTTCCTGTGTTTTTAAAGCAGGCATTGCTTATTGTGTACTTCTTTAACCCTTTAAATTCCTGTTCTGGTGCCTAAATCCTATATTTTAATGCCTATTTTTAATATTTTTGCTACCCGCCTCGGTGGCGTAGTTGGCTAACGCGCTAGTCGTGTTGAGCTCTACTACTGAGTACGGGGAGATTGAGGTTCGAATCTCGGTCAGGTGAACTGGGGGTGGTTTTTCCTAAATGGTTTTCCACTCTCCCTCCACGCAAATGCGGGTTCACTTCCTCTAATTCAACCTTCCCAATTCATAACTCAAGTAACGTAATTAGTACTTAAAGCGTATAACCCGAACGGGTAGTAAGACGCGGTGCTAAATATTATTATTAATATTTTTGCTGCCTAAGAATCTGTTTCATACTCATTGTTAAGTTGTATTACTATTGAAAATAAACTTTTATTTGAAATTATGTATTTTTATAAAACCAATAGTTTCTTAATATATATATTAATTAAAAAATATAAATCATTTATTTTAATTCATATAGGCTTATGGATATATAAATTAAAATTGATTGTTATGCTCATTAGTGTACAGGTATATTTTTCTAGTCTCAATGGTTCTTTAACATTGTATATTATTTAATGTATGCTCTTTGGGGGAGTGTTTCTGCAACAATGTATATTATTTTGTTTCACAGATCTTACGAGTTATTAGTAAATCTCTGTGTCTATTTTAAGATAAGATAAAAAGTGTGTGTCATGTACCTTACCATTTATTTTTCTGTTATTTGATTTTCAATTTTTGCATGTAAAATAAATTATTGATTGTGGAAAAATATTAAATACTTATTTTGAATTACTCAATATAATAATCTATTTATTTTATATGAATCATTTGCCTCTAACTAACACAATTCTAATAATTTCTAACTAACTTTTTTATAAATAACTAATGTTATTCATATTGTTTACAGAATGAGCTGGATTGTTATGCAACTCAACATCAACTGGAAAGTAATAGACCATCTCTCATCCATACTATTATGAAACCAGAGCAAGATAACAATGTACCAGAACCTGATGTGTGCGGAGAGCATAGTTTTAAAGAAGAAATGTGTTTTGATCAAAGTTCTTTTGATGTTACTGAAAATAATGTTATAGAGTTTGGTCAATTTTTCACTGAAGAGAGCAAGGAAAATGTGAAATTATACAGAAAGGATGACCATTTAATGAACACAACTTTTCTAAATAAATATCCTAATATATATCAAAATGATGGGGTAAAATACAAATGTGATGGTTATAACAAGTCTTTTACTCAAAAGATCAACCCTAAAATTCATCTCGGTACTTGTGTACAGAGACCTTACCAATGTGATGTTTGCGCAATGTCTTTTAAAACGAAGAGTCATATTAAAAATCATCTTGTTACTCATACTGTACAAGGCGCTCACAATTGTGATGTTTGTGGCAAGTGTTTTAAAATGAAAGGCAGTCTTAAAAGGCATCTCTTTACTCATAGTGTACAAAGACCAATTAAATGTGATGTTTGTGGCAAGTGTTTCAAAATGAAAGGCAGTCTTAAAAGTCATCTCTTTACTCATAGTGTACAAAGACCATTTAATTGTGATGTTTGTGGCAAGTGTTTCAAAAGGAAATGCGATCTTAAAAGTCATCTTCCTACTCATAATGTACAAAGACCTCACAAATGTGATGTTTGTGGCAAGTGTTTCAAAATGAAACTCATTCTTAGGGCTCATCTCCTTACTCATAGTTTACATAAATCTATCAAATGTGATGTTTGCGGAAAGTTTTTTACTAAGCACTACTATCTTAAAACTCATCTCCTTTCTCATAGTGTACAAAGACCTCACCAATGAGATGTTTGTGGAATGCCTTTTAAAACGAAGAGTAATATTAAAAATCATCTTGTTACTCATACTGTACAAGGTGCTCACAATTGTGATGATTGTGGCAAGTGTTTTAAAATGAAATGCGGTCTTAAAAGGCATCTTCTTACTCATAGTGTACAAAGACCAAATAAAAATTAATGTGATGATTGCGGCAAGTGTTTCAAAATGAAAAGCCATATTAAAATTCATCTTCTTACTCATAGTGTACAAAGATGTACAAAGACCACACAAATATGATGTTTGTAGCAAGTGTTTCAAAATAAAAAGCATTCTTAGCAGTCATATCCTTACTCGTAGTGTTCATAAATCTATCAAATACAATGTTTTTGGGAAGTTTTTCATAAAGAAGGACATTTAAAAATATCTCTTCTTCGTACTTATAGTGGTCATAAATCTCTTAATACGATGTTTATGTCAAGTGTTTCATTAATAAGGGCTATCATAAAATCCATATTTTTATTTATGGGGCAAGTTTTTAGTGATTTACTTGGTTACATGTTGGTATTAAGTGTCATCGACCAAGTGGAATGCGTAAACAACTGAGTGTTTCTTCTTAAACAAAAATTGTGGTTGAAGTAAAGTAGATATAATGGCTGGTAGGTTAATTTTTGTGAACCTACATGTAGTGAAAATCGAGGGGAAAATTCCTATTTCATTTTGTTATTATTTGGATTGGTGTTTTTCTTTACTAGATTTAATATATTTTACATAACATACCGAGCTAAAATTATATTCCCTAAAATAACCTACAGAAATCTTGAACTATGAATGTAATATTAAATAGTGCCAGATTATATAATACTATACTGATTTTATCCATAACCAAACTGTTTTTAAGTACCTTTTACAAATAAATAAATAAGTATAGATGCGCAATGCTAGTTTTAAAAAATTCACAAAATAATATGGAGAAAAAAGGGTTATAAGTAGTATTAAATGCTAAGATATGACAATTTTTTTGATCTTATTATTTTTACTTATAATCATTAATAAACACTACCTACTGTCATATATTTCTAGCTAGTAATTGTTGTCTATTTTAATTAACATCTTAAAAAATCCATTGAGCTTACTCTCAAGGGAACTTGAGGCTCGAGCCCCCCTACCGTAGTTTGGGAATGCACCGAGATCTACTCAGATCTGAAGAAAAAATAAAATGCACATTGCACAATGGAAATTTTTAAGTGTACCCTGCGACAACAATTTACACATATAGGTACATTTTCATCATCAAGAATAATCTGAAATATGGCCACTATAAATTGTATTATTGTTCCAATTTTCTTGCTAGAATATACAAATTTATCTCGACTACCTTCAAACAACCTGCCTGAACTGCCATCAGACGGAAGAGTTCTATTTCACACCCGCAGATGCCTCCACTACATACGAGAACAATCCAATATTTTGTTGTTTTATTTAAGACATTCATTATTTATTCAATGTGATTTTTATAACAATTAATAAGGGTCTTAGTATAGTTGTTTAACTACCAGTCACTATTATTTCAAGTATAGATATAGCTCAAAAAAGCTTCATGTGAGTTCGGATCAGTTTTGCCATCAACTTTTGATGTGTTTCTGTTTTGGTTAAAATGAGGGAAGTTTAAAATCTCTTGGCAACTTATTGCCAACTTGGTCTATGGTCATTGCTGTTAACATCTATTTATTTGTATATTTTTATTATCTCTTGTTGGTTATGATTAAATTAAATGTATTTATTATGTCTAAATTCTAAGAGCTATTTACTTTTCTTGAAATAATTAAGTCTAAATTTATATTTATTGTCTAATAATTATTAAATGTTATTATTTTGATTGTATGAGCATTTTTGGGGAAGGAGACCCATTATTCAAATCTTGACAGGCAAAAAAGAACACTTTTGAGTGTTGTTATATTTATATAATAATGAAGAAATAAAAATTGACCCAATCAAGCCGTTAACGATCCAAGAATACGAACCAAACAAAAAAAACTCATCCTAGAAAGTTTCCAGCTGTTTGTAAAGTTTTCTACGGATGTGAGATATATGTGTGTGTGTATATATATCAACACTTTAAGGTGCGGATATATATATATCAACACTTTAAGGTGCGGCAGAAGGGAGCGCGAGTAATTTTACAGTTTTTATAAAATATACATTTTTTGGACAAACTAAATCAAATATTTCTCCAGTAGCAACATAGAGTATAGTTTTCTGCACATGCTAATATCAACAGATCTTGAATATATGTCAAGGGTGTCCTGAAATTTTGTCAAAAGTTTTGACAAAATTCCAGGACACCCTTGACATATATTCAAACTCTGTTAATATTAGCATGTGCAGAAAACTAAACTATATGTTGCTACTGGAGAAATATTTAATTTATTTTGGCCAAAAATCGTCAATTCTATAAAAACTGTATAAACACTTATGCTCCCTTCTACCGCACCTTAAAGTTAAACATATTTTTATCCAATCTCATATCTACTGTTTTTCTACCAGACTTTCTCCTAACTCACTTTAATAATTCTGTGGTGGCAGGCTTTATTCACATCCATACTTATTGTAAACGCAAACATTTAGTAACAAAATACTATTTAAAGTACATATGTAATAGTTTCAAATTATTGATAGGGAAATTAAAAAAAAAAGTCTCCTAAAAATAATGACCCCCATGATGGATATTGACTAACGTGTCCCCATGTTAGAAATTATGGCAGAAATTTGCTTAAAAGGTAAATCTTGGTTTAACTCGCACTGAAAATATATTTTATAAATCAATATTGAACTTAACAAAGAGTCACTTTGGATGGGCATCTTTAGGTTTTGCAAATCTCTCTTCCAAGTAGTACCTTTTATTATCACCTCACCAGAAATGTGCTACTGTGGCTATGGTGGTCACTACACCAACCCCTCTTATCCCTTCTATACTTTCCCACTTTCAGTGTTTCCTTACATTCGACAGAGTTAATCCAGGCCTCCAACATCACCCTTAATCCATTCAACTTTGTTGATTACCACTCATCAAAAGACATACTATCAACGTTATACTCTCCAAAGAGTGGTAGTGAGTTTAAGCTGCCTTCTCGGTGATTTATTATAAAAACATCAAGTCAGAGAACAAGGGCTAGAATCCCTGTCAAAAGTATACCTTTTCTTAGTTAACATAGGAAATCATTATTTACAATAATTTGTGACATTTTTATTTGGTCTATATATTACTTTATAAATATATAAACAAATATTTTCTTCCCTATATTTAGAAAAATAGCCCTTTTTGGTTTTTTTTTAGTGGCATAGTTTTTACTGTAGCTAATTATTTAAATATGTAGTACAAGGAGGGAAGAATTAAAATAAGTGCACTACCAATTATTGTACATAAGAGAGAACATACAAAATGAAAACCCCACTTTGTTCTGGATGATAGTTCAAATATTTTTAACAACCTATCTTAAAAAAATTTAATGAGAGTGAAAAAAGGTGGCTAAAGTTGGTGAAAAATTGCAATGTTAAAAATTTCATTTCAATGAGATAGAATTTACACATTGTACGCCTACCTCACTTTACAAATACTGTTAACATTTTTTCAAACAACGTACTAACAAGAACATTGTATTCTAAGATCTAAAAAAAATCTTAATTGAATAATACTCGGTAAACAATGAATCCATATAAAATCATTAATTTATTCAGGCCGCCACCGTGGTTCGGATTCCACGTTAAACTGTAGGTCCTCCATTTCATCTCACAATCACCCTACCATTACACATTAGCGTAAGTGCGTATAACCCGAACGGGTAGTAAGACGCGGTGCTAATAATAATAATAATTAATTATTATTATATGATTATATATATATATATAAAGTTACATTCAGCACAAAGGCTATTTACAGTTTAATCTGATTGGGTAGGGTTGAAGGTAGACAGGAGGAAGTGGACCCGCATTTGCGTGGAGTGAAGATGGTAAAATCAAAGTGATAAATTACTTGTGGAAAATCACACTCAGTTCTCCCAGATAGGATTCAAACCTCAACCTCCCCCTCAACGGTGATCGATGGATTATGAACCAATGACTCAACCCTAGACCACCACTACGAGTCTAAGAAGCTAACTATGCTTTAATACTGGTGCTACACCCTCCGCTGGTCCTATAGGTAAGGCCCTAAAACTACAGGATAGGGAGGACGTAACGTACATTTTATAAACGACAACAGATAAAATAGCATAGTTTTAAATCAAGTATATTTTAATTTGCTCAAAGCAGAAAACAGACAAAGGAATATAAGGCCTTAATTCAAAAACCTTCCAATAGCTACTACTGTAAAATAAAAGAAAACATTGCATCATATAATGTACAGTCTTTCAGGTATCTGGTTGAACTACTACCCAAACAGATCTCTCAATTTACATTACCCAATAACATGACTTGGTCTTTCAAAAATAGTTACCCAAAAAGGGTACAAATATAAATAAGCCTATTGATACCCATGAATAAAGGTATAGGATTTTACTGTACAAAATACAGTGTGATATCTCGTGTCCCACTAATTACTTCAATTCAAAGTTTACATTAGTTAGAAGGATAATTCATGGATATAATCCATGACGCAGAGAATCAAACGCAAGAAGTTGTGTAGCCACCAAATAGTTTACTTTAATTTAAGAATGTAACACCTAATGGTTACAATAATTAACAATGACATTCTTGACATTTCCATAATATCAAAATATGCCTCTATAACCCTGGACAATAGTATGAAATATAAATTATTTAAATGTAATTCCTCCATTACTCTGCTTGAGTTATAACACTATCTCCCAAGACACTAACATAAGGTCAGTTCTACATATTACATTAACTAATATCAAACGAAATATCTCCATTGCGTTGGCTCAACGATTTAACAGTTTACATTATAGGTCTATCCTCCATGACCCCAAAACAAAGTTGGCTATATAAAATGAATTAAATAATGCCAGACGCGATTTCCCCATGGCGTTGACTCAAAAGATTTAACTATTTACTCCATAAGTCTCTTCCATGACCCCAATAAATAGTTAGTTCTATAAATTAAATTATATCAAACGTAATATTTTCCTAGGTCTTTCCTCCATGACCCCAACACATAGTCCACTCTATCGAAATGCTCTTTCGATAAGGCTCAATTCAATAATGCTATATTTAATACAATTTACATTCTCCTATATATTGAGTCTAGAAAACAAGAAAGGAGGGTGGGATTCACATTCTAGTCAGCCACGCAGTACAAGGCATTATGTCATCATGCCGTAATTTCACAAGTCTTCCTGGTCGCTGATTGGATGTCTATCGTCGCAATGCAGTTGTTTACGATTCTTCGAGGTGCATCTTTTTGACCGATGTTGGAAACATCCAATGTCAGGTGAGAGTTGCCTTATCCTCCCTCCAGGGGGCAATACAGGGCGCGTTGATTTCGTGCCTGGACTCTTGGAAAACATCGCCCAGTGATAATATTATTCTCGGGCCGGGTAGATCATCTAATACGGACTTTTCTAGTCGTGGTCGCCCCACGCTTCCACATTGGTGTTTTTGACTTGGTAGTAATCTAGTGAGGCCAGCTTGGAGATCCGAAGGTACGTGAAGAACAGTTTATTAAGTAGACAGTTGATATTGAATATTTAGGAACACTGATTTAATGTATGATTGTTGGGGCTACATTGGGCTACAATAGTAAAGTTTACAATTGTAGGATATGTCAAGGTTTTATTTTTGTGGAGCGGGTAGTATGCGTTAAGCAATTGAACGTGGAATATCAGTTGGGTGAGGTAGTAATGGTACAATACGAAGATTGTATTGTTACACTGTAAATTGGTTATATCATGATTTAATCAAAGGCGAAGAGAGGTTTAAGGACAATATTTACTGTAATGCAGCAGAATTTTTGAGGAGAGGGAAGATGTAAAATACCATGATAAATCAGTGCATTTATATATGAGAAACTTAAAAAATTACAAATTACACGCTATAGCCGTTGATGTTTAGATAATCAAAATACTTTTCCAAAACATATAATTATCATATTTATATATATTGGAATCAGCATTATTATGGAGAAAATAAACTTATGTTTATTGGTTTAGGTAATTTAACCTTATTTGTTTTTGTGTATGATATATTTGTGAGAGTTGTATTCGCACAATATGGAGAAAATGAACTTTTTATGTTTGTTGCCTTAGGTAAAGCACCCTTTTATGTGTGTAAGATATTTATAGGTAATACAATGCTTGATTAAGGGCGCCTTGTATTAGTAAAATACACCTTATCTCAGTTGGTAGTGTGTCTGCCTACTGAGCTAAGGATCCCAGGCTTGATTCCCAGTATGACCGAAAAATGTTTAATGGGTGAAATCTGGGTTTACTCTATCACAGTGATAAATTGACGTCTGGGAACTGGATGTTGTGCCTGTCCTTGTCTTGGGTATAAGGCATGTGAAGCTATGACAGGCCTAATCAGCCGGTAGTGGAAAATATATGACTTGAATAAAAAGCTAACCTAGACAATAGGCTGTACACAATAGTGGATGTAGATTTAAAAAAAACCAACATCTAATTTTGAGATACGTGCTATTTATAGTAAATTTGTGTTTGCTCTTAAACAAAATTTTATCAACTTATTAGTTATATTTTTGTATGTACAATAGATTGTTCTTTTAATTGTACTTGTTAAATTAATTCTAGTATATTATATAAATATAAAAATGTATATGTTCAACATTTGAAAACTTGTTGAGGGAAAAATTAATAAACATTGTTTCAAAGCTTTTTTTTTTTGAAGGCATACTTCTTTAGGCGTGTTATGAAAAAATGATGAGAGTGAAATTTTAAGATGCGCGCGCATCACTGTAACAAAAGTAACAGGTTGAAGCTAAACCGCTCATTAAGTCTCAAAAAAAAAAAAAAAGCTACCAACAAAATAGAAATAGAACCTGTGTTAGTCGCGCATGTTGGTACGCTCATAGAGAAATGTATACTATGTTATTCCTTTCTCTATGGTACGCTCGTCGCCTCTGATCACCGTTTTCATATATATAATATTTATCCACATGTTTCTAGTTTCTACATTCACAACACGTGTTTTAGTTTCATACAAGTGCGAATTATTATGTGCTAATAAATTATATTCAGTAGTGATTTAAATTGAATATTTTGATTAATATTATTTACTATTCGTAAATATTAGTGAAAAAAATTGTGCTTATAGACTTTTTCAAGTGCTCCAATATAATTGAGGTTAACTATTCGTATGTATTATTTATTGATATAAATTAAAATATTATTATTTAACATAATTAATACTAAATATTATCATTTTATTGTAATTAATTATTTGCATGCAATTAAAAACTATTTTTTAATGATGCCAAAGAAGTATAACTTCTCGCGCGCGTACATAAGTACACTAGGGTGTCCCAAGATACAAGGTAAAAAAATTTTTTTGCAAAGTTGAATACGCATTCCCTCTATTTTTTTTCTATTTCACCTCAGTAACTTAAATAAAAAGTATTATTGCAATAAGATAACGGTAACCCGTGCCGACTTTACTTCAAACTTGAACGTGAGATCTTGTACGGGGAATACCATGGAAAGATTGTAAAATGTATGTTTCTTTGGTACATAAGACACCATTTTAATCAAAGCAGATATTTATTAACATATTACAGTAAAAGAAACATTACTGAACATATTTTCGTTTCAATGTTTGCTTTTTACAGTCATGATAGATCTTCGTGTGTTCTTGTACGCAACGAAACAAAAATTGTTTTTGTTCCTCCTCAACCGTTATTAATCCATGAAAGTCCTGCATTAGTTTTACTGCTCTTTCAGCTGTATCGTTCACTGCTCTAAGTATTGATATCGTCTTTTTTGCGTCTAGAAAAGTAGCGTTATTCTTCCATGAAGAGGGACTCTCGTTGAGAAAACTATCATCAATTTTGAGTCTAGAAAACAATGAATGGCTTTTGACTGATATGAAATCATCGATGCTTTTTTCTGTAAAAAAAATGTAACAATTGCGTGATATAAATAAATAACTAAATAAACAATTACAAAATCAATGTATCAAACTCACCATACAATGAACCACAAAGTTCTTCCTTCGATGGAATGTATCTTTTCTCATGGGTCGAGAAATTGTCTCTATGTAAATTTGCCACCATTTTTAATTTTGTTTCTTCGTCCACATCATCATCAAAAAGTGCTAATACTGCTATTTCATTAGTCAAATACCATAAATGCTGGAGAAATTTCTGTAAAGCAGCTTTCGAGATATTTTCATTAACATTTTCGTTAGCTTTCAAAGATTTCAAAAAGCACAAATCTTTGTAGGGTGCTTTAACTGCCAAAATGCATTGAAGCCATGGTTTAACATAGATTGTTACGATAAACAAGAAGACATCTAACAGTTCTTTCGTATCCTTGGTGTTTAATTTCAGCTGAGAACTAAATAACGATAGTTTTAGGGAGTAAATCGCTCGGGCCATCCATCTAGCTTGGTGCATGGCACCCGGAGGTCTGATTTTAATTTTTTTTCTGCATCTCCACCTAAAAACACCATAGAAATTTCGATCAACTCTCGATAGTCCTCTCTGACCATAACATTTTTAAGTTCATCTCGGTAAAAGTCCTGCAAATTTTCAATTTCGGGTACGGTTCTGAACAGTTCCACTGTTTCTCTATAGCACTGTATTTTAGTGGAATCGATATTTTTCCAATTCTCTTTGAGCTTTTTAAAGAGTGGAATATCGGGGCTTGTTGTCACTTGTTTAATTTTCAGATCGAACATGGCCTTTAACACCAGTTCGTATACATGATGGCGGCAAGCGAAAAAAAGCATTTCCCTATCAAATTTTTGCTCGAGGAGCGTACAAGCACCATTAAAACGACCTGTATTCGAAGCCGTAATATCACAACAGAGAATTTGGACCTTGTTTTCGAGATTACAATCTAAGATCGCCTTCCAAATAGCCTGCGCCTGTTCTTTGCCTGAGGAATTATCCAGTCTCAGCACAGCAATGAGTTGTTATTTTAGTCCAAATGAAATAACAATAGGCAAGCGTTCTTCTTTCGATTTTCGAGCACTCAAAGCAGGCAACAGTTTGCCATCCCAATGTAAGGTCACTACATCCGGTACATCGTTTTGAAAATAAATTTTTATGTTTTCCGCACGTTCCTTCCGTTTTTCTGTTAGGATTCTTTGAATTGAAGACTTACTTATCGGAAATTCGTCAATGTTAAATCCAAGTGCATCAATAGTAGCTTCAAGAATAAACACAGAATCTCGCATACTTAACTGACACCTGTCTAAAGCAGCAACTAACTTTGGAGTAATAAAGTCTTTCCTCAATACTGATTTACTTGTCCCAGGTTTTGAGCTTTCGATCAGTGTTGGGAAATCTTCTGAATCTATATTTTCACTAGAATTCGAAGAGGAATCTTCTTGCAATGGTTCGTTTGATGCCGAGGATGTTGAATCGGAAATATATTTTATTCGCCGATTGTCTTCTTTGACAGCTCGAAGTCGCGCCCTTTCCTCTTTTTTGGCCAGATTTTTTATCCACTCCACCTAAGTGACCGGGTTGGCCCGGCTCTCTTTGGCGCTGCAAGAACATCCTATCTTCCTCTATTTTCATTAATTGAAGTGCATCAGCATGTGCAATGTTGAACAAATTGTCTAAATTAATTACAAATTATTGTTGTCGCCGCTTGAATACGTCTTGTAATTTCTTTGCATTTTTTTTTGTAAGTCTCTCCAAACTTGATACACATTAACAAGCTTGCTCGCACAATTTGGCAACAATTTGGTAGGTATGCGTGCCTTTTCCCAAAATAAAATACATTCGCAAATAGCGAGATTTGCACTTTCATTAACACTTAAATTCACTTCTCGAATATTGTAAAACAAAACTGCGAGAACTTGTCCATTAGACGGGAGTTTTGAACCCGTTATTTGATGTCTTATATTACCTATTAAAAATATCACTTTTTTAGAACCACGCAATTCCACTGCCATGTTCTGTTCACTGATTAAAAACCATATAAACATTTACTAATTAAACAACTTGGAATTATAAGCACATTGACACGTAGACGTGCGCTGTCCTGAGTTAACTGCTACTGACATGTTTCACGTGTTGTGCAATCTCACTGTCGAAGCATTCCAAAACCTTCCTTTATCTTTTTTGTTTTATCTTTACCATTTGCAGCTGTTGGGTGCTCCGCTACAGACACGTGTCGTCAGCGTTCGCTCGCTCAAGTACACAAGTACTGACTGACATGTTTAGATGCAAGTCGGCACGGGTTGCCGTGGTCCAAATTACATGAAAAATTATTTACAATTGTTTTGACATAAAAGGAAAAAAATAAGAGGGTATGCGAAAAAAAATAATTAATTCCATTTTTTTGGGACACCCTAAAGTACACACACCCATTTTTTTATTTAGCACCTGTCTTACTACCTGTTCGGGTTAAACGCTTAAGTGATAATTATGCTAATGGATTAGGAATTGGAAAGGTTGAATCTAGGGTAAGTGAGCCCGCATTTGCGTGGAGGGAAAGTTAAAAACTATTTAGGAAAAACCATCCCCATTTCAACCAACCGAGATTAAGAAAATAAATTTGGTTTCTATGTATAAAGATTTTTCCCTCTTAATTAATATACAAACAATATGCATTACGACTTGAGTTACTGAACAAGTTCCATCTTTACGAAAATAGGTGTACACTCTTTTAACACAATTGCCCTTTCTTTACTACTTAGTATTTTCCTCTCGGAATGTAATTGTTTGTTGGCGATTCCATCATTTTTGTTATATTTTAACTGCTAACAAAACACTATTATTCAAATAGATGAATTAATATACACCTAAAACTATAATTTCATAACCTTACGGAAAAAAAACCAACACAAAATCTTAACATGCTCAATAGAAAAATTCTGTTTATTTAGTGAATGTTTTTGAGATAACTATTAGGAACACGAGACTCGGAATACTTTAACTTTATGACTGTGCTGGAGGAAGAAGCACCAACTACGGTACTGGCAACGTCGACAACCCAGCATTGCCAAATTTGATAAAACAGAATGGAGGTAATGTACTTATTTCCATTAGAATACTTAATAGAAAATTGTTTTTGTGAGGGGTGTTTATTCAGTTTTTCATTTATAAACACCCAATTATAATCATAATGTTGCAAGCATATACTATTTGTGATTATTAATGCCAGGCTACAAATATTAATTTCCTTCTTAATTAATTGTTTGAAGCTTGAACACGTGTGTTCATTTCAATCTAATTATTCCGTGGTTTTTATTTACATTTTGGATCTGGCAAAATTGTTCAGCATATTGATATCTTAAATTTGATGCAACAAATATTTTACCATCATTCATTATAGTTAAGATAGCATCAGAATAATAACAACCTTTGGGTAAATGAATGTGATGCGGGTTGCTTGTTGCCCCATCGATTGTAAAGCTCGCAGTTAATAGTGTATTTTGAAATTAATTTTCTCAAAATTTCCAGAATATGTTGTTGGATCCTAATATTACAATCCCCACCATTTGTGCTAATGTCACAAATTCAAATATGTAAATTATAGCACCTTACATTTAGCGATTTTAAAGAGCTAATATAGTGTAACGTTGAAGTAAAATTTCCAGAATTAACACTAATGGCGGCAGATTCAAAATACATATAAATGGTGGCACCTTAAAGTTAGTGAATTTGGAGGGCTAGTTTCGAGTCAAATTTAACTTTAAAGTTAATTTTCTTGGAATTTCAAGAAGAATTATATCACACTTATTAAATGTAACTTTAATGGGGTTTTTTAAATATAATTTTCTCAGAATTTCCAGCAGAACCAGGTTTGTGAATATTATTCTTAACCCTCTAGCGGACACCTACAATGGGTATATCATTTGTTGTGAGCCATTATTTTTATTCATTAGTTACCTCTTTCGGTATAAAATAGCTACTGTATAGCAATAAAATGTAAACTTGGAAGTTCAATTCAAACTTTTCTTCAAAATTTAAATTGTGCGTGCACTACTCCGCTTAAATGTCTGATAACTGAAACTAAAGAGTAGCCAGACCCGTATATCTTAGGATAAGTACAAACAAGACCAAACACACACACTAAGCAAGTACGCTCACTTACAGAAACACACACGTGTATGTGTGTGTTTGCGGAAATACATACATACATCGCATACACAACCCACTCATAGTATCCCTTTTCTATGGTAAATGTGTATAACTTATTCAAAGCTACTTTTTGAGGCGGCATTGTTTCAGAAACTACCGATAATAAAGCAAAAATTGAGATAATTTGGGTCAACAATAATAAATAATACAATAAAAATAATAAAACTTACTTTAAATTCACAAGTACGGATCACAGTTCCAATAATTAAATGTAAAATGCACGCGTACGTTGAGTTACAGTCCAGGGTTCAAAACAAAGTACACTGCTAATATCAAACAAACACTAGGTATTATAATCTCGGATTCTGCCATGATCTTCAGAAGGGCAATGAATAAGGGAAGATACCAGCTCTCAAATCGGTTTTACTAGCTAATTTCAACAAAACTACGGTTTTGAGGACTCACATTCCACTACACGTGTACTGGAGGGCTCAATATATATAACGTTCACAGATTTATAATGAGACTTCATAACTATTTTTGTGTTTTGGTCCGATCTATAAGACAGTTAAAAACGATACTCGTGGGTTATTGCTGTATATGCAACCTATAACAGTGCATTCTATGGGAATTTTTAGAACCAAGCTCTACCCTGGTGTAATTTTGTTTTCTTTCACTATTAGTTATTATTACTATTACTATTATTACTATTAGTTTGTTGTGGATGTGGAGCTAGCTTTACTGCCTGATTTATTTCATTTATCTTCTGCTTACTTTTAATGATGGCGGATTTGTTTAGGTCACTTGTTCTGCTGCTACTCTCAGAAGAATGTTATGACGTGTTTTTCATTGACTTCAACTTTCTACATGGTAGTATTCCAATAAAAATACATATGTAAATACAGTAGTAATTTAACGATTTTGCATTCATTTTAAATACTACTATAGAAAGGTTATGATCCAACCTTTTCAGAAGTGTACACGTATGCTATGGTTATAAACTACATTAGGTCTTTCTTAGAAATTTGTTACTATATTTACTTATGTTTAAACGTGACAATTCTAAAGTAATTATGTAATCTGAATGTAGAATTAAATCGTATATTTATAAAATTTATAAACTAAAATTAAAACAAACCTCCATATGGCCACATGTCAGCAGTAATAAACTTCAAAGAAGTACCAGTATGATTTACCTTACTAATTATTAAGTCTAAATGTAATTATAAAATTACATTTGAACTAATGCATGGTATCAAGACTTAAATGTAACATTAAAACTAGCATTATAGGCCTAGGTTATTAATTCACCTTTTTGAATCCAATGTTAATCATTTAATTTTAATATTCTAAAACTCTTTTATTGATTGCTTATAAAAAATTTAACTTTCATCACAATTTTAGTCCCGTTAAGACTTTAGGTACATTATCCTATCTTACAGTAGCCCTATGGCTTCTTTAGTGCTGACTGACAGCTCACAGCTGACTTCTGACAGTCAACATTTAGGTATATACCTAAATTATGACTGTCAGAAGTAACAGCTGCTAAATACATGTTTTTGCAGATCATATGGTTCGGCGTAGGGATACATAATTTGGTCTGGTAACTTTTCAAAGCCGTCAGCTCTCAGCTGTGAGCTGTCGGTCAGCACCAAAGAAGTCGTGGGGCTATTGTATATAGTGGCAAGCCTTCTATATAGTACCTACCTAAATTTAAATAATATCTTATTAATTTATTTACACTAACTTTGTTTTCTATTATATGATGTAATAAACAAGGCCGTATATTATATGTTTTAAAGAGCATTATCAATGTGTTTTACATTTAGAGTCAAAACAAAGGTAAGTATTCAGTTTTTAATGAATTTAAATGAATGCTACCATACATACAGTAACTTAAAGTATGCACTAATGACTTGATTTGAAACTTTAATTTCAATCATTTTGTGCAAAATGATATTAATTTTTTTTTAAAAACACCCATATGTTTGTTTGGTGTTTAGTAATATATGTGAAAGTGTATTATTTAGATTCTAACAAGTGTCAAAAATCCATATTTTCTAATATTGTTTGGTAAGTTTTTCGCCTGATTTTAATTAAAGCTAAGTTTTAATCTCAAAAGATTATAGTTCATTATAACTTATTTTAGTAAATATATCAGTTAATAAAAAAAAGCCTGATATATTTTAATTAAATAAAAAATGTCTATATTTTTCAGTACCATGTTTGAAATTGGCGCTCAGCAAGGCCCTGGGCTATGGGATCATAGCAGGTTCTGTGATGGGTGAGTATTATGAAAATATGTTTGCAAATTTTTATTGGTAGCTACTAATATTATTCTAGACTAATAACATGGGGGATATTACACAAAGAGGCCGAGACTACTGACACCTCCTAAACATTTATAGACTGACATTTGGCTACCCTTTATTCTAAATGCTATCTTTTAGGTTTCGATACCATTTATCAAAAGTGAAATCAGATTACATGACTTGACGAATGAATATATTATTATTGATATAGATATAGCTTATAAAAGATTAAGTAGGCCTACATTTAAAACCAATTGAATTTTAAGCCACTTCAGTGGGATGCATGGTCTAAGGCGTCACTCTCACTCTGAGTAGACAAAACTGCCGAAGACAAAAAGATCAAGGTTTGAATCTGTTGGGTGTACTGAGGTTTTTTTTACAACCTTGTTTTCCACTTGCCCTTCACACAAATGTAGGTACACCTATAGATATGACCTTCCTCAGTCCTAAAAAAATCACTGTAATTAATACCTAAGCGTATAACCCGAACAGGTAGTAAGACACGGTGCTAAAATAAAAGTTATATTCTAAGGAGGAGAGGAAGAGTAGGTTATCTTACGAGCATTGTATCAAGCCTATCCTGGAAAGAAATTAGGAAAATCATATACGGTATTAAATTTTCCCCAGTAGATCTAGCTAGGATTCAAATTTTCTTCTCGGCAACATCGACCAAGTGCAACACATCTCTGATGTTTGAGTCCGCTTGACCACTGCTCTTGGTTTTAATATAGTAGGTAATTTATAATTTTATTTTATAAGTAAATTAGGCTAGTTAATTTACACCCTTAATCATTTCCTCTTATGAACAATATATCTCCTCTACCTCTTCTCTCTCTCCACCACTCCTCCAGCACCTTATATTAATATCTAATATTCTGTTTAATTTTTAAAAAAATGCTTGACCTTCTTTCAATGATTTAGATTGTTTGAACTATTGGTTTCTTTGAAAACATTTTAATGCTCCCTTCTCGATCCTCATTACCTTCGCCCAACGCTAAATGCAAACATTCACTTTGATCCCCCACCCTGTCATAAATTTGTAGATCTGCTACTGACTATAACAGGCTAATGGATTAGGTATTAGAATGACTGTCTGACCTTACTGTAAGAATTTGGAAATAGGTGGTATGATTATAAGCAGGTGATACCACAAATCTAATTTTAAGCATTTTCAACGTCCACACGAGTAAAGTTTTCAGCACAGGGTGAAGATGGTTGTTCTTTATCGGGACTGTTCTTCCTTTATCGGGACTTCCCCGTTCGAACAAAGGAGGAGGATGACATCACTATGAAAAGTTTTTATAAACTGACAACAGCAAAAGTTTGTACCATGAAATAAACAGAACGCTAGTGTGGTGTGTTTACCAAATAGAATGATATAAAGAGTATATAAATTAAAGAAATGAGTTGTGCTCTTCATGGATCAAGATGGCGAACCAGCCGAAACAAGGGTGGTTGATGATATCATACAAACCATTTTGTCGGTTGTGGTCATGCATTCCTTACAAAATAAAATTTGTATTTGAAGACTAATGTCTTTTATGGCTCTCTCCGAGTTATAAAAACCACATTTATTAATTTTGGTGACAAGTTATAACAAGATACAAGTGAGACTATAATAATTTTTAATTTATTATTTCATATAATATAACTTGTTTCCACAACCACAAAACAAAAACATTAGTTTTATTAATATATTATTTTGTTCTTTCAATAAGTTACGAAAATGCCAATTATATAGTAATCTTTAGTGAATTATTATTAGAGCTGTTTAGTATATTGGTAATATAGGCCTATTATTACAAAGAAAATAATGATTATTTCTGAATAGGTCGGCGTTAATAATCTTTAGCCACTTTGAAATAAATAACCTGCTATTTACCACCTGCCACCCTTCCAACCATAGATGAGATCCCTATTGTTTGGATAAGCATAGTTTTATTTTAATTATACAAGTAAAGGTATGATTCCCTCAGGTCATCTCGCGTCTGCAACCAGCGACTGGAATGGTTTACATAGTTTGTTATGTAGCCAGTTCCTTTGAGGTGACTGCGACCATTGGCCAGAGTGCACGTCCAGCGTCTATACATTGCATCTGCGTCCACACTGCTTCAAGGGCAGTGTGGACGCAGACGCACCACTGAGCAAGTGTATGTTTTAGCATGGTTACAATTAGTTTTGTCATAATTGCTTGTTGACACAGGAATTAAATAGAAGTTGTTTACAACAAATACGTAAAAGAAAAAGTGGTTCAAAGGAACTGCGCTACTAGAGGAGATTTTAGGTCTCAGTCAGTGATCATAATTAAGATGGTGCTTACAATTTAGGGACATTTAAATATTAAGGGCAGAGGGGTTTCTCAGTCTGTGTCACAGTTTTAAGTTTGATTGTTCTGGTTTTTAAAATTATCCAAGATTTCTCTAAAGAAGAGGATGAAAATTTAATTGTGAGGGTGGAAAAGCACCAATACATTTTTGACATTTTTGCCAGTGTACTGGGACCAACATGTAAAGGACAACAAATGAAAAGAGATCTCAGGAATAGTTAATCTATCAATTTAGTATATTTCATCCACACTATTCCAAAAAACAAAATAACACGGAACATTAAATAAAACACAATTGAAAAACTCTGATAAATGAGAAACAATCTGTACTACACATAAAATTACCCACGACTGGCGACCAAGAGACGTATCTATGGAAACACTCTATCCCGCGTAAGCCTTGCACCATTGCACGTCTGCGGTCGCAAGATGCGCCAAGGGAATCCTACCTTCAATGGGTGGTTTTACCATCAGTAGATTTTTTTTTGCTTAAAAGGCTGGCTCTGGTTTGGCATAGGCATACTTAATAGTATTTAGGACTTGTGAACATTTTTCAACTATAAATATAATACGTATTTGGAATCTCATATTAATAGGGTGAATTTCCCTTTTGAAAATACAGGCTAATCTTAGAACCAAGATATTAAAATAGCCATAGATCCAAATCACTTGGAATTTTTCCTTTCTATTTTTAACTGTGTTATTCTAAATCATATTTAAATAAAGAACATTACAATAAGGAGAATTATTTAAAACTTTATTGCTAGTCATTAGTTTAAGGTTAAAATACAAGTTTAAGGCTAAATTTTGAGTCAAGAAATAATAACACAAACAAATTATTATTGGAATTTGAGTTTAGAAATAATAACACAAACAAATTATTTAAATACATTTGTTATTTTAAATTAAAATATATTTGACAGATCTTTAAATTACATATCTTTATATATATTTTTGGTACAATTTTTGTTTAAAGCATTAATATTTAAATATATGAGAAGTGGGAGATTGAGTGACCTGGTGGTCTAGGAGAAAGGTGTCAGACTTCTGTGCCGGGTGTACGAGGTTCATTCCTCGGTTCCAGCACAAATTTACCTGATTGCCAAACCCTTCCTTCACCTCTGACAAGACGTGTATTAATCACAACTTGTGAAGGGATGGAATGCCAGGCCTCCACCGTGGTTCGGATTCCACGTTAAACTGTAGGTCCTCCATTTCATCTCACAATCACCCTACCATTACACATTAGCTTAAGTGCGTACAACCAGAACAGGTAGTAAGATGCGGTGCTAATAATAATAATAATAATGATAAATACAATAAATATAATATTATATTATAATAATAAAGTAATAATAAAATAATAATAATTAATAATAACGAGATTGTACCACTTACAGTAGTTCAACGGTTTGCAATAAGGTGTTCAAACTATCGCAGTGTATTGCTTTCATAATGGCTTTTCTTCTAAAAGATAAAATTGATTTTTTTTTCAGTGTTATTTATTTAAATATTTTTCAATTTATAATTATTATTAAATCACATAAGTCCTCTATAAAATCTATAAGTTTGGAAACCAAGGAAGAAGAAATATTAAACATTAAACAAAGTATTATTCTAAAATAAATGAGTGGCACTAAATATTAAATTGTAGGGTTGTATAGTTTGTTTGAATAAATATTGCTTATATTCCCACAAGAAACAGATAAAAAATATATATGTATACAGTAATACAAATTCCCATATTTTAAATTTAAATACCAAGCTTACCTCAATTTTTAATACCACAAGTCAATCAATTCTTTTAAATTGAGCCTGAACTGAAAGTGTTTTTATTATCAACACATTTTAAAGCTTATTCTATAAATAAACTTTTAACATAGAAATGGTGGCATACAATTTGAACTAGCTGTAAGATGTGGCGCTAAAAAAAAATACTACAAAACATAAATGTAAACTAAATTTACCAACATTTGAATTCAATTGAATTTCAATAAAATTGACAATTTGCCCCGTCCTATCAAATAAGATTTACTTGTTTATCAGTGCAACAGCACTGTAAGGCTATTATCACTGTAAATAATGTATTACTTACTCAGTTGTTAAGTTTTTAATAAATTATTGCATTACTTAACTAAACAAAACCATTTTAAAACAGAATATCTAAAAAGCATATCTATATTAATAAAATTAAAGTTTGCATATCTGACATGAGTTTTACTCAATATATACCTCATGCATAAGGCTTATATTTTATAAATAAGTAGTGAACATTTTTGGTGGAGTTGATGGTTTTTTTCCTAAGCAATAAAAATTTGTAGCACAACTTCTTACAAAGGGAAAGCAAAGCTGTCGGTCCTGGTATGCCGTTTGTGGCATGAAAAATAACTCTGGAAGATATGTGAAAATATTTTTCTCAGAAAAATTAATAAGCCCTTTTGCTCTCGCTCATAGTAATTCTGGTGTGCTGATATAATCAGTAAGTTCATAAAGTGCATGTTAAATAACTCAAATAAATGAAAAAAGTACATGGCTGGAATTAAAAGATATTAATTAAATTTTGTTTACTTAATCATAAACCTAATTGGAAGCAAATAAATTTTATTAAAGTAAAAAGTTTGTTTCTCTGTCATGGGCATTGCATGAAACATATGTTTAAATTAATTACAATAAATTAAAATATTTATTTTGGGTAATGCAAGGTAGGCCTACTTAAGCTATTGATTTTTAAAACAACCTAACATTTGATCAATTAATCATTTTAAAAATAAAACGGTAAGATTCAAACAAAAACTCCCACAATAGAACATATTGAAATCTCTTTCTTGTACAAAAGTTTGCAAAACATTTGTGACAGTTACAACCTTGAAAATAGTTGAAGTTTTTACATTATTTTATAATCTTCTTGGCAAAACATTTTCACCAGTTTTTATAAGAAAAATTATGAGTAAGTGGGAGGTATAGTGAATATATCTGTTGTTTTAAGGCCCTGCCTACCCATAAATACACGGTTCTAAACAAAAGAATTTAGAACAAAATATATTTAATAATTCAACCTTGCTGTTTTTTATTTATTTTAGTAACATATCTGGGCATCTTTCATAATTCTTATGGAATTTTCAAACCATGCTAAAAATAGTTATTGAAATATTTTCATTAAAATGTTTCCATTTCAATGCATTTTAAATGGGAAAACAAAAATTATTAATGGATTTATTTATTTTCTTTGTACAATTAAGCTAGAGTGTTTGTTTATAACATACTATTTAATGAATAATTTCTTTTTCTTTTTAGACATATTTTTTAATTTGGGTTAGCTTCAATAATCACGACGATATTGAGCTCTAACGACTCCCAAGTCGACTCTCTAGTCAAAATACATGGTTTTAAATACAACTTTTCCTTCTGCAACTAGTTGTAATAGCTGATAATAGGTGCCGTTAGTATGATCATTACCCATTTACAAGCTAGTATCGTTTTGCAAGCGTTGGCTAACCTGCTGTATCGGAATGCAGGCGGCAATGGAGGGTTAAACTAATCTCTGTGACCTTCTTGAGTCAAAGAAACATTAATACCATGTACGTTAGGATAAGAAGGGCCAATGTCCAATTATGAAAATTTGCGTAATTAAATATAAACAATTAAACATATTAATATATTCAGTAACTAAAATACTCACAAAGTCTTCCTGCTGTGTGAATAAATATAGTTGGTCCCTACTTACTTCAATGAGAGTATTACTCTAGTGATACATTATTTTCAAAGAAAAAGCCACATGCTTCTCCATACACAAAGTTTTATGACATTAGCCCTTATTTAACTGAGACAGTAAAACATGTAAAATTCTTCACTCTTATCTTACATTCTTTCTTGAGTTTTCTCATTCTTTAGCACTACACGTTGTAATAATAAGTGTTAATATTCAAAATAAATGAAAACTACTGTACATTGAATTTTTAATCCACTATTATAATAAATAAAAATAAACATTCCTGCTCATATCAAACATAGTTATTTTAAATAAAGTTTGGTCTAAATGTAATTTGGAGACGTTCTCAGTATAATTTTATATACTAGTTTTTATTTTACGGTCTAGGATTTGACTCTCATTGGACTTTGGAATAAGTTATTTTTCAAAAAGTTAATGAACGAAGTTTTTGGTAGTCAAGATGTGAAAATGTTAATTTTATTTTATTAGCGTGTTAAATGTGATTACTTTTAATTTGAACTTGTTGCATTCTCGCAGTTTGTGCGCTCGTTTTGGAAGAAATGTATCGAATCCCGAACAATAAGTACCCACGGTGATTACTTTTTATATAATTAACAATATGTGACCTTTTTGCTTTTGAACAAAATCCAATGGATTGTATAAATTTTGAGGTGGAGAAGTATTTACAAAATATTATTTTATATCCTTGTGAATAACAAGTTTATGAAGAAAGGGCGCACAAAGAAAATCAAAGATATAATTGATTATTTAACTTCTTGTAGTAAAGGATAAGTTTTTTTTTAACGGTATGCATATTACTGGCGCTTAGGCTATCTGTATCTACTAATTTAAGTACAATGGATGAGCAGCGATACTATTTTATTTACTGTAGAAATAATATCAAAATTAAGATACAAATAAATACTTCCATATAACAATGCAGCGATTATTCTGATATTTCAAGTACTTTTTTTTTTTAAAGAAAAGCTCTTAGCTGAAAGTAAATGTTACTAACACTCTGTAACGCACTTATTGTATGTTCAAAATCTCTTGTGCCTTGGCCGAGTTCGTATCACGCTAGTACTAAGTAATTTCAACCTAACAGGGAATCGAACTAGTCAAGTTATTGAGCTGATTAATTTACGCACTTAGTGCTCAGTCATAGCACTTTAGCAATATTGACCACGACATGAAGCCGATGATAAGTAAATATATATTTAAAACCATTAAAATTAATGAACTTTTGTGTTCCCTATGCCATAAAGTAAGTAAGTAAGTAAGTAAGTAAGTATTTGATACCCGACCGCCTCTGTTGTATAGTGGTCAGATTTACTGGCTTCAGATACTGAAGTGCCAAGTTTGATCCCCAGTGCCCCTAATTCTGTCTGTGAAGCAGTGGGTCTGAAACGGAACCAAAATCAACCTCGTGAGGACAAATGAGGAGATAATTGAATGAATAAGTAGCGCTTCAGTCTAGAAAACTGAGATAAAAGTCTGGAGGGCTCGTTGTGCTAACCACATGGCACCCTCAGCTTGAAAATGTTGGCCCTATCTTTGCCAACATACGGCAGCCTCTCGATTGGTATAGCCATAGACACCATAGAGATATTACTCAAGTTAAACTCTACCAATAGGATACAAATTTATTCCCAAAAACATTTATTTCTGGAAAATTGTGTAAATCCTATATGATGTTTGAAAACTGTAAACACCGTATTAAATAACAGATACCCACTTCAGTGGCTGAGTGGTCTAAGGTGTCACTAGTGTTAAATTGACCTGCTGATAGCGGAGCACTTGGGGTGCAAATCCTGGTCGAGTCTATTGAGGGTAGTTTTTCCTAAATTGTTTCCCCATATTCCAAAATAAAAATGCTGGTAGATAACCTCTCAAATGCTTCTTTCCTCATTACCACCCAATTAGATTATCATATATGCGTACAACATGAACAGGTAGTATGACGTGGTAATATCAGTAATAAAAATAACATATATTTATAGTCAAAATTGTTATAGTCTTCGAAATGAAACTGCTTTTAAAATATGTTATTGCCACCTTGGCCTTTAAATTTTAAAAGTTAGCCAAAGCACAGTGGCCAAATTTAGCACATTAAATTTTAGTTATTTTTTATTTTACCTGCTTACTAATAAACTCAAATAAATGGTACGACAAAATCGTAGGCTACATACTCAATCGTATAGGTTATTTATTATAGTTAGTGACAAAACCTTCAAAAATAAGTTATCTCTAATTTTACCTTAAATAAATTTTTCTCTGATAAATAAGTGTACAATATTATTTATCACTACCCTCACCAGATATTTATTTGAAAAAATTTCAATAGTGGTACAACAGCATTAACCTGGAGTCACGTGACACTTTGATATGCTAATTACTCAAAATGGGTACGGGTACAAAACTTTCTCTTTGTGGTACAAAATGGTACAGAACTAGTACAAAACTTTGGCATGAAAAAATTCAAAAGTGGTACAACAGCATTAACCTGGAGTCACCACTTTGATATGCTAATTACTCAAAATGGGTACGGGTACAAAACTTATTTGTGTTACAAAACGGTACAAAACTAGTACAAAACTTTGGCATCAAAAAATTCAAAAGTGGTACAGCAGCATTAACCTGGAGTCACCACTTTGATATGCTAATTACTGAAAATGAGTACGGGTACAAAACTTATTTGGGTTACAAAACGGTACAAAACTATTACAAAACTTTGGCATCAAAAAAAGTTCAAAATCAAAAGGGGTACAACCGCATTTACCTGGAGTACGTGGAGTACTCACTTTGATATGCTAATTACTTAAAACGGTACGGGTACAATACTTTTTCTTTCTGGTACAAAACGGTACAAAACTAGTACAAAACTTTGGCATCAAAAAATTCAAAAGTGGTACAACAGCATTAACCTGGAGTCACCACTTTGATATGCTAATTACTGAAAATGAGTACGGGTACAAAACTTATTTGTGTTACAAAACGGTACAAAAGTATTACAAAACTTTGGCATCAAAAAAAGTTCAAAATCAAAAGGGGTACAACCGCATTTACCTGGAGTACGTGGAGTACTCACTTTGATATGCTAATTACTCAAAACGGGTACGGGTACAATACTTTTTCTTTCTGGTACAAAACGGTACCAAACTAGTACAAAACTTTGGCATCAAAAAAAGTTCAAAATCAAAAGGGGTACAACCGCATTTACCTCGAGTACGTGGAGTACTCACTTTGATATTCTAATTACTTAAAACGGGTACGGGTACAATACTTTTTCTTTCTGGTACAAAACGGTACAAACTAGTACAAAACTTTGGCATCAAAAAATTCAAAAGTGGTACAACAGCATTAACCTGTAGTCACCACTTTGATATGCTAATTACTGAAAATGAGTACTGGTACAAAACTTATTTGTGTTACAAAACGGTACAAAACTATTACAAAACTTTGGCATAAAAAAAAATTCAAAATCAAAAGGGGTACAACCGCATTTACCTGGAGTACGTAGAGTACTCACTTTGATATGCTAATTACTCAAAACGGGTACGGGTACAAAACTTTGGCATCAAAAAAGTTCAAAATTAAAAAGTAGTAAAACAGCATTAACCTTGAGTCACCACTTTGATATGCTAATTACTCAAAATGGGTACGGATACAAAACTTTGGCATCAAAAAAAGTTCAAAATTCAAAAGTGGTACAACTGCATTAACCTAGTCACCACTTTGATATGCTAATTACTCAAAGCGGGTACGGGTACAAAATTGTACAAAACTAGTACTAAACTTTGGCATCAAAAGGTTCTAAATTCAAAAGTGGTACTACAGGTTAATGGACGTCTAGCTGACTGGAATGAATAAGCTAATTTTTCTGCTCGAGAGTGTGATTGTATCTTGACGTTATGTCTCCCCACGTTTAGTCAAACTTGGTCGCCTACACACTTTACGGTCCGGTACTACACTTCTTATCTCTCTCAATTCTTGGAAAAAAAGTTGCTTTCTGCCTTTACTGATTACCGGTCGTGGTCGCCAGTCTCCCAATTGTTTAAACAAACCAGTAGTTCTGCCAACCTGATGGCTGGAATCCACCAGTTTGTATAACGTTAGCAACGCCATCTATTTTAGAGCTGAAAGTTCAACACGCCGCCAGGAAGGGTAGGCAGGGCCTTAAGCTGGTCTAGTCTCACATGCATTGAGATAAACCGAAATAAAACTTACTGGCGTGAAGTAGGAAAGTCAAAACAAATTTCCATGTACCTAGTGGCGGTACAGTGGTCATTGGGATTTTTGCAGCCAGTTAACAGAGAAAACAAATGCAAATTTGTTCTATTTCTGCCCATTCGTGTTTTAAACTTTTTTACTCAATAAGGTGGGTATGTGAAATGTAGATTTAAGAGGAAATGTGCCTTACCCACATTTTCATGAAGGGAAAGTGAGGAACTATTTAGGAAAAATCCTTTCATTATTCCTGGCCAAGATTAGAACCCTAACCTCCTCCTCACTAGCAAACCAGGCTAAATGATACTTACATTAACCCATGGGCCAGCCGGTGTGGGCAAGACATTCTTAATTGTTATAGCTGTAGTTTAGAAAGGCTTATGAAAACTATTATTCTTTTTTGTAAAAATAAAATTTAAACTCCTATTAAAATTTTTCTTTGTTTTATTCTTGGATCAAACAAGTTTAGGCATAAATTAGTGGGAGATTCAATCCAGATCAATAAAACTCAAATAGTATTGTTTTATTTATTTGCTGTTTTGCTCAAGTGTAAAATGAAACCGAACATGAAATTATCAATCCATTGATTTATTTAAAAGCTTATACAACTAATTTGTACTGATCACAATCGACAAACATGAAGTCCAAAATGTCGCGAAAAATTTACAAACATGAATTATTTGTTAAATAAACTCTATAATGAATATCCAACCCAATTTAGGACTTCTATGGAAAAAAATTGAGTTTGTCCTCAAATCGCTGTCTACAAAATAAATAATTTTATGGTCATATTACTAATGGTTGGGAACCACTGCTGTTTTAGAAAATATAATTTTTCTATGCTTTCATTAATATGTTATAATATTATTGTTTTATATTAAAACAATAACAATTTATATGTATTGAAAGTGGCAGGTGCAGGTCACAACACTTTATGTGTGAATATATGAAAGTTTTACTAACTTTTGTAATTATTAGTGCTCTACCGAATTCTTATTTACTTTCATGTAATCCTATGTCAAGTCATGTAATCTGCAGTTGTACATTTTGTTGGAGAGTATCCTAATATATGGTTAGAAGGCTAATGAAAAATATGTTTGTATTTTATGAAAAAAATATTCCTACATTCCTAATGATCTGAGTTTTCACCGATAGCTTCTTTTCCGTCAAACCTACGAAAGAATATGTAGGATACAAAGCATTAAAGTGCAAATTGTATACAAATATGGTTGTAATTCTTTTTACATGGATACTACATTAGAGATGTAAATTAGCATTTTAAATCTTATTGAGTGCTATTTCTATACAAAGAGGAGATAATGGTGTTAGATATTTCAAATAGAATGTCTTTACCAGTTTAAGTTCTGTAAAACCAAGTTATTGGATATTTGCTAATTTTACGATTTGATTCTGCTTCTGGATATCTCACATCGTATATTGATAATGTAAGAACTAATTGATCATAGTCCATTAAGTTGTCATCTTAGCAATATATGTGTAGGTCATGAAAAATAAATACTAGGTTACAAAAGTATGCTTATATTTTAATGTCAAATGCATAATATCGAGCCAAAGCTTTGAAATGAACAAAACTTAGACATAAATATTAAAGTTGTTGCAGGTTGTATTTGTGCAGGTGTTGGGTGTACCCTATACCTTTCAGGATAATCGTAATGTACATGATTGCATTTATAAACAATATATAAATTATTATATTGTTTGGATTATAATTGTTCACTTGATATTCATTTAAATATAAGAGTATAGTTTAAAAAAAAACCTTTGAGGATACTTATACGGTTTCACTGGCCGTTCTGGTAGTAAACCAAACTTTCTAGATTATGAGTCCAAGGGTAGGAGGAAGGCTAGTTTATACCCATAATGCCCCAAAAAATTTGGCAGTGGTATGTGAATAAAAAATAGGAAAAACCTTAAACAAATGCTCGCAAATGTTAATTCGCCTGGTTCCTAAATGTTTTAAAGAGTATTCTGTGATATTTTTTTTTTCCAACTGGAATCACTGGGCCTTCAGAAAAAGGTATTAGTCTCGCCTTGCTTGTCAGTTATGAGTAGCTAGCGATTGTAATCCCGACAGAGTATACCGAGATGATTTTTTTTAATATCCCTCCACTCTTTTATCACCCAAAAGGGGATACATTTAATCTAAATTCACATATAGGTGGGTGAGTAGTCTAAAGACTAAGCCGAAACCTTTTGGTGAAAGTAGTATTTTGAAAAATTCAAATATTGGCAGGCAATCTAAAAAAATATATGTTAACTTTTTTATGACATAAATAAATACTGTGTTTTATTCTGTGACACATAGTTTTTGCATTATATATATATGAAAATAATATCGTGCTTTTAAAATTCAAAAGTGGTGTTACATATTATGGAGTCACCATTATATTATACTAATTAGGCCTACTCATTTTTGGTGTTTATCGAGACCTTTTGATGACCCAAAATTCTGATAGCATTGTGAAAGTTTAAAATCTAAAATTGATTTTTTTTTTAATTTGAGTCCTCGATTTGATGTGTGTGGTATTTAAAATGGGTGGCTTTGTGAAAAGTGCCACTACTATTAATATGATCTTGGTATTTGAGCAATCTATGCTAGGCTTATCACTCCTGCCTCCCACTTTAATCACAAGACAAGTAATTCAGATATTATTTTTACCACCACAACATTTCCCACCACCTCTTTTTTCAAAGCAATGCTATTAAATAATACCAGTAACTGGCAAAGCTAGCAACACTTTTGATAAACTTAGCAACTGTGATATTTCCCACCACAGCTCTCGCTCTCCACCGTATTATCTGAAAAATATATCACACACTAATTCCATTCTAACACTACAAAATAGATTTCTTAAGTAAACATTTTATAAAGACTATTTATCCTACTTGAGATTAAATTTTTGGAGGAAAGGGTGAAGAGGGGTTCTTGTTTACTGGTTTTTTTCCCTCCAAATTTAATCACCCTCGGTGGTCTTGGGATAAGGTGCTCACTTCAGGACCCGATGTACATCTGTTCAAACCCAACCAGGGTTGGCGGATTTTTCTTTGGCGATAAAAATCCGTAGCGCAACTTCCTTCAGAGAAAAGGTAAAGCCGTTGGTCTCATGTTAGTTGTGACATATAAAAGAACCTGGAAGTTATGTGAAAATATCTTTTCCATCAAAATTGAAAGGCCCTTTATCTGAAGGTATAATAGCCTAAATTTAAGTTTAATAAACTAAAAAACTACTTTGAAATTCTAAACGTTCTTTCAAAAATGATTAAATTTTTTAATATGTCTAGCTTACCTGATCTTTTTAATTTTGTTCGGCATTAAAATAGCACTGGTGTTACTGTTTAAGCTAATTATCTCTCACGTGTATTTTCGTAAACCTTGAAACCACAACTTCTTTGTTTTTTATTTGTTTACTAGTGTTGTCGGACATCCTTGAAGTTTCCACTTCACTTAAGTTGAGAATTTTTTGTTTGACCCAATTAGAATATATTATGTTTGTATTTAACCTCGATATTCCATCAACTTTCAAATACATTTTTCAGATTTCTACACTGATTCTCAGACTTGAGTACTTAATTGTTCATGAGCATGTTGGAAACATTGCTTCAAGTCGAAAAGGGTTTGATATTCTTACCTAGAGCAGTAGGAATATAGACAATGGCACCAATCTTATCTTGTCTGGTTTGTCAGTGACAAGGAGGTTTTTGTTTGAACTAGAGCTGGATGTTTTGAGGGTGATTTTAATAAATGATTTCTCACTCTCCCTCCACATAAAAGTTGGTAAACTTTTGCCAAATTCTATCTTCCTTATCATGACTCCATCACTGTAAATAATTGGATATTCCAGACAGGTTTTAAGAAGCAAATCAAATAAAAAGTATGCATAGATCTTAATTTATGGTAGCCCAAATTTATTAAAAACTAGACAAAGCTCATTCATTTATCCACATACATTTGGTGAAACTGTTCTTCACTCTTTAAGATCACTCAACCATCAAAATTGTATTGCATTGTTTTAACAAGTGTATAATTATAACTTATAAATACTGATTCAATGAATTCAAACTATCATAGGTCCCAAGTTATAACTTAACTTGCTATTTTATGCTTTCCCCCTATCAAAGCTAAGCCAATGTAATTAATGTATAGAGCTGAAATTTACTATAACCAGACATGAGGTGTACACAATGAAATATAATGTTAAATACAAATAATTTTTTTAATGTACAAGCAGTTTTTAAAGTGGTAAAATTACATCATTTTTAACCATATCTAAATACTGTTATTTTGTACCCAGATAATTGTTTTTTTTATCTAATTTTGTAATACACAACATTGTTAAGAATTAATTTGGTTTTTTTTAGTCCAGAACTACTCGTTAAATGAATTAAATGAGACCAAATTGATCATTGCAAAATTATAGATTAAATGTCATTCATTAAATTTCTTGTTTTGAATATATTGATTGTAGATACATTGAGTAGAACACATAATGTCTGCCTGGCTGAGACCAGCTCATCTTACCAAACTAATAGCTTTCAAGTAAATCACAAGCTGGTTTAAACTCTTCACTATGTGTAAAATTAAACATTATCCTGAAGACTTTGGAACTCTAACTTGTCCAATCACTATTAGAGCTAAGAAGAGATTTTTTTTAGCATTTGTTTATTTATATAAAATTAATTGTATATCATAACTAGGTATACTGTACGCTCATGATGGGGATCCATACAAATAATTATTTGCTTTCACCCCGCTGGAGAAACTTTAACCCGACCTAGATTTGAACCTTCAAGTTTCCAAGAGCTAGTGACATAGATATTGCTCTGCAATCTGGGAATAAGCTCATTGGAGCAAAACTTGTTCTCTTTCAGGGAGGTAAGAACGACGGAGAAATCTTTCCAACACGCTTTGCATCAATGATTTTGGTTGCGCCACCATGATAATTAATTAGTATTCCTCAAGGATTTCCCGTGCTCCGCATCTTACAACTCGGCCTGGCTATCCTATATTTATACTAATTGTGAGAATAATTTGTAATTTTAAAGTAAATGTGCCTACACTTTTGTGGAGGGAGAAATAAAACCCATTTTCGGGAAAGCCACATTTGTTAACGCGGCTGGTATTCAAGCTTTGATGCATATTTATAAAGAAGGAAGGATTTTAGAGGAAGTGTGTTTACTTTTGTTTGAAGGGAGAGTGGGAAATAATTTTGGAAAAACAACTCTGTCAGTAAACTCAGCCATGATGTGAGCTATAACCTCTTGTTCACCGGCAAACCAGATGAAACTGAACTTGTCCTTCATTGTCACTGGTGAGGTTCCTATGGAAGTTATAAAACCACCTAATTTGATATTTAATTTTTTTCGGCAATACTATTTTAAAGTTTGGAGCCATGAGCTTCAAACCACTAGCATCACGCCTGATGTAACAGCTCGTGAAGGATACATTTCGACCCCACCCACAGTCGAACCAAAATATCTCAAAAAGTGCAAGTTAGGTCCATTAACTCGAGTACTACTTTAGAATTTTGAAATATTTTCTATGTCAAAGCTTTGTACTAGTTTTGTACCATAAACAAAAAGGGTTGTACCTCCACCCATTTTAAGTAATTAACATACCAAAGTGGTCATTCCAAGTTAGATGGAGTACCACTTTCGAATTTTGAAGTTTTTTCGATGCCAACTTTTTTTACCATTTTGTACTGTTTTGTACCACAGATAAAAAGTTTTGTAGCCCCCCCCCCCCCATCCCTCCCCATTTTGAGTAATGGCATATCAAAATGACCACTGCATCTTTAGAGTTTTGAGCTTTTTTCGATGCCAATGTTTTGTACCTAAAACAAAAAGTGGCCACTCCAAATTAAGGATAAACTACAACTTTATAATTTTGAACTTTTTTTTATACCAAAGTTTTTGTGTACTACAAACAAAACGCCCACTTCAAATGAAGAGACGATTAAATCTTTAGAATTTCGAGTTTTTTTTTCAATGCCAACTTTTGTATTAGTTTTATAACATTTTGCCACATATAGAAAAAGTTTTGTAGTCCCACCCATTTTGAGTAATTGGCATAATAAAATGGCTACTCCAAATTAAGAGACGACTACATCCTTAGAATTTTGAACTTTTTTGATGCCAAAGCTTTGTACTAGTTATTTACCGTTTTATACCACAAACAAAATGTTTGTACCTCAACCCATTTTGAATAGTCAGCATATCAAATTGGCCACTCCAAATTAAACAATGACTACAACTTTAGAATTTTGATTTTTTGTTGATGCCAACGTTTTTTATCCCCACCTATTTTGAATAATTAGCATATTAAAGTGGTCACTCCAAGTTAATGCAGGAGTACCACTTTCGAATTTAGAACTTTTTTATGCCAAAGTGTTGGTACTAGTTTTGTACTATTTATTACCACAAAAAAAGAAAAAAATTTATTTAAATACTTCCAAACTAGCGCGCATTTCAATTTTAACGGATGTAAATACATATTTTTAATTCTTTTTAAAAACATTGTTCATATTCATTGACATATATTTTCACTCTTTACATTAAATTTACATTTTACTTTATATGTATCTCTAGTCCATAACCAACATTTTATCTTTTGTTTTTTAATACATAAGTTTTCTCTTTGGACTTGGAAAAAAAATAAAACATTTTTAAATTCGATTCCTGGAACACTTTTTGAAGAATGATTGGGTCTTCTTCCTAAGGGTCATTTTGACATGGAACGAAACCTGTGTGCATCCCAACTAAATTGGATTTAAAAAGTGAAAAATAGTTTTAAAGTGGGATATGAATATATCCATAGAAAGCTGTGTGTCTGGAGAATAACTGGAAACTGTTTATTTATTGAAACTGTGAAAGAGTTGAAATTAAGAAAAGGAAACAGATATTAGACATTGTGCTATCAACATGGAGATGGTGAGATCCAGTCAAATCTTCAACTGTAAATATAGTAGGTGACCTGGTGGTCTAGGGGTAAGGTGTCAGACTTCTGTGCTGGCGGCTGGGGTTCAATCCTCGGTCTCGGCACAGATTTATCTGATTTCCAAACCCTTCCTTCACCTCTGACAAGACATCTTGTGAATGTGGGGAATGCCAGGCCTCCACCGTGGTTCGGATTCCACGTTAAACTGTAGGTCCTCCATTTCATCTCACAATCACCCTACCATTACACATTAGCGTAAGTGCGTATAACCCCAACGGGTAGTAAGACGCGGTGCTAATAATAATAATAATAATAATAACTGTAAATATACTTTTCTTTCTCTCTCTCTCTCACACACACACAGTATCTTTCAGTATAAATTTATAACATCCAGACATTTCTTCCAGAAACTCAATATTTTATTTCTACAAAATTATTAATATAAATATTGATCATTGATTTATTTTATTTATTTGTCGACAGTAATTTATTTTAAGAATCAAATAGCCAAAGCTATTATTTATGCTTTTTGTGAGGATTACTCCATCTAGATATATTCTTAAAATTGAAAAATGTCACCTGGACACGGGAATTGAACCCAGGACCTTTTGGATTAGTACGCCAATGCTATTACACTGAGCATCCAGGAATCGTCCCGTTCCCATGGTCATTCTTCTCTCATATTTTAAGCCAGAATGACCCTGACCACTACTAAGCCAAAGTTCCTGGGTTTTGATTCCCGTGTCGAGGTGTCAATTTTCAGAATAATTTCTTTTCTTTTAACTGATTATTTTTTTATTTAAAATTAGCTCTAATAAAATATATTTTATTTGTAAGATTATAAATTATATTTACTCGTAATTCCATAGGTAGGATTGGGATGAGGTAGCAATGAAATAATAATAACCCACAAAAGTTTCAATAACTGGTTATTTTATTTTTTTATTGTAATTTGAATTAGTACAGTTTATTCAGTGATCCATTTTTATTTCAATTATTGTTCATGTTTTATTTTAAATATTTTCCTTCAACTCTTGTAGAGATTTACAGCACATCATTGTTGTTAGTAAGGTAGTGTCATTATTATTAACATAGCATCAGCCAGAAAACGTTCTCGAGCATACCCAATGGTATAGTGTGTTAAAGAGTCTTCGTGCCACTGTCAGAGTTAGTCGAGCTAAAGGTATTTTTTACTAATCAATTTTTTGTCTCCTAGTTTCTAGGAGTGGCGCCCAATATATATAATTTTAATCATCTCAGCATTACCTTTTCATTGTGTAATATAAAGGAAGAAAGTTTTTTTTATTATTATTAGAAGGGACAACTAGATCTTTACAATTTTGAACATTTTCAATGCCAACGTTCTTTACTATTTCTGTACCACTTTGTAGCATACATTTGGTTTGCGTATAATATCTCGACAGATTAATCAAGGTTTATTAAGTTTAATTTAATTAATATACTACCTCAGGGGCGGATCCAAGTCATGTTCATAGGGAGGGATTAAACATAACAGAGTTACTTACAGTGTTAGATTTATGTTTAAAGCCATTTAATAGTTTCTCATTCATATTTGATCTTATGTATATTTTAAATAGTAGCCCTCTTCAATTTTTTTAAATCAGATAGTTTTCATAGACAATTTCTTTTAGGAATAATTTTTTGGCAAAATTATCACTTTAGGTGACCTGGTGGTCTAGGGGTAAGGTGTCAGACTTCTGTGCTGGTGGCCGGGGTTCAATCCTCGGTCCCGGCACCGATTTTTCTGATTACCAAACCCTTTCTTCACCTCTGACAAGACATCTTGTGAATGTGGGGAGTGCCAGGCCGCCACCGTGGTTCGGATTCCACGTTAAACTTTAGGTCCTTCATTTCATCTCACAATCACCCTACCATTACACATGGTAAGTGCGTATAACCCGAACGGGTAGTAAGACGCGGTGCTAATAATAATAATGATCTCTCTAGAAGCTATGATTTAAAAGAATGGGCCTATGCCATTTAAAATGTTTCTCACCTAGAAATTTTCCAAATTTGGATGCCCCTTCAAGCTATTTGGAATAATCTCGCTTTAATTTTTTATGATAATTGAGTGACTGAGTTGTGATAATTACTCAAGAGGGGCTGGGGTAAAACAAACTTTTTATTTGTGGTACAAACAGTACAAAATGTTGGCTTCGACAAAAGTTCAAAACTTTCGAGTTTATCTTTCAACATATAATATATAACACATATAACATATAACATATAACACATTATAATTTGTTGTGTATTCAGAACTAAGGCTGCAGTGAAATCGCACGATATAACACAGGCGAGCGCTGCCAGAAACACCTCGGATTAATTACGCGTTTGATTTTGGATAATCTTTGGTCGTTGTGCACTCGGAAACCTTTTACAGCTGTCAAATTTTTCGTGACCCCCGCATTCAGATTCGTGACTCCATGGGGTTGCGACCCACATTTTGAAATAGTATACACTATGTGTGCAAATGTTTCAGAATTTTAGGTCATATAAAGGCTTCTGGAGGGTGCGGAAAGACACACACAAACATCAGGAAATTATGCATAAATATACCGTTTAATATCATTAGTTTTGAATTTGCGGCGTGTAAATATTATTGTTGGCTGAGCTACCGAGTGTGGACCGCTTTTAGACTAAGTTCGCCAAAGTTATCAAAGGAAGCGGGGCAGTCGAACTTGTTAAATGCTGCCATCTATGCGTTAGCTTTCCAACTAACTAGTCCATAACATTGCCATGTTCTATTGGTAGGGTTTATTTTTACATGGCATCTGAATAACCGAATAAATGAAACAAAATATTATTTTTTGTGAGAAACTTTTCCCCTTTTTCTTAAGTATTGGTTTCATATAAATTATTTGTTAGTAATGGAGTCAAATTTTTTTTATCAAGATTTGAGATCTCCGACATATTGTAATAATTTAGTAATTACCTCGCGCTAGAAATAATAATGAATATTATTCGATTTTGTATTGACGACCCTATACGTTTAATATTAATGTTGGTAATGAAATATTAAAAAAATATTTCCTACGCACTCTTAATGTTTACAATAACTCCAGTTGGGCAAAGTCAGATACGCCCGACAAACTGACGTAGTCTGTAGAAGAAAGGAACAATTATCACTTGAGTAATATTCTTTTTACCGAGTATCCTCCATATCAAGACCGTGGATACTTGCGTTTGTGGGGATTGGGTGGTCGAGGTTAGAATTTAACCGGATCCACTGGGGATGGTTTGCCACAACACCTCTCCACGTTTATGCGGTAGCATTTTCTATCAAACACCCGATCTCTTTTAAAGTTAATCTGTCATTCACTTTAAGTTTTAAAAAAAACGCGTTTTACTGCCTTCTCAACCTATCCACATATTTACACTAATGGGCTAGGAATAGAGAAGATAAAATATTTGAGGAAATGTAACCTCATTTACGTGGATCAAGAGTGGTAAACAATTTTAGAGTAAAATCCCCTCAATACACCCGACCGGGACTCACCGCCGATCTTCCCATCATCGGCAGTTTAGTCTAACACGAGAGTGACGCTTTAGACAATGCGGCCACTGAAGCAGGTCTCCAGCTTGTTGAGAGTGTGACGCATTAGACCAAACTTTTCCCAATAGCAGAACACTTGATAAGCCTTTGATGCTTATTCGGACTACCCACCTGAAGATACTGTCTACTTGTCCCCTTACCCGTCTCGGTGGCGTAGTTAGCTAACGTAACGCGCTAATTTCATGTTGAGCTAGACTGCGGAGGATGGGGAGATCGAGGTTCAAATCTCACACGGGTGAACTGGGGCTGGTTTTCTTAAATAGTTTTCCACTCTACCTTCACGCAAATGCGAGTTCACTTCCTCTATATTCAACCTTCCTAATTCCTAACCCATTAGCGTAATTAGTACTTGAGAATGTAACCCGAACGGGTAGTTGATACGTGGTGCTAAGTATTATTTAATTAATTGCTTGTCCCTTGCCAAAACTGGGATTGTTACTAACGCATGTAAAATACATAATTTTTACTAGCTTTTGTTTCTTATACACATTTCACATGTAATGCTACGTGTGGTACAAAGATTAGAATTAGTGGGCCTACTGCTTGTCAATCTAGTACTCTTTAGCTCTTTCACATAATATTTATTTCTCCGTGGGGTCCCGTCTGCGGAACTCTTGGCACTCCGCCGCGGTCCACCGGTGGTCCGCTGGTCACGGTTTCAGAACCACGCTATCATAGAATCCGGTTAACCTTGATGCCAAAAGTTAATTTCAAACAAAGGGTGGGATAGTACTTATCATATGTTCATGTCTATTTATTGTTTTTACCAAATACTGATTGTACATATTTTTTTTGTTGGTTTTTTTCAGTCAAGGTGCCACAGATCCTGAAAATCCTTCAGAACAAAAGTGCGAAAGGTCTCAGTATATGGAGCATCCTTCTTGACCTGTTTGCCATCACATCCAGCGTGGCCTACCAGTTCAATATGGGCTTCCCTTTCAGGTAACAAGCCTAACTTCAACAGTGGTGGCGGAACGTTATTGGTGAAGGGGTGGGGAGGGTAATGAACAACAATCTAGGATTTTTATTGAGGGGGGGAGGGGAGCTTTGCCCCCAATCTGAAGATGGGTCCGGTCCTTGTTTCTCATCAGGCAAATATTTGAAAATTAGATTCCTCTTCAAGCTATTTGGAGTTAACCCTTCCCTCCACCCACCCCCCCTATAAAAAATTAGGTTAACTTTTTAGAGTGCTCCTCTTCTGGAAACACTTAGAAAAAATTGCTCCTCTAGAAGCTCCCCCAGAAATTTTTTTGAGATAGAGATACGCATATGAACTATTTGTAGGGGCTCTCATTTAGAAAATGTTTTATAAATTAAATTCCTCTATAAACTATTTGGAATGGTACTTCCCTATAAAATTTTTAAAACGTGTATACCGTCATAAGCTATTTGGAGTTGGATATATAAGGCCATCCTTTAGCTTTATATTCGAGAATTTGAGAGGAGAGTGAACACATTTTAATAAGGGTCGGCGATTTATTCCAGGTCAGCATGGTTAAGTTCTTTCCAGAACAATGTTTCTCAAAGTGTGAAACACATAGGCTACTCCCAGATGTATGTGAAGGATTTCAAGAGGTACGCAATGCACCATTGAGTTTAGTTAATTTGTAAATATTTTTCGGATAATAGTAGGTCTGATAAATTAATGCATATTTTTATGTAATTTCATAAGCCATTGATTTCTTTTGTCGTGGATTTTTTTTTTTACCATTAGTTCTTTACTAAAATTTGGAACGGCCATTTAAAACATCAAACTATGGCATTATTTTGTATTTTGTTAAGATCTGAAGAGGCACATTGGCTAGGGGTACCTAATTGGCTTAAGTTTTGGAAGCACTGACTTTGTTGGAATGAGATTATGATATTAAAATTTTATTACCATGGGTTTATCCCAAATTATTTTATACCAGTTTTAAATAGATAAAACAAAAAAATCTCTAAAAAGTATCAACCCCTGGTTTAATCAGTATAAGAGGCAAAACCACCTTACATATATCATATATTGACACCAATGAGTATACAAAATAAATATGAACATTTTTGATTTAGTCAATTTCAAAATAATTGCAAAAAAATCGTTAAGATGAGATAGTAGGAAACACAAGAAAAGGTAAGTTTTTTACAGCTTTTATAGCAAAACATATTTTTGGCCAAAATAAATAAAGTATTCTTTCAGTAGAAACACATAGCTCAATTTTCTTCACATAGTGAACTAACATTTCATTAATATCTTTCATGAGCATAGATGACAAACTTTTTAAACTAAGAAAAAAATTTGTCATTAAATTCCAAGACACCCTTGATAGATATTCGAGAAATTTTGAGGTTACCATATGAAGAAAATTAAACTCTTATGCTTGTACTGAAGCAATATTTGATTTATTTAACCCAAAAAAAATTTCATAAATACTGCAATTATTACCTTTGCCTTTTCTCTTATCCCCTACATCTCCACCGTAAGATTAGATTACCTTTAGAGGTGAAATTTGGTATTAACAATATAGCATCTAAATTATATAAACAAATTAAAAACAAGGTTATTTGAAGTTTATATAATAGTTTATTATTAGAGTAAGTTTATTTATATCTGGTTTCAGATAACTACTCAAATATTCCTTTGTGTATTTAAGTTGAATTCCATGAACATATTTTCTTTACATAATGTCATCATTAAGATTTGGTAACAATAATAATAATGTATTTATTTGGGCCAAGTTATCTTTTCTTACACTTAAAACCCTTATTAATAATGTATGATCATATTTATACTTAGTTGACGTTGGTAGGCTTGGGGGGAAGTGCACTCCACAGCACCCAATGTTCATGGGTTCAGCTGAGATTGACATATTTCTACTGATCCATAAATATCCATAGCACACTTTCTTTCGGTGGGGAAGTAAAGTCACTGGTCCCACATCCATTATGGCATGTTAAAGATCCCTGGAAGGTATGTGAAAGTACTTTTCTATCAAAATGTGTTGGCTCTTTCTTACTCGCTTATAGAAATCCATAGGTTGGATGGACTGATAACTCGCTCAACCTGAAATTATTCCATCATATAAACTGTAACAAGGAATAGCCAGAATGGTGAAGCTTTGTTGTCGGGTTAAAAAAAAAAAACCATGCTGTAAGCTGGAAACGCGTTTTATCAACTGAGCAGCCATTGTCAGTTGGCGATGATAGTACCAACTTTTGTGAATAAAAAATGTAATGTGGTCAGCCCTCAGCACATCGAACCCTTCGGTCGTTAATCTCACTTTTCTTGACCATAACCACAACTGTTTTAACAAGTAGTTCCTCGTTTGTCTTCACAAGTCTGCGAGCTGACTCCATTCCAGACCCACAGCTTAGCAGTTAGAATCTGGAAGCGCTGGGAATCAAATCTGGGACATTTGGCACTAGACTATGGAGGCGGTAACATCAGTATTCAAAGAAATTAATAATGAAAAATCCTTAAATTTATTAAAAACTAATATATGTCTACAAAAAATATATATTCAACATATACATAGCTTTTCACTTTTATGGATATATTAAAATGAAGTAAATAAAGAAATAATATATAAATAAAGAAGAGAGAAAAAAATGCACACAATTAAACCAACAAATATGCACATGTATTTAATATTAATAAAAAACATGACAGGGAAAGCAAATAGTAACACGAAAACAATGCTAACAATAATACCTATTAATTTTTTTATTTGTAATAAAAATAATAATAAATACTCATTTTATTTTTTACACACATTCCTACTGTACCCATCCATTTCCGCACAGATTATTGGTCGAGACGGCTCATAGATTATTGGTCGAGACTGCCTGTAGATTTTAAGTAAGCATGTGCTGAATTTTTTTTTTATAGTGGCATCTATTCAGACAAAAAGTAAAACACTCTTTCCTTACATCATGGTGTTAAGATTTCCAAACCAGTTTCTTTTTATTTCAACCTGAATAAAGGGGGAAACGATTTAAACTCCATATTTTGAGCATACATAGGCTAATATCAATTCTAAAAGTCAACATGTGCTATACATGTTGACACTCCACCACTCTGCTGCACTTCTTCAACAAAAGTTTAGTAGTGTTAATGTGCATGCATGAGGATTTGATTATGTTTCAGGAAGACGAAACTATAAAAATAAAGTGTGTCGCAACAGTTTTACACTCTTCTTGTGTAAGGTAAACTTTTGATGTCTCATTATCATCTCACTAAAAATTAACTACCCAATATACCATTGCTTTAGGCTGACATCTATATATATTATTTTATTATTTTATTATATTATTATTTTATTATATTATTATTATTAGCACGCGTCTTATTACCCGTTGTTATACGCACTTACGCTAATGTGTAATGTAGGGTGATGTGAGATAAATGAAGGACCTACAGTTTAAGTGGAATCCGAACCGGGAGACTGGCATTCCTCACATACAAGATGTCTTGTCAGAGGTGAAGGAATGACATCTATAACTCCTTATAATTATACTAATTTCAGATGTGTAGGCCTCTGTGCAAAAATATCTGCATCGAGTTGATTTAAATAATGTTGGTAATATAACTGTAAAAGTTGGAAATTGGCTCTGGAAACCTGGAAAAGTCGGGGAGTTTTAAAATATAGTTTGTCAGGACACTCTTCTTAAATCCTGGTAAAAAATAAATTCTTGAATATTGTGAGATTTCTAAAATATAGTTTGTCAGGACACCTTTTTTAAATCTGGATAAAAAATAAATTCTTAAATATTGTGAATTTCTAAAATATAGTTTGTCAGGACACCCTTTTTAAATCTTGATAAAAAATAAATTCTTAAATATTGTGAGATTTCTAAAATATTGTTTGACAAGACGCCCTTTTTAATCCTTGCTAAAAATAAATTCTTAAATATTGCGAAATTTCTAGACATCTTCAACCGGTTTCCACGTTTCGTCTAGCGGCCCCCTTAATAACATTAAGCATCTAAAAAAAAATACAGCAGTAGCATTATAAGTTGAATAGACTAAATTACTATATGAACATTTCATAGTTGGGGGGAAAAAAAAAAGGCCGATGAAAAGGAGGGGTGGTAGGGGTACAGTAACACTGGAGTTCCACCACATCATGCCGCTGATGAGAGAGCAATCAGGCGGCCGTATCGACAGCTTCTCAACGGAGTGGCCGACGTCGGCGTGGCCTTTGTGGGCGGCCCTCGGGACCCCTGCCAGGGGACCTACTCGCCAAACTATGATGAATCGGTTTTCTCTCCCGTTGAGATAATCTCACAGGTTTCAAATTAATTTACACCAACAACAACAAGGTCAAGATTATTTTTGTTTCTTTCTGTTTTTTTTTAAGCTATTACTTTCTTATACCAGCACTTGCTATCAGTGAGTGATGTTATCTCAAGAAATAAGGGAGAGGGTATGTGGAGGGTAAATTTTAAGGAAGGTCACTGCATTTTTATTGTGCTGTGGATAGTTGGCTGGTTAGGTGGAGAGGGATGTAGGGTGAATTTTAAGAAAGGCCATTGAATGTTCATTGTGATGTGGATAGTTGGTTGTTTGGTTGGGGGTAAGAGAATATATGAAGGGTGAACTTGGGGTGGAAGGAGACGTGAGAAAAGGCCGTGTTTTTGCATTCATGTGATCGAGATTTGAACCAATGAAATCGCCCAGAACTATCTCTGTGTGGCACCCTAATGCTCTTCGCTACATTATCCTTTAGCAAGACCGCTACCCTAATTCACTATCACCAGCAGGTGCGTGAATTAAGATGACAGTCTCGTTTGTCTGGTTTGTCAATGATGCTTAGGTTGGGGTTCAAATACCGGCAGGATATATAAAAGGTGGCATCTTCCTAAACAGCTTTATACTTTCCTCAACAACGCCCCTTATCATGATAAAGGCAGGATGGTAAGGACTGCGAGCTAAGGGTGCGGTATTATTGTAGTTTTTAGAGCAAAAAATAAATAAAATCGGCAAAATAAAAAAAAGCTTTATCATGTAGAAACTTAAGAGTTTAATTTTATTTCCATAGTAATCTCAATAGTTCTTGAATATCTGTCAAGGGTGACCTGGAATTTGATTATAGCTTTTCCTCTCATTCTAAGAAGTTTTTTTATTTGATGCAACAAATCTTTTAAAGTCCATAATGAACATTATATTTTTAAATAACACAGTTATTAAAATTTTAGCTATTTACTTTTTAAAACAATCTTAATACTCTTTTTTTAATGATGATAAAATCCATCTCTGAAATAAACTGATGTGTCGTGAATATTTAAGCGCCTTTTTCAGTGTGTCGTGAGTTAAGAAAAAGGTTGAAAATAGCTGTTCTCTTGCATAAGGAACTCGAAAGTTTATTGCTGCACTTATGTGTAACTCATCATTTTGTAACATCATCCTCTCTCCAGTATCCTCATCTCTTTTCGACCAAATATCTTCCTAAACATCTTATTTTTGACCACCTTAAACTTTTTTTCATCATCTAAATTAAGAGACTCATAAAGAACAACCGGTAAAATTATTGTCCTGTATATTCTGAGTTTTACATTCCTTGACAACAGAGGCGAGTTGTCAACAACTTACTGACCTAGTAATACAATGCATTTACTTATTGTATTATTTTCCTAATTTCCAATTAATATTGTTATTGCTCATTAAAATTATTCAAAAATATCTAAACACATTAAGCATCCTCATGACTAATATTCAACAACTGTTGATATATTATTATTTATTATTATTAGAACCGCGTCTTACTATTCGTTCGGGTTATACTTACGCTAATGTGTAATGGTAGGGTGATAGTGAGGTGAAATGGAGGACCTACAGTTTAAAGTGGAATCCGAACCACGGTGGAGGCTTGGCATTCCACACATTCACAAGTTGTGATTATACCGTCTTGTGAAGGAAGGGTTTGGTAATCAGATAAATCTGTGCCGGGACCGAGGATTGAACCCCGGACACCCAACACAGAAGACTTGACACCTTACCCCTAGACCGCCAGGTCACCGAACTGTTTGATATAACCATGTGAAGAAAAATAAACGCTTATATTCTCTCTGGATCAATATTTGATTTATTTCACCGAAAAAAAAATAGTTTGCCATGAGAACAGCTAATAAATACCTTTACTCGCATAAGAAATTACTTGCTTGAATTTTTTTTAATATAATTTATTTTAACTAAATTTCGTTTATTTGTTTAAGTTTGGTGTCGATTTCAACAGGAGATTATTGTAGTATAGAATGTATGAGGCGAAAGAGGCATTAGAACGCTTGGTATTGGAATTCTGTTGGTGTCTGGACCGCATTCTTTATCTGTCCGCATTCCTACCCGTCCCACCCCACCTCCACACTCCCCTCCCCAAGCCTGACAACTCTCGTGTTTCTACCATGTGTCACTTTAAGGGAATCCCCCATCCCACCCCCCTCTCTGTCATATCTTAACACACCACTTACAGAGACAAACACCCCGCGATAGTGCAGACTACTTGGCTTCATCTCTGGGAAATCTCTCACCCTTATTATTTCCTCAGCCCCCTCCCTTTCTCTCTACCCCTGCCATATTCTTTCTTTCCGGGCCATCAACAATCTCGATAGAGTAGAAGTGTTTTTTGACCTTTTTTTTTTGTTGCGTACCCACTCATTCATAAAAAATTGATCTCAAGTGCCTTAAGAGTTATTTTAATTAAATTAAATAAAGTTTTTTTTAAATTCTATATTTCTAATCATATTAGTGATTTTTTAAAGACTATATTTCTTCTACTTGAAAAGAGGGTGTGTTAAATTGATTAAAACCCTTCCTCAAGCATAATTATTATCTTGATAATGTATGCATGTCAGGCTACAAAATATGTCAATTTATATATTTTTGCTTGATAAAACGTCACGTGTCAGTTAAAATTTCTTTTCGGCTTTGACATATAAAAAGAGAAGAAAAACATTAATTGATAACTAACTAAAGCACCGGGATTGTTTCAAAATAACACCTATTGGGTTTATATATATATATATATATAGTTCACTTTGAGTATAATTAATGGCGTCCTTACTCAACTATTTTTCGCATACCCCTAATTAATACGCCCTGTATTCCTAGAGGTAAGCATACCACAGGTCTAGAAACCCATGAAATAGAGGAAAGAATTAACGATTTACCTGTGTTCGTTTATTTAAGTGTACTTTCAAACGATAAGTATTTGATTGCGCGAACTTTTATTCGCGCGATCAATTAAGACGTTCGGTGACCTGGTGGTCTAGGGTTAAGGTGTCAGACTTCTGTGCTGGCGGCCGGGGTTCAATCCTCGGTCCCGGCACAGATTTATCTGATTACCAAACCCTTCCTCCACCTCTGACAAGACATCTTGTGAATGTGGGGAATGCCAGGCCTCCACCGTGGTTCGGATTCCACGTTAAACTGTAGGTCCTCATTTCATCTCACAATCACCCTTCCATTACACATTAGCGTAAGTGCGTTAACCCGAATGGGTAGTAAGGCGCGGTGCTAATAATAATAATAAAAATTAATAATTAAGACGTTGCTTTCAGACAAGAAGGAAAATCCTGTTTGTTTCCCATGTTCAATTGTGTTTTTGACTTGGTGCAGATACAAGCGGCTGTTCTTATAGACCGGTGACGCGGGAATTTTACCGCTTGATTATTTCTCTACCTGTGTGAACGCTCCTATTTGAAATCATTTTAGAAAACATTCTAAACTTGAAAAAAAGTAAGGAACAGTTATAATACATGGTTAAGACTTCGAAAAAATCTAAGGTCAATAAAGAGGTAAAAGGATAGTATACTAAAGAAAAAAAAAAAAAGTAATTAACAAGTTAAAATCATATATTTAATATTGATAAAATTCAAGCAGCGCTTTCGATGACACTAAAATATGTGAGATAGAAATAATATGATTAAAAATAATCGTGACATAACATTATCAAGTCATATGGTGACCATCAATCAGAAGAATAAATACATGAAAACATATTAAAATAATTAATAACAGAGTGAATTGAGGAACAATACAATTAAAATTTAAACATTAAGATGGCAAATTTGAATGGAGTAAACAAGTGAAAGTATTGTATTACAGGAAATATAATTAATATGACATAAGGCTTAAAACGTAACAAGCTATTAATAATGTTCAGTGTTTAAATAGAGACATGAGTATTAAACTTGATTTGAGTCCCGTTACTCCTTGGCAAGTGTCAGCAATTAAGAAGCCGATTAAACTTTGGCCGACATGTTTCGGTACGTGTGTACCTGTAAAAATGAAATTAAAGACTATTAAAACGAATTATGGAAATAGAATCAATGTATCTCAGCGGATAAAATACGCGCGATTAAATATCTCTCGTATGTACTGGCACTAAGTTATTTTATGGTAATATAATATTGTCTTTATTATATTTTCTCTACATTCCCCTAAAAATCATGCGGCACCTCTGGCCGATCACACGACACACCTAAGTGCCGCGGCACACTGGTTGAGATTCTGGACTAAAGGCGTTCACTTTGCCAACACAATTTAATAAAATGACTGCTCAATAATATATTTCTTGCTGGCGTTAATTTCGGATGTTTCTATTTAAAATCAGCATGAGACTTTTATTAGAAAGTGGACTCTACTAAAAGTATGTTTACGAATAATCCGTATATGAAGAGGTCAGTTACTTGAACACTTTGGTTTCTCAACGTGTTGTTACAAATTGAGCTATTTTTTTATTATTGTTGTTATTTAGTAATTTCCCAATTCTTTTCTCACAGGTGCTGATAGAAAAGGGAGGGGGGGGGGTATCTTTGGCGCGAACGAGGTGTTGGCGCAAGCTTTGATTAATGGTGCCAGACGCTGCTTTGCCCCGCTTGATACTTCCCGCTTGCCTTATATTCCTCTTCTTTCATTATTTCTCTCCCAAACCTTCCCCCCCCCCACCCCCTAAACTCCCTCTTATTATCCTCTTGTTTGTCATTTTCTCGGTATCCACGTGTCGTTTTATAATTTTCTTTCTTCGTAATTTATTTTCACCACACCCGCCTCGGTGGCTTAGTTGGCTAACGCGCTAGTCGTGTTGAGCTCGACTGCTGAGGACGGGGAGATCGAGGTTCTAATATAGGTGGGGTGAATTGGGGGTGGTTTTTCCTAAATGGTTTTCCACACTCCCTTCACGCAAATGCGGGTTCATTTCCTATAAATTCCACCTTCCCTATTCCTAATCCATTAGCGTAATTAGTACTTAAGCGTATAACCTGAATGGGTAGTAAGACACGGTGCTAAATAAAATTAAAATAAAGTATTTTCACCACATTCTCATTTTTCTCTTGTGTGACATCTACAATCAAATTTATATAGGAATGGCCTTTTAGAAAATACTTTTTTTTTTTAGCTAAAATTGATGATTAACTATATTAATTATATAATTAGTGTTAGTGTATAGGTAATGATAGTAATATCTATCAAAAGTGACTACTGCAGATCACATGACTTGACGTGAAAGAAGACTTAAGGCCCGTTGACACGATGTTAGTTGACTAATGCAAGTACACTAATTTGGCTGCGCGCGCACAGCTTGCACCGTGTAAACAGACAAGCAAGCTACTAACATGCAAGTCCACTTGCAACTGAAAAAGTTGGTCACCTTCCAACTTTACTAATGCAAGTAGACAATCCAAAATGGCGGCAACTGAAGAACTGGTTGTGCGGGGGACACTTATTTGTGGAATGTTATGAAAAGAATGAGTTTTTGTGCAATTTTAAACACCGAATTTATAAAAATAAGAATGGGAGGGATATTGCACTATAGGGTATTGTAAAGTTATATCAGGTGTACATATTCTCTAGAAGTTTCCAAAATAAAATTTTATACCCACGTAAATTTTACAAATGATCCTTGTGAGAGATATTATTTAATATCGGTAAACAAATGGTATCAATAATTTTAACAAACCATTATTTCCTACCACTCAACGTGGAATGTGTAATTTTTTTATATACGATCACAAAATATAATAACACTTTGTAGTACCGTGATTAGTTCCGGCAACATAATATTCGCGTTATCGGCAAGTAAGGTATGAATGGCCGGTGTTTTTCACGCGAAATCATCGGCGCGTTTTCCAATCTCCATATTTGACACTTTAACCAATCTTTATAAGTTTTAATTATAAATGTTCAGCCCACACACATCAAACACTTGTAGTAATGCTTTGGAATCTTTAGTAGATACATAATTTAATATTATTATCGTATAGCAAACCAGATAGTCTATATTTAAACCAATCTACAAATTAATGAATTATTATTTTTAAGGAATATTTTAGGCCTAGCAAGCTAGCATTTAACAAATTATTTTGTTATTAGTATACCAAAATTTAAAACAGAGTTTAAAAAACCGGCGTTAGGCCTATTTAAAAAAATGCCCAACAAATTAATTAAGGCCTACTATTTTTTTTATGTTTTAGGTCTAGCTAGAATTTAGCAAGATATTTTGTTATTAGTATACCAACATTTAAAACAATGCTGAAAAAATCTGGGTTGGACCTATTTAAAAAAATGCCCTACCGAGTTTAGTTGTATTGGAATTTATTGACCTTATTTGAGTTTAATTTTATTTAACATATATGCTAAATAAGTTAACAAATCAAGTAAAATAATTTAATAATTATTTGGGATCAACTAAAATATATTTTAATGTATTATGGAACTAAGGAATAGGAGACACACTAATCACTAAATTTTTTATGTTGGCTATATAAAACCATTTTTATTAAATAGGTAAACTAATTATGATAAATTGCGTTACTAAGAAATTGTAATTTATATGGCCGCCCATACTTATTCTAAATTCACCCTTACTAGCTCCTAACACATAAGCGTAATTAGTATATGCGTATTAATAGCTCGAACGAGAAATGAGACGCAGTGATAAAAAAAAAGGCTCCAATAGAAAGACCAGTTATCACCACTCTTCATTTTCAGCCATGTTTTTATAAGCGCTACTAATACAAGTGAAAAATACGTGTCAACACAACTAACATGTTAGTAAGCTAATACCACTAAACTTGCATTAGTCCACTAACACCGTGTCAACGGGCCTTTATTAGCTTTTCTGGTTGTCGGATTATAAGGTATTTCCTATGAAAATAGGACTATATGTTCTATTTTTGTATCTTATGCTGTCGCCTAGTTCTTTGTTCATATTTACTTATTTTAGTGTTTTTTTTTCCGCGTTCAACTTTAAACTAAGGGTTAAGAATGTGGAGGGTGGCTCAGAGTAGATGCATTAGAATGGGGCAAAATAGTTTTGTTAAAATCATCAGTAGAATAAATATGCAGGTGGAAATTATCTTCAGTATGCTCTGTCGGGATTCGAATACCGACCTTCCTGTCAACAATGATGGTAATGCATTGCAAATCGAAGCTCTTTAAGCCTCTCGGACGCCTTTATATTTCTCTCTTGCTTTCTCTTTATTTCCAAATTGAGACCTCTTCATATCACCCGCATCGGTGGTCACGTAATTTAATGGGGTCTCTCTGCTGGGGATGGGGAAATCGGGGTTCAAATCTCGGTTGGGTGAAAAGTTTTGTCTTCATAAATGGTATCCCACTATTTCTTCTCGCAGATGAGAGCTCATCCCCTTAATTTGTACTTTTCCTTATCCTTCCTAACCCATTAGTGTAAATATGCGGATAGCCCGACCAGGTGCGGAACACAAACATAAAAGGTGTACACATATCGTCCGACTTTTTCATTTGTATCAGACGTATGCTCTCATTCACTTACTGTTATTTAAAAATAATATTAGCACCGCGTCTTACTACCCATCCGGTTTATACGCTTTATGTACTAATTACGCTAATGGATTAGGGATAGGGAAGGTCGAATTAGAGGAAGTGAACCCGCGTTTGCGTGGAAAACGATTTAGGAAAAACCACCCCCCAGTTCACCCGACCGAGATTCGAACCTCAATCTCCCCGTCCTCAGCGGTCGAGCTCAACACGTCTACCGCGTTAGCCAACTACGCCACCGAGGCGGGTTACTGTTATTTAATAACTGTTTAGTTATCGTTATGAAAATAGGCCCACTTACAATGTGACAACCTGTCCATTTTTCATGATGAACTAGGCCTAGTGTACACATTATTATGAGCAGGGCCCGAAGTTAATGACATGTAATTTTTTGCGTCTTTTTAAAAAAAATCACAGGCAATGTTCATGTGTTCATAAATTTTGTTCATGATCTTCTTTCTGGTTACGGAACCGAAACAATTTTTATAGGTAATTTTTCTGATCATTTGGTTTTTTTCTTATCATATTTTCTTATTTTACGTATTTTTAGGTTGTATATGGTAATTTTTAATCAGTTTTGGGAATAATGTTGAATTAGTATATTTTTTTATATACTTTAGCCCTATTAGAGATATAGCCTATCCATAAATACTCAAACATATTTTTTTTAATAATCAATGAATTATAATAGCCTTTTTACCTCTAAAGTTAACCACATTCCTGGTGAGATTAAGCTGTAGAAGGCTGCGTTGGTAAAAGTGGCTATTTTTCTAAAACAGATATTTGTGAATCAATATTAGATTTAACAGAATGCGAGAGGTTTGTTTTTAAATGTTTTTTTCTTTGCATACATAATATTTTTCAGTTTAATTTGGTAAAACGCGTGTTCAACTTAGTCATGTGCATTCATTACGAGTTATTCATATCTTTAGGTCTTTTTTGAGGGGGAGGGGGGAAGGTTACGGTCGAACTGGTCCGACGGTCAAGACATTCCAAAAGGAATGTTTGAGCCCATACCGAAGGGTCTTGTCGAACTTGTCTGATGGCAAGCTCTCAGGTAGCGGCTGGGGGGTGTTGTCGAACTGGTCCGATGGTTGAAGGACCACCCAATTAGTAATTGTCAGTTGTTTGCAGAGTGGTGTGCAGTGATGTTTTCAATTTTAAGTGATAAGGGTGTAAATTAGTGGTGCATGAAGGTTTTAAATATTTTAAGGCGGGCAGGACACAAACGGGCTAAAAGTGGCGGTGTTCAAGAAGGAAAGGGTGTTCGGCGCATTTATTTACAGATGACTGGGTGAACCTAACCTAACCTAACCTCCCTCCCCTCCCACCCCTTTGTAATAACCATCGGACCAGTTCGACAGTGACCCATGCAATCCCTCGCACTGGCCATCGGACCGGTTCGACTTTAGCTAATTGGGTGGTCCTTCAACCATCGGACCAGTTCGACAACACCCCTTTTTTTAGTATTTTTTAATTATTTTTTAAATCATCATAGTCCGAGCCTTAATTATGAATAATATGGTGACAAGTCCCCTAACACCATTTACAACACTCTACCTACCACTTTTGATAACATATAACAGGCGGTTTTCGTCCAACACTTTGTTAAGATACATGATTAGTTTATAGGAATAAAAAGCGGGGGAGGGGGGGGGGGAGCGAATCTAACTCGTGACTGGTTTGCATAAGACGTTGGGGCCAGCTCCCATTTGTTGGATAACTTTTTTTTTTTCATATTATAGCTACTATATTTCTATTTTCTCGTTTCACTATACAGAGTTTCTCGGAAAAGGGGGAACAATTATTTGGCGTTTTTCGCAAATTAAACTTCAACCCGTTCTTCGACGTGACAAACCATGTATTGGTGGAGGGGAATGGGATTGGTTTGTCTATTGGGTTGTGATGATGGATTTGATTTTTCTATCACAGATTGGTTTATTCGCTTCGTTTTTTAAGTCTGTCACGAACCAATTTATTACTAGCTCTTGGTGTTTATTATGGTTATTGTAGGGCTGTGCGTATACTAGAAAATTTGAGTCACGTTTTACTTTTTCAAATTCGGCTCGAAGATTTTTTTACAAAACTCGAAAAATTTGAGTTCTTGAAATCTTTGATCTTATAGCTCGAAAATTTCGAGTTTATTTAATTTGTTTCGATTTAAAGATAAATATTTCATAAATTAAATTTTTTTAATCCAGATTTTTGTGATTATAAACGTTTTAGCAAAAAAAAATAATCTGCAATTGCGCTTATGATGTATGCATTGATCTATTGCTAAAACATAACTTGAAATAATTTTAGTACAAACATTTATTCATATTACTTGAACTCGAAATAAACTCGATGCTTTAATTCAAACTCAATTCGAAATCGACTCAAAGTGAAAAATGCCTACTTTCACTGGTATTGATTGGTTAAGGGCTTTTTTTAATATGCTGTCTAGTTTTTAAAAGTATATTGTGTAATCTCTTTAAGAATCCATTGAGACTAATATACAACTCCACAAAATCACGAGAAAATAATGTTACATTAACGTGAATATCGTTTGAGAAACAGATAACGTGATAATGTCGTTTATTATTGGTTTTTAATTCATACTGACCCGCTTCGGTGGTTGAATGGTCTAAGGCATTACTCTTGCAGTAGACTAGACTGCCGATAACGGAGAGATCGGGGTTAGACTCCCGATCTGGTGTACAAAGTTTTTTATTTGTTTTCTCTCCACACTCCGCGCAAACGCTGATACACATCCTCTGAATTCAACCTTCCTCATCACTAACATATTAGTATAATTAGTATAAATGCGTACAACCTGAACGGGTCGTAGGACGCGGCGCTAAAAGAAAAATCCTATGCCTTATAATTGGGATTGATTGGTTATCAACAAATTAAATTATTTAAATTTTATTTAAAATTATTGTTTTAATTACTTTTAAATCTGTATATCAAAAAAAATCCCATTCCAAAACTGAAAGGGAATATCTTGCAATGGATAGGCACCAAGATATTTGAAATATTTTAATAAGAAAGGAAGGGAACGTCAATTAACATTATTTTTTAATATCAATAATCATTGAATGTCCATAATAAATAAAATATTGCTTGAGTATTAATATTTAGTATAATTTTATAAGTATTGAAATTTCAACGATTCTCTCACATTTGTCTTGGGCATTGTCGTGGAGTTTGAGCAATACTTTTTCTCTTCATTTAAAAAATGTATGTGCAAATGCCGTTATATTCACGACATTTGTTTGGTAACAGTTTTGATTACCGTCTGTGGAAAATTAAATTAAACGTGTCTACTGAAGCTTTATTATTTTTATTTATTTCGATCAACAAAATTTTGCTATAAAAACTATAAAAAAACACTAACTTTTATTCTTTCCCATCCCACCTTAAAAGTATTGTTAAACATTTATTTATGTTGAAAGGTTCATATTAAGTATTTTTCCGCCAAACAATCGACATTTAAACTTACCCAGGAAATAAGTTTATTGACTCTTTTAAAATTGAACACATTAATAAAAATGTTTCGGAAATTGACCCTTGAAAATTGAATTCCAACTGGGAATCTGTGATTACATTTTCATGATAAATAAGAACACGTTTTTATTCTTACAAATAACAAATCGTGTTATATATAATAGTTTAAATTATTTTCTTAATTGAATTCTCTTAAATATATTTGAACAATTTAGTGTAAAATTTAGATAAAGAGTGATTATTGTCATTAACAACGTAATATGTTTGTTTTTATGAGTAAAACTTATTTAAAGGTATGATCTAGGGGTAAGGTGTCAGACTTCTGTGCTGGGGGTCCGGGGTTCAATACCCGTCCCGGCACAGATTTATCTGATTACCAAACCCTTCTTTCACCTCTGACAAAACGTGTATTAATCACATCTTGTGAATGTGGGGAATGCCAGGCCTCCACCGTGGTTCGGAATCCACGTTAAACTGTAGGTCCTCCATTTCATCTCACAATCACCCTACTATTACACATTGGCGTGTGCGTATAGCCCGAACGGGTAGTAAGACGCGGTGCTAATAATAATAATATATAAAGGTAGTTTATAAAAACCTATTTTCGAAAATTTTCTTTGAAGCTATAATACACAATATGTGTAGATTTTTGCGATCGTGCCATACCATTTATTTTTAAATTATTAAGTTTTTATGCTAAACACATAGGGTGTAGATAATTTAGAATAGGTAGACATGTACTATCTTAAAGGGGAGATAGTAAAATCACACAAGGGAACTCTCTCCGGATCACCCGCTACAGAGTGGAACCTTAATTTCTGAGCCACCAGTGTCATCTGACCACTTATGATACTGACTGACGCCTTAAACCGGCGATTTTCAACCTTTTTAAACTCACGGCACACGCCGATAAAATGGTCACGGCAGTAACGGCACGCCATCACTTTTTTTTAAGTTGAGATTTTATCATTGAAATAACGAGTAATAAGATTGTGTTTAAAAGTTTAATAGCTAAAATTCTAATAATTGTGCTATTTAAAAAAAAAAAAAATTCTATAAGTCACATTTTTGTTCTCGCTTCTTTCTGATCTTCCTACTAACTCCCGCGGAGCACCGGATGAAAAACGATGCCTTAGACTGTGTAACCTCATATTTGTTGGAGGAGTAGGGGAAGTCTGTTCAAAGTGTCTTACTACCTGTCCGGGCTCTCCATATATTAATAAGGTAGGGACGAGGATGGGAGAATATAGAGTAAGTGTAAAATAATTTGCGAATAAAGAGTTGTAAATCGCTTAGAGAAAATAAAACCCCCTCAGTACGACCAGCTTGCATACAACCGCAACCTCATCACAAATCAAACCGACATGCTTCTATCTGCTTCCCTATCGGTGTTTGTAGGAGGCCGATTAATAAGACTTTTATTATTTCAGAGGACGCAAAACTAAATTTCAGTTTTACGAACTGTTGGTGTGTTTGTGAACCCCTGACTGGTTTATTGATGCGCGTTGGTGGTCTCCCGCTGAGGTTGGTACTACCGTTGCGATGTAATCTGGTCTGGCCAAGTGACACTTGTGGCTACCCTAACAAACTTATCTATACCACCGGTAGCACCGGAGAAGTTTTTGTTTAAAAAAATATATATTATTTTCTTCAGTTTTTATTTGTCTTGTGGAGAGAGTAATTAGTCTTATGTTGGATTAATGACCGCTTGGGTGGGTACAGGGACAAGAATTAGTTTTTTCTGTTTGTTTTTTTATATTAATACTGTTCATGTGTGACTTCTTGACCAAGGAAAAAAAACGTAAACTGGAAATACAAGAAGACATTCCATATTTCTAGACAAGTTTTAAAATATGATTTATTTTATATGAACGTTTATTGATTTATCGTGCACTTTCTGTGCAGAGGACGTCCAACAGAACACGACCTACAAACTAACTTAACATCAAATAACACATTTCAGGTGAGAGTGTCGAGAACGCGGGAAAAGGTCATTTTTGCAGTTTTTTTGGTAAAAATAAATCAAATAATTCTCTAGTAGCAACATAGAGTTTGATTTTCTTCACATGGTGATATCAACAGTTGTTGGATATCTGTCACGAGCAGCATTTGATGACAAACTTCTTAAATAATGATAGAAAAAGTTGTCATTAAATTTTAAAACACTCTTCAGCACAAAGACAAGCAACTCATATAGGCTACTGAATTATTTGCGAGCTCATTGAGAGCTCATCTTACAGCTGATTAGTCAGGATATTAGACAAAAGATTATGTTTTAACCAGATATATTACCGAATTGGAGTCTAATACATTCTTCATTTGACATCATTTAAATTTAGACCAATCAAATAGTTTTATTTTTATTTGTAAATGATTATTTTATATTATTTTAAAATGTGGTAAAACGATCTTAAATAGCGAAGGTTTTTTTTCTGTGAGTGATTGAGGGAGGGAGGGGAGAGTTAGAATCGTACGTAAGATTTCTCAAACATATTTATCGTGAGACAAAATCCAAACAAAAGTTTTTGCAGAAAAAAATAAATTAATGATTTATATAAAATTTCACTTAAATTTTATTTCCCTATGCGTTACACCTAATTTTACTGCATTCTAAAATTGCACATCACTGACTTTATTACAAATCCTTGTGTCTAAAAGTAGCTAAACAATTAGAATAATCTAACTTACCAAATTGTAAAAAAAAATTACCTAAGATAGAGGAGGGGTAGCGGGGAGACGGAAAATCTTATGATACCTTACGTAGGAGTGTGTCGAAAATCATGAAAAAAAAAGTATTTCGTAATTTAAGCATGGCTTCTTACTGGTTTCAATCCCATTGCTCTCTAATTAAGACTGCGGAAAACCACACGACGATGCGATGTCTGGTTCGAACTATTATTATTATTATTATTATTATTATTATTATTATTATTAGCACCGCGTCTTACTACCCATTCGGGTTATACGCTCTTACGCTAATGTGTAATGGTAGGGTGATTGTGAGATGAAATGAAGGACCTACAGTTTAACGTGGAATCCGAACCACGGTGGAGGCCTGGCATTCCTCACATTCACAAGATGTCTTGTCAGAGGGGAAGGAAGGGTTTGGTAATCAGATAAATCTGTGCCGGGACCGAGGATTGAACCCCGGCCGCCAGCACAGAAGTCTGACACCTTACCCCTAGACCGCCAGGTCACCTGTTCGAACTATTGTCCACCTAAGTTATGTGTTATCTGTGGGGTGAGATGATCTCTTAAGGCGCAACCTCAATTGAAACCAAGGAACCGTTATACTATTGATCGAGTTTTACATCTGTTAAATAACCAACTAAACTTGAATTATTATTTTGATGAGGTTTTTAGACCAGTATATTAAAATATATTTATGAATTTTTACTTGTATAGAAAAAAAAGCTATAAGCAATTTTGTTAATATTGAGGCCTTTAACATGCACCTTCTAAATACTAGACTAGGCGAAGTATGGAACGGATTTCAATTTAAAACTTGAAGGTAGCAAACAGTGTTTTCAGTTGTTTTTATTAAGTTTATATCGTCCCCCCGCCCCTCCCTATAACCTTCTCAACCCAACCCACATCATAATTTACCACCCGTCCGGGATATCCACATATTTTTATGAAAGAGGTAGAATTTAGAGTAAATATATTCACATTTTATAATATTCAGAGTGGTAAACCATTTAGAGGAAAAAATCCTCACTAATCCCTTTCGGTATTCGAATCCCTGCCTCCTCATCACCGATAAAATAGACTTGACGGGACTGACGCATTGGTCCGCGTAACCATGCTATTTTATATATATTTTTTAAATTAAAAATGTATGATTATCGAAAATTTACTTTATTTGACCGGTTTGGTTCGTTATCATTTTAGAATCAACCCTTCTTCATCAGAGAATATTAGTATAAATTCCCCTCCCCTCTGAACCGAATGATGTCGAGCGGGCGTGTCGAACAGTTGATGACTGTTGCATAGATGGAAAACGTAGTGGGAGGAAGGGGGGGGGGGGTTGTTTAATTAAAAAGCTGGAGGGGTTGGAGGAAAAGGGTTTCGGTGGCCGGCCAAACCTCTGCAGTGGCTTGAATGGCTGTTCATTAGTCCGCGAGTTGTCTGATAGAAAAGAGGGGTAGGGAAGTAAAAATATAAAGGATGAGGTGGGGGAATGTTTGGGAGGGGTGAAGGGTGAGTACAAGTCTCGGAGACTTAGAACATGAAGTGGAGTCATGTGTATTTTCTTAAATCGTTGGAATATGACGGCTATTCCCGTGATTTTCTAGTGTACTTTTAAATTCAATCTCAATAGGAGTCTAAAATAATTTAATTTTATCATATGTATTATTTTCTCCTTATAAATTATGTATTACGGTTCCTATACGAGTCTATGTTCTTGTTCAACTAAGGGCCACCCTCTTCACTTGTCAAATGCAGGGAGTCGTACAGAAATTTGTATCGGCTCTGGTTCCGGTTCCTGTTCTCTAAACAAACATTTTAAAGGTTCCGGTACTGGTTCCGGTTAAAGCAAAATAAAGGTTCCTGTTCTTTTCGGTTCCTGATAGTGTTCCAGTTCTGGTTCCGGTTCTTTAATAAAAAATATTAGCACAGTGTTTTTATATCCATTTGGGCTACGTACTAATTTCGATGTTTTTTATGAATGAGGAAGGTTATGTTTTTATATTTAGAGGAAGCGTATCCGCATTTGCGTGAAAAGAAAGTGGAAAACCACTTTAGAAATAGCACTCTGGATCAGAATTTTTGCTAGATAAAAAAAACACTAGAACATACCTTAATAACAATAGTGCAGCCTTCTGATTTGCATCTTGATATGTCACCGTCAATCTCATAGTCTAAAAACTTCCGAACTGTTTTTTTTAACGCACCCCCATCAATAATATTATTTAAACCATTTCTAACAACAAGAATTATCACCTTTGTACTGTACACAAGGAACACATTCACTGAGCTACCTCCTAATTTAAACTTGAGCGAAAGAATTTAAAGTTCGTATTTTGCCACCCTTCATCTCCCTTTTCATTCTAATATAAGCTGTTCAACCAACCACCAGATTATCAATTTTCACTTATAGGAAGTAAGTATAAGTAAGTGTAATATGCTAAATATATAATATGCTAAGTATAATAGGCTTAGACTGCTTGTCCTTATGTGGTATTATTTGCTGTTCATCAAAGCTAAATACATCTTCTTAAACCTCTAGTTTAAACATTAAAGTGAGAAAACAATGAACAATATATCAGTCAAGATATTCCTCTGGAATCTAACATTAGTGTGTTATTGCTAAAGGCTCATTAACACTTTTCTAATCACCTTGGAAAAGAAACGCCTTTGATTATATGAACCGCATTGAAAATAAAAAATGCTGAGGAGTCATATCGGATAAAAAATGCAATACTTTGATCTTAGTAAATAAAAATAATTTCAACTTTGTGCTTAGCAAAATGAAAGAAATAGGCCTCTATATAAGACAGTAAGAAAGTTCCTAGGGTACGGTTAGACTAGGCGAGTGAGCGACTTAAAAAATAAAATAGAACACATTGGTTGTAATGAGAGGTGGCCAGACTGGAGTAGAGATGAAAATTTTCCGGGAAATTTTGAATCGGAAAATGTTCCGCGATGGCGGCTTGAGATAGAGGGTTTAAATTGTAGAGGTGGCACCTAGAGCCTATTGTACTTCAAAATACAGTATGTTAAGAGACCATTAGGTTATAGAAGGGGAGGGGTAGTTGGTGGATAGGGGGAGAGAGAAATATTGGGCCAACCTTAAAATTATTTTAGTTATCTTATTGATGATAAAAAATTGAAGTATGATTAATGAACATAATGGGTCTTTACTAGTTTTCTTAGCACCGCGTCTTATTACCCGTTCAGATTATACGCCTATTTACTAATTACGCTAATTTATTAGGGATATGGACGGTTGAATTTACAGCAATTGCACCCGCATTTGTGTGGAGAGTGAGTTAATGGAAAACCATATAGGCAAAACCTCCCTCAGTTCACCCGAATCGAACCCTGATCTTCCAGTTGTCGGCAGTCTAGTCTAGAGTAGCGCGTTGGACCGTGCGGCCACCTAAACAGGTGTTTCTTAGTACTAATACTAATACTAATACAACTAGAACTAATTATTATTACTGTTATTATTAATTTAATCAGTTGAAATTAATCAACATGAAATAATGAATGAAAATTTTCCTGAAAAAATTATTATTATTATTATTATTAGCACCGCGTCTTACTACCCGTTCGGGTTATACGCACTTACGCTAATGTGTAATGAATGGTAGGGTGATTGTGAGATGAAATGAAGGACCTACAGTTTAACGTGGAATCCGAACCACGGTGGCGGCCTGGCATTCCTCACATTCACAAGATGTCTTGTCAGAGGTGAAGGAAGGGTTTGGAAATCAGATAAATCTGTACCGGGACCGAGGATTGAACCCCGGCCACCAGCATAAAAGTCCTTACCCCTAGACCACCAGGTCACCGTCTTCCTGAAAAAATAAAGGGGAAAATTTTCCATCTCACATATTTAGACTGGAGCGATTGACCGAGCGTGCGCGCTTGAAAACTGAAAGATAGAACTGGTTCTATTTTTAAGCGCGCGCTCAAGCCGTTACAGTATAGCTTACAGGCACTAGTCAATATTATTGTGTGTTGGTTCCTTGAGTGCTAGGAAAACTTCTATATTTGACATGAAATTTTACTTTTTTATAATTTTTTATAGGTTTAGTACACTTGCTACTAACTTAATTGTTAAAACCATAAACTAAATATATATATATATTTGTAAAACTGATATGTTAAAATACGTCAATATTGTAATCTAAGTAGGCCTTTACAAATAAGAATCACCATTAGCGCGGATAGAAGATGAGAAAATCACAACAATAAATCACTTGTCAAAAACCACCTTCAGTTCACTGAGTCAAGATTCGAACCTTTGCTTCCTCGTCTACAACTATTGAGAGCTATATGCTAATCACGCGCTCGCTCGCACTCTTGTCAGTCTGGCCGAACTCTGATAGTAATTTGTTGACAAATGTGTGTATAACATTTTAGAAAACATTCTTATTATCAATCACTATCTAAGTCTTTAGTTTTAATAAATGTGTGTGTGTAAACAATGAACTCTCATGTGTTTTTTTTTCATGAGAAAAAACAACTGTTAGAAACCAGCTTCGGTGGCTGTATGGACTGAGCCGCTATTCTCACAGTAGACTAAACTGCCGATGATGGGGAGAATGAGGTTCGATTCTTGGTTGGGGGTATTTATGGTGGTTTTCAACTCCCTGGCTGCAAATGCTAGTCCACTTCCTCTAAATATAGCCTTCATAATCCTTAAAACCATCTTACTAGCGAGAAACCTTGCGTTAATCGTAATGATGAGAAAGAACAGAAACAACGCATTTATTGTATCTACTATTGAGAAGGAAGAGAAATGTTGTGTTAATCGTGCCCCTGATAAGGAAGAAAAAAGTGATTTTTTGAAATTGATTTTATCCCAGTATCATTGTTTTTTTTTGTTTGTTTTTTTATGGTCGTGGAAAAAGGACTGTAAGAAAGAAATCGTGAAGTTGTCAACTTACCTCTGGATGTCGTGTCCACCTGGGTGGCCAAAATCAAAAGGCGTCCAGTTGCGGTCAGCGACAAAGAGCTCTCTCTGTAAATACGAGCGAACGTTTCGTTACGGTTGCTCTGCGGCTTTAAAGTTGTACCGGTTTGCTGTTGATCTGTTACAGCAGTGTTTAACAAACTGCGATACACGTACCCACGTAGCCTAAGTAAGTGAAGGATTTCAGGTCCTACGTAACGTGCCACTTGAGTATTATTTTTAGTATAATAATTGATGTATTAATAATATAAATACCAATAAACTAATTAGAAAAAATATGTTGCCGTGATGTCACGGACTTCATAATATCTCTAATGGCTTTGATTAGCTTACCAATAACAGTTTATTAAAATTTGGAGCGATCGTTTGTACTTTACAAGATTTAAGGTATTTTATTTGTATATTTTTAAAATTACAGCTAGGACGTAAGAATTGAACCAAAGACGCTTGGCTTAGCATGCCAATTCTCTCTTATCACCGAGCTATCTAGTATTTATCTGCTCCGTTTTCAGGGTCATTTTCATTAATTTTAAGGTAGAATATGCGCTATAAGTTTGGGTAGCATCGGCGACACAATAACAATAATAATGGTACATGCATGTTCGAATTTACGAATATGATACGTGGTTATATTTGTAACCTAAATATCATTTTGACCTCTGAACCTTCGCTAGTTATGTACAATTAACGGTACAAGCGTAAGTTTAATCCATAGAGCCGGGATATTCAACTGGTGGGCCACAGGCTCCACGTGGCCCGTGATACTTCCCCTCCTCCCTCCCCCCACGAAGTTTTTGGAAAAGTAATCTAGTGTAGTAGAATGATTATTTTTAGCCGAGAAGCAAAACGTTTTGACTTGCGTGGGAAAAAAATGCCATTAAAGCTCCAATTGATGTTCACTCAGTAATAAACTTAATTTTGCTATATTTTAATAATAACTTTCGTATCCGCGTGAGTCATATTTCCTTAAATCCACTAGCCGATTTTGATGCGGACCGCCACTAGACTAAGAAATAAAGGCGAGCCAAAATCGCGGCGACGAGGTCGCAAGCGTGGCCGTAGCCTAAGGATTACGCGACTGACAAAAGTTAGTATTTCAAACACAATACTATAATGATAGTAGTTTTAGCTTTATGTTCTCATATTGTAATTTTATTTTTCTTTCAAACTAAGGCAGGAATGGCTGACAAAGTGAAGTATGACACCGGAACACGATCGGTAAAACGACTGGATATTGTGGTCCCCTGTTCTATTCCTGGCAAGCCAGAGCCTTGAAAGTGAAATTGGGGCTTCCCTTTTCCCATTGATAATAAACTTAACATCTAGGGAACTTTGTCTCTTTTAGAGCTAAGCTATTTTAAAAGTAATGTACTAATACAACGATTAAAAAATAAGGACGTTTACTAACGCATTTTTTTAACTTGAACACCATCGAGCTTTGGATTTTTTTGGTTAATAATAATATTTTTTCTTTTCGTACAGTATTTAATAAATAAATCATTCATATAAGAAATTTGTTTTTGTGAAATTTGTTTCATAACATTTCTTTAAATAGACCTCGTTAGCCTACTGGTGATTACAACTCATTCCAATGGTCGTGAGTTAAAATTTGACACAACTAGTTTAGTATTGCTATTTTTGAGAGAAACTTAGAAACGTCCACCACCCTAGTATTTAAAACAGTTTATTCGCTTAAGCTTATCCCAAATCTATGTGGTTTTTCCTTATTTTTGACGCGTTCCTGCCATTTTTTTCATTTCCTTTTTTAAAACATTTTTGACACAGTTGTGCCACCTTTGATTCTTTTTTCAACTAAACAAATTTATATTCGTTTAAGTTATACCAAATGTATCGTTTTTAAAAGTGTTTTAGACTCATTAGAGCTATCTAAAATACATAAAGAAAAAACTATTTTTGATGCATTTATGTCATTTCTGTTGTTTTATTTTCAATTTGGGATGTTACCTAACTGTTGCTTGAAGGTTTCGGGTCGTTGTTTCTTCATAATTGTTGGAATCCGGGTCTCAGCCTAACATCAACAAAAACTGTTTTGTCACTAACTAAACAAGGGTTGAAGATGACCTTAATGGGTCAAAACATTAACTGAAAGAATTTTTTTTAACACCGCTTCTTACTGTCTGTTCAGGTTACACGCATAATACATGATAATATTACTAAAATGGGGTAGAGATGAGAAAGGATTTTTTTTTAGGTAATCTGCCCCCATTTCCGTGGAATTATAGATTAAACTAGTTATGAAAAACCACCCTAAGTAGACTCGATCGGGATTCGAAACCTGATCTCACCGTTTTCAGCAGGCCAGTCAAACACGAGAGTGATGCTTTAAACCAGGCTGGTTCAACGCTTTTCATCCCAAAAGGCAAAATGTTATAATCAGTTTATACCGTGGGCCGAAGATACATATTTATTGATATATATTTACATATACTTTACTGTTCAAATAAGTGCAATCATGATAATTTTTAATATATATTTTTGATTTGATTAATTAGCTATCTTACATTTGCCACCGAGGATTCCCCTTTAATGTTCCTCTAAGATACTGTTAGGGCCACATTTGCATCGAGCGCGGGCTGCATTTAACCCGCGGGCTTCCATTTGGGCCACATTGCCTTAGACCATTTGGCCACTGAAGCGAGTCTAAAAAATATGATTAAAAAAAGATAAAGAGGAGAAACTTTCAAATTCGAGAGAATCGGATGAAAAAACTATTTGAGTCTCATTCAAGTGACTTTAAAAAATAATTATTTTATGGATTTTAACCATTTAACATCCACATTGGGCTCACATGGTTTTAAGGGTCAGTCTCGCAATATACCGACGAATAGGTTGAGGTTTGAATCTTGTTTTGATGTATTAGTGATTGCTTCCACCTGTGATTTATCAGTGGTTTTCCCATCCCCTCTCTACGCTAATGCTTGTGCACTTATCTAATTTATCATTCAAAACTTAAGCTATTCATTTCGACAATGATTCCTTTTGTTTTCACCAATAGATTTTTGTATCATTTTGTAAAAAAAAAATAACTAAAGCTTATAAGCTCAAAATTTTAAATTTAAAAAATATTCAACTATTCTTATGAATACTGGATATATATATTGCTATCGGGAGCTTAAAGTTAGTGAACAGATAAAGGTTATCAACCACTTTAATATTTTACGCATATTATGAACAGAATTTATCTGCTGGATAGCTAGCTATCTGTAGGATAAATATATTTTTATGTATAAAACCCAAGATTGGTACGGCTTTTACTGGCGCGCGCATGCGTAAACCCTTGTGCTGCCGCTAATACCTGGCTATTCTGCTAGTGGCTACAACTCTCAACATTTGTTAAATAATGGCGGCTAAACGAGTGCGAGGAAACAAATGGCATCACGTGGGCGCAGAAGCTAGTTTGTTTTTCAAGTGTTAATTTCGGTGTCTGCCAAAATGTGGTACAACGTTTACAAAATTTCATTTATTGTTCTCACATTTTAATAATTTATTCTTATATAACTAACTATAACTCTACAAATAGCTCGTCGGTTTGTATAAAAGTGTTAATTAAATGTTCTAACTTTTTGTGTAGTCGGAGCCTGTACATATGCCTACTAATTACGTGAACCAAGATTTTAACCTAAAAACAGATTTTGATAATTGAAACCTCATTAAAAACAACGCGTCACTATGGCAACGACCATTTTAACTTTCAGATAAAAGTTATCAGGTACTTAAACCTCCTGATAAAAATCTGATGAATAATTACATTTTGTCTGGCAGATAAATGCTATCTGACAGTCATAAGAATCACTTTTAACTTAACGACCAGATATAAATATTTATCGTCCAGCTTAATATTTATCCAGAAGTTATAAGACCGGCCCTTAGAATAGGAATATTTAGTCTATCTATATTAATTGAAATTCAATTATTTTTTTCTTTCTAAAATCTATAAGTTACGATTGAGAGGCGTCATTGAAAATAATAATAATAATTACTATTATTATTATTTATTATAAATGTTATCACTGAAATTAGTGATATTTTTTTTTAGAACTTTATAACAAATAACGTTTGATAAAAATGTGTCAGTTTGACCAATGATATAAGTTGTGTATTTGGGAAGTTTACGTAAAATACTCAAATAAAAATGTAGACTTGTGCACCAGTATTTGCTGAGAATACCAAGTAGATACTCTATGAAGCGTTGTCGTACAATTTCTAAGGGTATTTGAGACCTGTGTTCGATTCCCTGCTGGAGAGATTTTGTGTTGCATTTTAGAAGTTAGATTCGGTTTATTTGAGTTCTACCATCAATACCTTTTATCTATTTAAAAAATAGAAATCAGCGGTAAACACTACACGTATATAAAAACACGTTGTATGTATTTATTTTCGTTTCGTGTCCACTGTGTTTTTTTTTTTTTTTTTACGACAAGAGTCATATGCGCCGATCGATTAGTGACGGCGCCATTAGACCGCTCTGGACGTGTCCGAGGAGGATCCTACTCTTGGCGCGGGACCGTGACCAGAGGTCTCGCACGGTAGTCCTTGGTCACTCGCCGCCGCGGGTAATTTGGGCTGATCGGATCCGCTGTGATTATCCGATTTCTCGCCAGGGGAGAAAAAGACTGTGGGACCCTCCACGACGCTTCCCCCCTCCCCACCACCAAATACGTTTGTCCGGTACGACAATGTTGGGGATTAAAACTCACATTTCATCAACTATTTTTTTACCCTCGGGCTCCGCTTCTTACTATCCGTCCGGGCTACCCGCATGTTTATACTTTTGGGATAAGGAAGGAGGAGATAATTTCTATTTGTATACATCTCGGATATTTAACGCGCACTTTCTAAACCGACTGATTATATCTGCATACGACCAACAAACTAATTTAATTCTAACCAATCCAGGAATGCCAGGTCTCCACCTTGATTCGGATTCCACGTTAAACTGTAGGTCCTTCATTTCATCTCACAATCACCCTACCATTACACATTAGCGTAAGTGCGTATAACCCGAACGGGTAGTAAGACGCGGTGCTAATAATAATAATAATAATAATAATAATAATAATAATAATAATATAATTTTTTTCATAAGCTGGCTGCACAAACAAAAGTAGCCTATTAACAACGCAATATTTACCTACGCACGATTATAAGATAAAATAAACGAACTAATTTAATATATTGTTACAGAAATATTTTGGATAAAAGAACATCATGGTTCACCAAAGAACATAAATACATTATATTCTCTTCACAGAAACATTGAATAATAAGCATCATGGTATTCCAAAGAGCATCATGTTCACCTTGCAATGTTGCCAGAATTTACATCTAGCTAATCGCTAATTTATCATTTGGTTTTTAGCTTTTCTATCGCAAATATCGCAAAGCTAATGGATCTCCTTTAAATAATCTTTAGTTTTTGTATTTGTTTATTTTTCTATTAGCACTTTCCTGCCCCTTATTTTTAAATACCAAATTTTACAACTTTTATGGGTTTTCTTAGGGTGCTACAAACTCGGCAAATTTAAATTTAATTCCGCGCCGAAAAGAAAATCTTAAAATTATTTTAAGTTTTTACTACTCCCCTCTTTATTGGGCCCCTTTTTAAATATTAAACACTTATTTGGTTATTAAAGTAACAATCTTTCTACATTTTAATTTACATTTTTTGCCTCATCTAACATATTTTTTAAAAATTTAACACCTCCCACCTTCCTCTCCTATTCTCTTTTATGTTTATCTGCATTGGTCCTTAAACCTTCTTGCCGAATTTAAATTTTCTACCACAGCTAAAAGTGTTTTTCTTCTTGTCCCACCCAAGTTTCCTAAAGTCCCAGTAAAAATCTAGCATTTTCAGACCTTCATATTAATTTGAAGTGGTATTTTTACCTGCACACCAAATTTCAATTTTCTTCCACATTGGAAAGTAGTTGTTTGGTATTAGTTTTGGGAATTTTGAGCCTCCAACCCCTTTTCTTCAATTCACTATTAGAAATTTCAATTCTTAAGATTTATTTGGTTATCTGAAGATGTGTGGCTGCCAAATATTAATTTTATAACTCATATAAAAAGGTTTTTTTTCTTGAACTATAGGCATCTTATTTCCCGGAGCATCATTTTGAAATTTCCCAATCATAGATTTGTATGGTTATATGGAAAAATCCCGCTACCTTCCTGCCAAACCAAATTTAAAATAGCCAGACCCAAGGGTTAAGGAAAAACGTTGATGAGTGAGTCAGTGAGTCCCAAACTTTTCTACCTCTCTCCACCCTATTACGGGAAAAAAATTTGAAAAGCCCTAAAAAGGTCTCGCCTGTTTATATAAAGAAAGCTTCATTTAAAATTTCAAGGCTCTCTGTCCGTTGGTTCAAAAATATATCGGTGCATTTTTTTAAACCACCCTCTTATCCTGTTAATAGTAAAATTTAAAATGTGAAGACTTATTTGGCTATCTGGCATTGTCCTTCTACCTATGTACCTACCTGCCTCCCAAATTTAGATTTTCTACGACATTTTGTAGCTATTTTTTATGTGTATCCCCACCCCTCCCTCATATTTCCTGGAGTCCCATTTAAAATTTTAAAATTTTTCAGTCTTTTATGATTATTTAGAGTTGTATCTTTACCTTCTTGCCAGATTTTAATTTTCTACCTCATCTAAATTGTTCTAAATCCAAATTCCCTCTCCCCACCCTGCCATTTGGAAGCCTCATTTTGAAATTTTCCTCGTTTATAGATTTTTCTGGTCTCACGGTGCACTTTTCAAGATCATCTGAAAGTGGGTTTTCTTTTCCGGAAAAATCTACTTTCAGCTTTTACATAGATTGCTACAGTAGATATGTTTATTCTAATTATCTATACATCGTAATCTCATCAATTCTCGGTATTTTGCTTTGAGTATCGTTTAATTTGAACAAGACATTTTCTCTTGTGGGTATTCAAGTATTGCGTAAGCACGTTAGGGCTTGGGGGTTCAAGCTTTGCTTATTTTTCTGACAAGGGGAGAGGAGAGGTTTGAACAATGCTTACTAAATATAGAGAGAGACGGGAAAGAATGGTGCAGTGACACAGCTACCCCAAATGGACACATAATAATTAAAAATATCGAGACGGGGGTGTTATGGACCGTGATCATCAGATTAGAAGCAGCTTATATTTTTGTATAACTACAATAATTCATATAATCACTAATAATACTTTATTTATAATTTTAATTATGTGTAGCTTTAATTAAGAATTTAAAAAATAATTGTATAACTTTTTTTAATCTTACCTGTTATGCACAATAAATTTAAATCCAGTTTACAACAATATTTATTGTTAATTATTTCGCACAATTAATTCACACCACTCTGTTAGTAATTACCAGCAGTTTATAAATGAGTTGAAAAAATAGTTATTTCTATGAATAAATTACAAAGAAAAAAGTCTACACATAATTTAAGCAAGATGGGACTTCATGCTTCTGCTTATTTTTGTATTCAAAAAGGGAGTTCAAATATGACTGAAAATTCGCTTACTTAATATTTGAACGGCCCCTCATAATAACTATGTTCAAATGGCACTCATACTTGATGTTCAGAGATCTATAGGTGATATCCAAAAAACAAAAACAGAATATACAAATCCTTTGTCACAAAAATAATTTTTTAGCTCAATTAAAATTTGTTTCTTTGTTATAAAATTGGCATTACGAATATATTGAGGTGTATAGAGGTTTCTATCACAAATATATATTTTTTTAAATGGACTTTAACACATCTAAAAACCGACGATTGCTCGTGTTTAAATCCTCAATCTGAAAGGAAATGCTGCTATCTATATAGTAAACAAGAAAACACAGTGATCTCTAGCCTTAACAAAAGTATATTTATTTCACGAGCATAGGTTACCCTATTTAAAATATATATTTACAGGCTGAACAGGATATAATATGTTTAAGCTGATCTGATTACAAACATTTGCTTTTAATTTAGCAAATAATTTTGTCGTTAGATTCTTTTAAAATTTAGGGCATGTTTAAGCCATATTTAGGTCATATAGTACATATTTTGAAGACATTTCTAAAACAAACAATTAATTAAAAGCAAAAATTACTATTTTATATTTTACAAAATAATAGTAATAACTAATTCGTATATTTTTTGCAAAGCCTAAATAAATAGACCTAATGGTTTTTAATGCAACAAATAATATGGTATTTAAACTATTTATCTAAGATTGTCAAGTAACTTATGTATGAAAAACCTTTAATCACAAAATATTTATAGGACATATTTTAATTTTTCAGGGATTTTTATTTTTAGTGTATACACGTCCGAGCCTTATTTATTATCATACTTTTTTCTTATCAACGGCGACCGGTGCTGCCCCCCTTAATAATTCCACCAGTAGTATTCAATATATAAATTATTCTACATTAAGTAAGGGAAAACTCGTGACGACGGTAACGAGTCGTGGAATGACTCAGGAGTGGGGGAACGAGGTGGGGGTGTTCTGTGTGTGACCTCAATAACCGCCAAGACAATGGCCGCTAAATAAAGCGCAGGAAAGATGAGAGAGCATAAATTTTAATTACAAGCGCCACCGGGTGGCGAAACACCGTGGCAGGGGGTCCACGCCCCCCCCCCCACCCCCACCTCTACATCACCGCCCCTTCCACTCCACAACTGTCTGTTCCCACAGACACCGCTATCAACAACACGACTGATCACTTTCACAGGGTGCTCAACAAACATGACTTAAGGGGTATTTGTCCATTGCTTCAAGCTGACGATATAGATTTTTGTGTTAAAAAAATATAAACATAAATCGCATTGGTGATCAAGTGGCCTAAAGCGTCAGGCTTTCCTTGGAATGGATTGCCGGGGATCATTTGAGGTTATATTCTCGATCGAGTGAGTGAGTTCCCCCTCCTCTTATCTAGATTAATGTGGGTATAGCATCTTTAAGCCGCCCTACCCAAACCTAACCCATAAATTAAGATATTAACGGTCCGTTTCAGTACCACCGTGTAATTTTTAATATACATTGAAATAATTTTGTTTTAGTATTATTATTATTATTATTATTATTAGCACCGCGTCTTACTACCCGTTCGGGTTATACGCACTTAACCTAATGTGTAATGGTAGGGTGATTGTGAGATGAAATGGAGGACCTACAGTTTAACGTGGAATCCGAACCACGGTGGAGGCCTGGCATTCCCCACATTCACAAGATGTCTTGTCAGAGGTGAAGGAAGGGTTTGGAAATCAGATAAATCTGTGCCGGGACCGAGGATTGGACCCCGGCTGCCAGCACAGAAGTCTGACACCTTACCCCTAGACCACCACGTCACCTTGTTTTAGTAAAAGGGTTACTAGGACTAAACAAAATTTTTATATTATAAGAAAATACCAAGAGTCAAATTAACTGAGATAATATTTTGTTCTCGATATTATACTCTTATTTTAATAAAGACGTGGATGTTTTATTTCACTGTAATATTATAAAAAGTATTAAATTGTGCTGGTGTACGTTGTAAAATTTTAAAATTAGTTTCAAATTAATTTGTAATTATATATAGGGGCCTACTGTGAAAATATATCCTATCCACTGAAGCGCGCTCGTAGTAACATTTGTATTAAACGTACTAAGGGTATAGAACCATTTTTACTGATAAATATTACTTGCATAAGTCCATTTGGAGAGGGAAAATTTAAAAAACCTTATTGGTTTGTTTTAGGAATAAGTTTTATATTTGTAATATTTTTAAAAGTCACACTTTTGATGTAAAGAGTATATTATAAATAAGTTACCTATAAAATAACATCACACTATCGAAATGTTATTAATGTTGACCTCAAAAAAATATGTTAGTCTTTTCTAAAATACACTTCCTTCCAAGATCTTAACAATTTTTCCTTAATAGTTTTTTAAAATCTCTCTTATGCACATACCTACTCTTCCGCACATATCTAATGGCTGGTTCTCGCTTCATCTTAAACTTGATTTTTTTTTTTAGAAGAAGACACTTAACATTATTCGTCACAGGCTCTCGTACATGTTGTCCTTCTTCCGGAAGGTCTACTCCCTCCCCCACGACCCCCCTGGCGCGCCACACACACACCACACACCACCACACACACACACACACACACACAAATCATGTTCGATGACACTCTCCGTCCATTCTGGGCGATTGGCCCTCCTAATTGTTCTCGATACAGCTGTCTTGGAACGTCTTCTTCCTCTTGATAAGTCCCTCCGTGGTTCATGGGCTCGCGCGTATAAGTGGTTTGTTTGTTGAAGGGCCTACTCTACCCGGCGCGCAGATGTGGGCACTGTCGGTGACAGCTCAATTGGGTGTCCTTCAACCACCACCCTCGTAGATTTATCCCGGATCCGCCACTTACTTGGAGATGAGAACTCTCTTGTCTTAGTTCGATGATTCGTAATGTCCCGAGTACCTCGTTGTATTTAGTGTGCGCCGGACTGTGAACCATTGTTTGTTGGGTTGGTTGGCAAAGGCAAAAAAAGTTATTCTTGCCTCATTTGACCTACTATAAAGGGACTATTTTACCAAATTGCAAGATCTTGGCTTGAGGTAGCTAATAAAGATGAGCGTAGGTAGACTGGGCACTAGGCCTTCTACCCTGGAGTAGGTTTACTATTTCCCTCCCAAGGTGGATTGGGCACTGTTACCTTACAGTACGATTTCCTCCAAGTTGGAGGGCACTGCTGCCTTGTAGTGCGATTTCCCTGCGAAGTTAGATTGGTAAATGCTAGCCTGACTTGACCTGACCTTACATAGCCTAACCTAACCTTATCATGCTCCCACTTTCACTTAGAATTAGTTTTACCTCTGACATACTGTACGGAATAGCTAACGTTCAGCTGGATGACTTAAACTGAACTTAAGTCTGCTGGGTGATTTATTGTATTAATATTCATCTAATATTCTACTGTGAAGTGCCAAATCCATATATTTATAATTCCTACTAGTCAAATTGACGTTGCCCAACTACCTATCTGTTACATAAAAAGTGCCCACTCTACCACCACCCATAACGACTATTTCGACGCATTTTAATCGACACGTTGCAGAACCTGTGTTGCCATGTATCTCCCCTTTTTGGAATCGGTCGCCTGAGAAGTATTTCAGGTTGTCAACATTGTCCCATTTCTTGCAGTTGTGTAAAGAAGGCCTTCCTTGACTGACGTGGTTAATTCAATCCGAAAGCTTTCGCCTGACAATTGTGCGAGCGAGCGCGTGATTAGCAGATAGCTCTCGATAGTTGTTGACGAAGAAGCAAAGGTTCGAATCTTGGCTCAGTGAACTGAGGGTGGTTTTTGACAAGTGATTTATTGTTGTGGTTTTCTCATCCTCTTTCCACGCTAATGGTGATTCTTTGATTCTTATTTGTAAAGGCCTTATTTGGTTACAGTATTGAAGTATTTTAACATATCAGATATATAGGTATGATTTATGATTTACCAATTAAATTAGGGTGTTAGTAGCAAGTGTTCCAAACCTATCGATAGTAATAAAAATGTCATAATGAGAAGTTTCCCTAGCACTCAAGGAACCAACGTACAATAATATTGCCTAGCGCCTGTAAACTAGACTGTACCGGGTCGAGCGCGCGCTCATTTGTGTTGATTCGCCTCTAAATGACACATAATTATAATTTTTTCTGTTTGTATTTCTTTCTAAAATTCGGATTTGACCCAACTCTCTATTTTTATTTTTATGTTTTTATGTTTGGTTTTAAAGATAATTAAAGCTAAACAAGTTATGCTTTTGAAAATAAAACTTTCAGAAAACGAAACCTTATTACTTTAAATTAAAACTATCTTATTCAAAAGCTAAGTACTTCAACCGCGTATCTACGTATCCGTGTAAGTCGAGGACTTAATGTCTGTACTCTTATACAATGTTAACGAAGAACTTAATCCGTTTTTTTAAGGATCGTTTCTAGAAAATAGCAAAAAGGCCCAATAGCATTCAAGCTGCGTGTCTGTCTCACATATAGCTTACGTCTTTATACAAACTAATACAAATAAACTTGAGCTAAGCTAACTTATCTCTGCTCTTAAACCTAAATAGATTTAGCTTCTTAACTTCAACTAAATCATACTTGGCATTATTGCAGTTAACCTAATGTATCTCTACTTCGCCCTTACGGCCGGTAACGTGGATAAATTATTATTATTACTATTAGCACCGCGTCTTACTACCCGTTCGGGTTATACGCACTTACGCTAATGTGTAATGGTAGGGTGATTGTGAGATGAAATGAAGGACCTACAGTTTAACGTGGAATCCGAACCACGGTGGCGACCTGGCATTCCACACATTCACAAGATATCTTGTCAGAGGTGTAGGAAGGGTTTGGAAATCAGATAAATCTGTGCCGGGACCGAGGATCGAACAACGTGGATAAAGGCGTCAGTATAGCCTTGTGTGGTTGGCCAGTGATGAACAAAGAGTTGTGGTTCGAATCGTTCCAGGGTGTACTGAGGTTCTTCAAAGATGGTTTCCCACACTGCCTCGACGAAAATGTGGATATACGTCCTTTAAATAATACTTTCGTCATCTCCAGCCTCCATGAAATATTAATAATAATATTAATATTATAAATTTTGATTGTGTACACTTCATAATATTAATGTCTAGTTATACTAAACATATATACATTTAATTAGTTTACGTTGGTATTGGGTAAAGTGCTCGCCTCAGTACTCGATGTTCGTGGGTTCAAACCCAGCCGAGGTCGACGGATATTTTTTGAGTGATAAAAATTCGTAGTACAACTTCCTTCGGAGGGGAAGTAAAGCCGTCGGTCCCATGTGGATCGTGGCATGTAAAAGGACCATAGAAGGTATGTGGAAAGAATTTTCCCGGCAAAATTGGTAGGCTCTTTAGCTCTCGCTCGTAGAAATGCTCGTATGCTGATACAGTTAGTCGGTTCAGAAAGTGCACGTTAAATACTTCCAACAGAAAAATAAAATCATTACCTTACCCTAACAATAGTATGAGAAAAGCACACAACAAGTTTTACCCCTTTATAACTGTAAATATTTGAAATTATTTATAGCCTACAAGTTTAGTTATAGACGTGTTAAAATTGTGCATAAAATTTTATGTTATGGCCGAATGACCTTGAGCTATCAACGCTTAGTTTGTCTTGACGTTACTTAACCTGAATTATATTAATAAACCGGTGAGCGTGTGGTCCAAATGTCAAGCTTATTTAGTCTGGTTTACTGATGGAGGTGTTTTAATCTCGGTCAGGTGAGGTTTTTTTTTCCCATAATGGTTTTTCACACTCCCTCCATATAAATGCAAGTAAATTTTATCTAAATTTTATCTTCCTAATCCCTACCGTGTTGGTTTTATATATATATATACATCTACAATGCTTTAAATAGGCTAAAAATAAATGATCCAACCCAAGTAAGCAGGTAAATATAATTGATTTTTTGTGATTTCATCATAACTCCCACCCGCCTCGGTGGCGTAGTTAGCTAACGCGCTAGTCGTGTTGAGCTCGACTGCTGAGGATGAGGAGATAGAGGTTCGAATCTTGGTCGGGTGAACTGGGGGTGGCTTTTCCTAAATTGTTTTCCACTCTCCCTCCACGCAAATGCGGGTTCACTTCCTCTAATTCAACCTTCCCAATTCTTGATCCATTAGCGTAGTTAGTAATTAAAGCGTATAACCCGAACGGGTAGTAAGACGCGGTGCTAAATAATAATAATAAATAAAATCATAACTCCCCCACAAATGGAATTAATAAAGAGTCTACATTAAAGGTTAACCCATCCACCTGATAGATAAATAGTCAGGCGTGTTAACCGCCCACTCTTTGGTGACGGGTGAAGTTGTCATCCCACGAGTGGAGTGGTGGGGAGTAATTAAGCCCCCCTTCCCCTTTTCTCTTTATTACGACGACCCCCGCGTTCCGCTGTTAAAACAACCCTTTCGCCGTCTTGAAGGCGCGCGCGTGTTTCTCCCATTCATTATCACCCTCCCCTTACCCTCATACCCCCATCTAGCTTCTCCTTAATGTGTTTCCTTATTCGTTCGTTTGGTGCGTGAACCGTGCTTCTCTCGCGTCTGCTACCATAATTTTTTCATCTCTCTCCCCTCTTGAAAAAAGTCCAAAAACACAAACCATCCTTATTTACACGCATACCGGTACCCGTTGTTATTATAATAATTTTATAAGAGCAAGATGTACACTCCATTCACGGTAGGAATTACTCTCTGAAAGGTCTTTCTTCCTACCAATATCCTACAATATAATATGTTTCTGGTAGGGAAAAAAAGCCTATAAGAAATCAATTCTTATTCTGAACAGACTTTAAGTGCGTGTGTCTGGGCTACATCACTCATAGCCCCGTTTACGAAAAGATTGCAAGTACTAATGTACCGTTGCCCAGGGGACGCCCGAATGTTCTAATTGTAGGCTACATCCTTTTCCGTGGAGGCTCTTTCCATATACCGTGATATGAGATGATTCTAATAGTGAGTATGAGGTTGGGGAGCCAGGACAACCCCTGGTGACTGTTAGAATGATTCCTCTTTCGGGGAAAATATCCATGGTACCAGCTGGGAATTGAACCCGGCACTGCAAGGTTTGTAGCCAGGTGAACATACCACTACACCACGGGGCCATTTAGGAAAAGAGATGTGAGATGGAAACTTTTTTTTTTCGGGAAATTTTTACAATCATTCAAATGAAACGAATGTAACCGAGATTTCTCAGTATGGTTGCCCTGTAAAACAAAGGGATTGCTTTTGTATGGAAAGAAACTAAATAATTATACAAATATTTGTAAATTTGGAACATTTAACTTTAATTTGCATCCATTACTGTTTCCAGAGATTTTTTTTTTTGCCATGCTGGGAATCGAACCCGAAACCCTTAGCTCAGTAGATAGACACGCTATCGACTGAGCTAAGATCTCCAAGGGGAACATATAATGGCAAGCTTTAAATAATAAACGTTAATATGGAATAAAAGTCGAACGAATGAACTAATCACACATATTCCCCTTCGCCCCTTTTTATCATAGAAGTATTGGGATGTGTGACGAATGCATATATTCTCCAATCAAGGTCAAATCATCCATTTCAATTACATGACCCCTTCTAGTCACTTTTATTAAAAATGAAATGTTATTTATTAATACTTTTCTCTAAAAATGTCTGAAAAAATAGGATTTACTTCTGGAAAACACATGAAATTTTGCACTCGGGAATATTGGTGACCCTACCCAAGTTTGAACGTTATAACTTGATTTTAATGTATCTTGAAAACGATCACACTATAAATATCGTTTAAAAAAAATTAGTTCAGATAAAGCAATAACAGTTGTGTTAGTTCTCTTCTCGCACTCACGTATTGATCACAGCGCTTGGTGGATGAATGTGTAAATAAATTCGGGGTTCTTCGGTCAACTATTGGCGTGTAAAGAGTAACACTAATTTTAAAGAACTTGTAACAGATGGCAGATTATGTAGGGCAAAATGCATGGGCAAGACATTTTTAACAACGTGATAGTGACAAGATGTTTAGCCACAAAAATATTTTGAAAGCGATTGGTGGAAACTTCTTGCGGTATTATAGTAGAAAACGTGTTATAAAATGGCTGCCTTACCTTTGTACCAAAGTAATCGATAGTAATTATGGATGGGACGTTCGAATCCTCGAATCCCTCAAATCCTATGGTATTCGAGAAGGTGACCTGGTGGTCTAGGGGTAAGGTGTCAGACTTCTATGCTGGCGGCCGGGGTTCAATCCTCGGTCCCGGCAGAGATTTATCTGATTTCCAAACCCTTCCTTCACCTCTGACAAGACATCCTGTGAATGTGAGGAATGCCAGGCCTCCACCGTGGTTCGGATTCCACGTTAAACTGTAGGTCCTTCATTTCATCTCACAATCACCCTACCATTACACATTAGCGTAAGTGCGTATAACCCGAACGGGTAGTAAGACGCGGTGCTAATAATAATAATAATAATAATAATAATAATAATAATAATGGTATTCGAGAAACTCGATATACCTAAAAAAAATCTAAACAAAATATCACGTATACGAAGACCCTGACGATATAACTTGTAAAAGAATTATATAGACTTATGTAGTTGGGCGGATTAAATAGTTACCCAAACGTACAAAAATGATTTATATAATTAATTCACTAGAAAGGTGATCGCTTTGTGGTTTATGACTTAATAGACATGGCAAACAAAATAGCATTTGTCTGTGGTACCAAGCCTTAAGGTGGGGTGCTAGTGAGCGTGATTTTAGGGTAGTATTTTATAAATGTTTATACCATAAACATTTTTTGCCCAAAATGAATCAAATATTTTTTCTAAAGAAATATAGAGCTTAGTTTTCTGCACATGATAATCTCTACAGCTGTTCTTAAATATCTGAGACTGGTGTTCAGGAATATTGTGACATTTACTCTTTATTTAAAAATGTGCACTAAACGCCACTATGCTCATTACAGATAGTCAAGAACTGTTTATATTAGCATGTGTATAAAACTAAACTCTATGTTTCTATAGAATAAATATTTGATTTATTTTTGCCAAAAAATGTTAATGTTATAAATACTTCAAAAATACTGCCCTAAACTCGCGCTCACTAGCAATTTAAAATACTCTCTCTTCAAATAACATAATTGTATATTTTTAAAGGTTAGAATTGGGATTCGAGAAATATAGGATTCGACCCATCTCTAATAAGAACTATATTATGGTAAATATTTATTTTTTCTATGATTTCAAAACAATACAATTCAGAGGCCCTTGTTTGACTCCAGTTGAAGTCCTAAAACATTTTGTTTGTAAATCGTATTATAACTACCCTGTGTCTAGAAGGTGTTAAATCTAAGTCTTAAGGTGCGGCAGAAGGGAGCGCAAGTATTTTTTCAGTTTTTATAGAATATAAATTTTTGGAAAAAAATAAATAAAATATTTCTCCAGTAGCAACATAGAGTTTAGTTTTCTGCACATGCTAATATCAACAGATCTTGAATATATGTCAAGGATGTCCTGGAATTTTGTCAAAACTTTTTAAATAAAGAGAAAAAGTTTTTACAAAATTCCAGGACTCACTTGACAGATATTCGAGAGCTGTTGATATTAGCATGTGCAGAAAACTAAACTCTATGTTGCTGTGGGAGAAATATTTGATTTATTTTGACAAATACAATTTAATGCTATAAAAACTAAAATTATTCGCGCTTCTTTCTGCCGCATCTTAAGATCAAATCTCATTCGCTTGAACTTCGACATCCACCATAATATTCGCATCTTCAAAACGTTTCGAAGGAAAAATAAAAAATGTTGATCTATTTTGAACAAATTTAAAATATCTCCCAAAATATGACACATTTCAATATCATTTTGCTATGTGACAACGACAAATTCTTAACTTCTTTTTGACTTTTATTCTCATGTTTCAAGCTGCGCTTCGACTTCGCATTTAGAAAGCGACCTTCGTACTTCCCCAAATACTTTACTTAACTATCATTTGTACTTTTAATGTGCATGTATCTAGGTACTGTTGTTTGGGAGGTACCTCCCAATCTTATACTTCTTATCAAACTCCTTCCTAGCACAATCTTCGCTCGAAATGACTTTGAAAGGGTTGTGTCTGAAAGTAGGAGTAGGTGGAGAGAAATAGGAGGTGGATGCGAGCATGTAATCTGGGTTAGTCTAAGGGTGAGTGAGGTCCCTGCCCTTGTTCCTTTGTCTTCCAAGTATTTTGTGGTTCTGACACGCGACTGAGATTTGTTGAAGTACAATCTGGGTGGGACAAGGTTTCTAAATGAAGACTGTTAAGGTGGGGATGTAGGGGAAGCGGGAAAAGATGAGTATTTTTGCAGTTTTTATCTCGAAATATATTTTTGGCACAAATAAAAAAAAATCCATTAGTAATATAGAGTTTAATTTTCTTCACATGGTGAGCTTAACAGTTCTTGAATGTTTGTTGGCCAAACGTGTACTGAAATTTAGGGACAACTTTTTTTCTTTATTTAAAAGTTTCTCATCTAATAATTTAAAAGTTTCTCATAGAATCCCTCTATGTCCATGACAACAACTTTGCTTTCATCATGTAAATAAAATTAAACTCTTATGTCTCTATTGAAACAATATTTTATTTATTTTGGCCAACAGAATGTTTTGATGTAATAACCGCAAAAAGCACCGACCTTTTTGCGTCCCCTACATCCCCAATTTAAATAACTTTTATTTTTGTACCAGTGTCTGTACAAAGGTAAGTTGGGAAGGGGTGCGAGTTAAGGTGCATATTATTTTTTGCTGGTTTTATGATGAAAAAACCTTAAATTGGCCCAAATAAATATAAAATTACTTCAGTATATACATTTTGTTTAATTTTCTATACATTTCTAAAAGCTTTATATTAAGTTTTGATCTTAGTAAAATAATACCTGCTTAGGTTGGTACGTGGTCTAAGGCGTTACTCTCGTGCTATACTAGACTGCCAATTACAGGGAGATCAGAGTTTGAATCCCGGTCGGATGTACTGTCGTTTTCCACTCTTCCTCCACTTAAATGCTGGTACACTTCTAGATTCATATTTCCTCATCCCTGACTCATTAGCCTAGTTGTTTATATGCGTATAACCTGAACAAGTAGTAAGACGAGGTGCTAATTTAAAAAAAATCAATAGTTCTATAATTATTTTAGCGCCGCGTCTTATTATCTGTTTATATAATTTTATATATATATATATATATATAATATAAATCTTTTATATATTTATTTATGTATGTAAACCTTATATCTATTTTTTTTTCATTTATATATATACACTAAACGGTACAATGGATCTATTAAGCTACGCAGATGATTTAGATTTGTTGGGAAATAGCAAGGAAGGAGTGGAAATAAGTGCCGAAAGTTTATTAGAGGCTAGTAAGGGGAATACGTCTAGAAGTGAACGCTGAGTAAGTATATGATCACACATAGAGCAATATTGAAAACGATGATTTGAAGATTACCTACTTCGGACAACATATCCATTTGACAGGGTAAATGAGTTTAAATATTTAGGAACAATTTGAACTGGCAATAACGATATTAGATTGAAATTATGAACAGAATAGTCGGGCAAAAATATGCTATTACGCTGTAATTAAGTTATTTTGATCTCGCTTGATATCAAGAAATGTAGGCCTATAACTCAGAATATACAAAACAATAATTTTACCGTTTTTTTTATGGATGTGAGGCGTGGTCTCTTACCTTACATAACGGTGGAAAAATATTAGGGTGTTTGAAAACAAGTCGATTGGAAAGATATTTGCTCCAAAAAGGGATTAAAATACCGGGTAGTTAAGAAAGTTACAAAATAATGAGTTACATAGCCTGTACTCATCACAATATGTTGTTAGGATAATCAAAATGTTCTGGGGTCTGTTAAGCGGTAATAGAGCTCTAAAACAAATTACAATTTAATGTAATAATAAAAAGATATTTCCGACTTCGTCTCTAATTTCAATATTATCAATAATTCTAGGTTTAAAGAATGTGAATGTTTTGTCCTTAATTTTGAGGTAGATTGTAAAATGTTCTCCCCGTGACAGCCCAATTAAATTTAATGTATAAATATTGAACTGGCCGGTGTAAGAACACGAGTCTTGGAGTTTGGTCATCTCCTGAAGCTCATCTCAATCAGGACCACGCTCGATGTCTGGGAGGTGATTTTCTTTTTGATCAAAAAGTTTGATTTGGTTAACTTTTTTACACCTGTAGTAATTTAGCTATGAATATTGTTCCCGATGATTTTAAATTATCTGAAGAAAATATTATTTTACAATATATTCTCGAAATATAATCTACTTTTTTTAATTTACAACAGACAATATAATGATATTTAAATAAATGATGTAAAGCTACATGTCAGCCATATGAAGAATACAGGGGAAAAGGGGGAAAGTCCAATCTTAACTCAAATTGAGTGAGTGCTTCCATCTGTCAAACAATCACAAGATATTTATAACGTACTTGAGATTAAGTTCAAAAGAGGTCTCTATTAAATTTAAGTTAATTAAAGTATTTGCTTGAGTTTTTATGGGATTTGAGATATAAAAGTCATTGTCTTGTGAAATACATGTAATGTGATCACTCTTTTTTTCCCTTATACCTTTCATATGTCTTCAACATTGGGTTGACCTTTTACCGTGCCTGAGGTATGTACATGACCTAGAAAGTACAATTTCGTATTCAAACGTTGTCAAAAAAAAATGTATAGGTTAGTTCATACTTTGATTACACGTGAAATTGCCGTTAGTTTATTTTAATCTAGTAATTTTTACTTCACAATGTTAATTTGTTCTCACATCATTTGCCCATAAAACCCTATACTTAGAAATAAAACACGTTAAAAATAACCACAATACAAAATTTAACATTGCTCTTGCGGTTTACATTAGATCGATATCTAAAGGATATACCGCTCTTCAAGCGCGCCTAGCTAAGATTATGATACCACCCTCTAAACATCACTATCGAAGGAATTGCATATCAAGCTCTATTTGAATATGTTATAACTTAAAAGCGACATTTTATTGACTATCCCTACACATTATCAAATATTTCAATAGTTTGGTTCCTTTAAATGAGTTGGATTAGTGACGTTGATGGGATTAGTTGCGGAGGATCAAACTCCGTGTCTAAGGGGCTAGAGAAATAACCTACATATTTGGATTCGATCCTGACTGCCTAAAGTAAAATAGTATATTTTTGGGGTTTCACCTACTCCCTATTCAAATTTATTTAACTAATCAGCTTAATTAATTAATCAAGAAACAATATACAACTAATAATTGCTTTACTTAATGTCTAATAACTAAGTAAAATATTACTATAGTATGTTTATAAACCGTGCATACCTTCCTTTCAACCTATTTATTTATCTGAACCGAACTGTTATATCATCACACTACTTACAAACTCACTTTATTTCGGTAACAAACATAATACCATGTCCCTTGGTTGTTAATTATTCACCACGAATCCCCAAATTCAATAGTGATACTGGGGTGACCTGGTGGTCTAGGGTAAGGTGTCAGACTTCTATGCTGGCGGCCGGGGTTCAATCCTCGGTCCCTGCAAAGATTTATCTGATTACCAAACCCTTCCTTCACCTCTGACAAGACATCTTGTGAATGTGAGGAATGCCAGGCCTCCACCGTGGTTCGGATTCCACGTTAAACTGTAGGTCCTCCATTTCATCTCACAATCACCCTACCATTACACATTAGCGTAAGAGCGTATAACCCGAACGGGTAGTAAGACGCGGTGCTAATAATAATAATAAAAATAATAATAATAGTGATACATTTTTTGGCTATGCCAGTAATCGAACCAGTGACTCTTGAGCTCAATAAGTGTATGCACTACAGACTGACCAAAGGTGTTTGACTTGCTTTCAAATGAAAATAAACCTGCTTTGGTGGTGGCTTGGTTTAAGGTGTTACTCTCGCAATAGCCTAGACTGCCGAAGACGGGGAGATCGTTATTCGATCCCGGTCGGATGCACTGAGGAGGATTTTCCTTAATAGTTTTTCACTCTCCACGCAAATTTGAGTGCACTTTACTTAAATGAAAACCGTCCTAACCCGTAACACATTAATATAATTAGTACATAGGCGTATAACCTGTACGGGTAGTAAGACGTGATGCTTAAAAAAAGGAAAATAGACTTATAATACAAATTAAGATTTCAATCTGCATAGTTTGCTTAAAAATAAAAAGTTGTTATGCGATAGAAAGCTCATTTAATACTTAAACTAATGAAGTAGGAATGATACGGTAGTAAATGCACCAGCATTATCTCAGAGGTATAATGGAAACCACTTTTATTGACGCCACCAAGTGCGATGTGGCCAACGTTGACTGACCCCTTAAACCATTTGTTTAATTTGGGGAGCAGGGGTGTGAATGGCACAACCAATGTTCAAGGTAACGTAAAACCTACTGTGGATGCTGTATTATGCTGCAAAACAGCTGCCAGTGGGTCACGATCCTGCCATCTTTCAGATCAAAGTGAGATTAGAACAACTGTGCCCCCTTCTGATTTTCCCCCTTATATCAGAAGTTAAACTATGATCTCCGTGAAGTGACCGATATGATGCATTGTGTTTCAGCGCGTGGGGTGAAGGCCTGTTTCTCATCATCCAGACAGCGACCGTGGCGGCTTTGACTCTTCACTACGGTGCCTCGGCGCAGCAGGCGGCGCTATTCGTCGGGACGTTCGTGGGTATCACGAGTGCTCTTATGGGTGGGCTGGTACCTGTCTCTTTCCTTTGGACGATGCAGGTCTTCAACGTCCCCATCATTGTCATCGGCAAGGTAGGCGCCACTTTGTAGGCATTCGCCACTTAGGATTGAGCCCCAATCGCCTGTAGACATTATTTCGACGACCAGAAGTTATCAGCCAATGGCAAAGTGAACTGGTGAGCTAGAAGCTATTTTGTAGGCTTGTGCCACTTAGATCCGAGCTCCAATCGATTGTAGACATTATTTCAGCCGTGCAGAAGTTATCAAATAATGGCAAAGGGAACTGCCGCCACCAGAGAAGTGCATCTCGTATCTCCGCGCTAGACATGATACCTTTACGAACGCAAAACTCGTTTTAACGAAGTGAGAAGCTCTCTTCTGGCAATGAGACTCGTTATATTATGTTAATTCATATGTATCACAAATCGACACGTCATGGCTGTCCGCAGGACCAGTCCAGGTACTGGATTTAAATTCAAGTAAATTAAATATGACAACACTGACAGAGAATCTCAATCTGAACTTTTGTCTTTGCGTGCCAGGTTGTCATTTTTTCACTTAGTTTAAATTAATTCCTGTATCAAGATTAATCCCGTGAACAAATACCAGGTATTATCTAATGATACTTATGAATTAATTAATAATTCATGGCAGCATTAAAGTTAGATGAGATTCATAGACTGGGATTGTAGATAGCATTGAGAATCCTATAAGTTGATACGTTCCACCAATTAACACTATTAGACTCAGTAAAAAAACTAGTGAAAAGTGGCCCTTAATAAGAGGTAAGCCATGATGACATAGTGGTAAAGTATTGGCTCTTAAAGTCTAGATCCCTGTTTGATTCCTGTGCTAACATTGTCATTTTTCACTTAATTGTGTCGTTAGAAACGTTTTATCGAGCTTGTATTTCCTTAGGGGAGCAGTAAAATGTGAGAGTCGATTACCCATTTGTTCATGATGTAAGAGAAGATAGTTTCTAAAACCCAGGTGGGTGGGGCACAGGCGTCAATCTTCTCTTGTCTGGTTCACCGGTGACTGGGGAATCTCGAGTTGAATTGAGAGGAAATGTGGCCGTATTGCGTGGAGGGATAGGAGAAAACTATTTATAAAAAACCATGTCCACCCGTTCGAGATTCAATGTTCTACCTTTACGTCACCGGCAAATCAAACTGGATGATCTTAGCTTTACTTCTTGTGCCCACTGATTTGGGCTATTTATTAAAAATGGTTAATTTTGGTCACTCTCTCGATTCATAATCTTCTGATTTATATTTGATCCAAACCAGTGCTGTATTTTGAAGCTGAACCCAAAACACAATTTGGGTGAGCTATTCCCTTACCACCCCCATATTTTCCTTTTTATGAAACTAAAAGAGCCTACTGGATGTCATGTTTTCTTAACAGACCCATTTCTTCGTATTTCAGGGTCTCCAGACGTGTTTCCTCGTATTTATCCTGATGCTAATGTGACCCCAGTCTAATACCATTTCATTAGTCCGTCACAGCCTCAAATTACTTCTTCCCGCCCCTCCCCCTCTTTTTTTTCCCTCTTCATTATCTTATTACTGTAATTTATTGCGCCATGTTTGCCACGAGTGGCCCTGATTGGTCACCGCTTCCTTGTCATTACCAAGTGCCCCTCGGGAACGTTCGGTGTCTTTCGGTGGTAATCTGGGTCCTTGGAACGATTTCCTAATATGTTCTCTATTGTGTCAAAGAGGACCTGCATCCTTGCAAGACCTACCTCGCTGGTCGTTTAGTTTTCAGAATTGGGAGGTTGCCTCCATCTATTCTTGAAATGGTCCTCAATTTCCTCTTCACATAACATGAAATAGAATAGAATACATTATATTTCAATTTAAATCCTGCCAGTGGCACAAAACGCTAGGGCGTTTAAAAGTCTCTAAATGCTGACCTATCATCACTTGTAGGGCCTAAGAGAATTTAAACCGCCAGATTTGGTGTACATTCCAATTTCCATGGAAAAGGAAAAAACAATTTTTCGATGCCCAATTTTTTTTATCCCCGCGTCTTACTAACTGTTCAAGCTATACGCATATATAGTTACTCTAATGGGGTAGCGATGAGGAAGTAAGAATTTTAGAAGTAATCTACATGCATTTGCTTGACAGGAGAGGGGGAAAACCACCCTCAGTGGACACGACTAGGATTTGAACCCCGATCTCCCCGTCTTCAACAGGCCAGTCTATTAGATAAAGAGATGTGAGGCTAAGGTGTCAGTGTATGACGAAAGTAACCTTCCTTTTATCTACTTGGGATCCCATTCCCGCCCTAACAGGTTTGCCATAACCTACCCCCTTGACTCTATACTAAAACTGGAAAAACGGACAACAGTATCCGTCCAACATATCATCATCGTTGACACATGTTTGTTGCCGTAAGTTAAGTAGTGACGGATTGTGTGTGAATATTGCAAATTGGTTTTGTCTATGGACGAAAAGGGGGAGGAGCACCACCCCTTCGATACGCATCTGTTGTTTTTGAGTCACGCAACTTAAACTTTAGCCTCCCACCCCTCCCCTTGAATATCCCACCCATATAGCCCCTCTCAACCTCCCGCTCTTTCATATGTGGCCACATGTTGCGTCTGGGTAAAAATTTACTGTTTTTGTGGTTTGGCGCCAAAAGGGCTTACAGTTCTTGGATTTTATTTTGTTTTTACTTGGTTCGATTTATCTTGGTGGTCGTGAATATTCATAAAGAAATGGTGGTGAGCGAATTATTGATATATTTCAAATATTGTTTATTGCAGATACTCAACACTATGACTCTGGCGAGGCGGCGCGCTTGTAATGATCCCAGGGCGCATACACTTATATTGTGAAGGGGGGGGGGCTTAGCGTGAGGTAGTACCCAACAGAGATACAGGAATTTTTAAAAAGTAAATTATTTTAAGAACATTTTGGAACATAATTGGGGTTGCTGGGGCAGGACTCAAATAAAACTACTAGTGTGTGTGTGTGTGGTGTGTGTGTGTGTGTGTGTGTGTATGATCTGACAACTTAGCTCAGTTGGTAGCTTGTCTACCTACTCAGCTAAGGGTCCCGGGATCGATTCCCGGCATGGCTTAAAATTTGTCATTGGTGAAATTCAGTTTATCCTTTCACATTGATAAATTAACGGCTGCCTGTCCTAGTTTAGGTTAGATTATAAGGCATATGAAGCTACGACAGACCTAGCAAGTGGGTAGTGGAAATGTATGGCCTTAATAAATGAACTGGACTATAGAACACACATCAACACCCACGCGCGCGCGCGCATACACACACACACTCACTCACTACTCGTCCCCCTACCCTTTTGGGCTTTGCTCGTATTTACACTAAATGAGGTAGGCATGAGGAAGGTAAAATTGAATATAAAATGCACTTGCATTTGCATTGAAGAATAAAGGAAAACCATTATAAAAAAACCACCCTTAGCTTTGAACACCAATCTTCCTTCACCGGTAATCTACTACGCCATTTACGCCTTAGACCAGGCTGGTACAACTTATTTTTTTGTTATCCTGAGGGCCAAATATGACTATCAGTTTGCACCGTGGACTGAAGATATATTTAATAATCACATTATCTTAATATAGGCCTACAAACAACACTTAATAAACAATAATTACTTTTAATGCTTATATACAGATTTAATTTTTTTGGTAGAGTTTTTCAAATTTTACTGCCAAAAAAGTTTATTAATCTCTCAAAAATGTATTATGAAATATGCACGCGCATACACTTTCATAAAACAACCTATCATTATAAATATGTATATATTTATACAAATTTTTATTGATAAATCAAATGCATAGTAAAATATATGACTTTTTTTTAAATACTTATATTTTTATTTGAATCATTGGCCATCTCACATTTTCCACCGAGGGTTTCCATTTAAATTCTTCTCCAGGTACAATAAGAGCCACATTTTCAGTAAGCGCGGGCCGCATTTTGAAAGTGGTGTGACTATTCTCCCCTAATACTATACGATCACCACCACCAGTCCCTCTCCCCCCTTACACTTCTTTCAGTAAGGACCTGTAACACCCGAATCACCATTGCACTAGTCTGTTGTCACACTACGGGAAGACCCGACCGGGATTCAAAAGTGTCTCAGGTGTGGTTGATCCTGAATCACAGTGGCTAAACGATCTTTGTCAGAGCTGAGGCTTGTAACATTCAGGTTTGCATACACCTCAACCCAATTAATAGTTATTGCATTTGGGTAGTAGATATTCATATATAATTATATTATTTTGTTTCCGCGTATTACTACCCTCCGGGACATAAATACAGTACACTAATGCAGGGTGATGAGGAAAGTAGTATTTAATAAAGTGTATCCGCATTCATATAGAGTTAAATTGGGGATAAAAATACAAAAATTCTTCCTCGGTGCCGGGATTAGAACCTCAACCCTCCCAATATTAACAATCCATTATATTGCGAGAGTGATGAGCGTCATTTGAATTAGGAGAAAATTATTAAATGCACATGTTTATAATTCTATTTTCATAGGAAGAACCTAACAGTTATAAGAGTAACATTATATAATACTCTTGCATCAGTAATTTGTCGACCTCGGTGGTGTTGAGGCAAAGTGCACGCCTCAGGACCTGATTTCGTGGGTTCAAACCCAACCGGGGTCAATAGATTTTCCTTTAGCGATACAACTCCGTAGCACAACCTCCTTCAGAGAGTAAGTAAAGCCATCGGCCCTATGTCGATTACTTGTCATGTAAAAAAACAACAACTGGAAGGTGTGTGAAAATACCTTTCCCGGCAAAATTGGTAGGCTCTTTCGCTCTCGTTTGCTGATTTAATCAGATTATCAGTCACTTATGTGATCTGCAGCTGTCACTTTATAAATATATATATATATATATATATATATATATATATACACACACACACACACACACACACACACACACACACTATTAATACCTGTAAAATAACAGTAATAATATAACAAAGATGTAACCAATTTTGACCATCAAGAAAAAGTTTTTATTTTCTAACTCACCCTTTCAATTAAAAGTGCACTGTAAAGTAAACTGCAAACTAATAAATCCTGTCGTCGATTAATCCTTTCTTTCTCTGAATTGAGGATAATTTATTAAATAAAACACGCCTTGCCGTTGTACCCCCACCCCCTTGTAATGTACATGAGCCGCTCTTGCCCCGAAGAGGCCAGTTCAGAGAAGAGTCTGCTAACCACTAATAGCGACCTGTAGATTAATGACAGACCCCCTCCCTCCCACCACCCCTCTTTGGAAAGTGCCTCAGTCCTGACACGGAGGTCCTGGCTTTGTTACCATCACTTGGCAAGGCTGGATACGATGAATTAGGAGGGTTTTATACATTGGTTTATGATCTAAAAACATCTATAACTTAAAATGTTAAGAGATTTTTTTTTCGGCAGTTAGTCTTGGAGTTCTACCGAATCAATTTGTTTCTTCCCTTTTAATTTCTCTCGACCCCTCGTAAGAGAGAATGTAACTTTATCAATTCAATCGGAGATATCGCTGACGCGTATCTCTCTAATTGGCTCCCAATCACGGGGCATAATAATTCCGTATCGTAATAATTGGCGCCCGATCACGGGGATATATATATATACACCAATTATCTCATAACAAAATCCGCAACTTTTTAATTGCCGCCCAACGCCGACCGATTACTTCAGCAACAATATAAGAAGTATTGTGATCGTCAAAATAATCAAACTCGAGATTTTGATAAATATCTATGTTTTATGACACCTTGAAACTAATAATAATAATAATAATAATAATAATAATAATAGTAATAGTAATAATATTTAGCACCGCGTCTTACTACCCGTTCGGGTTATACGCTTTTAATTACCAATTACGCTAATGGATTAGGAATTGGGAAGGTTAAATTAAAGGAAGTGAACCCGCATTTGCGTGGAGGGAGAGTGGAAAACAATTTAGGAAAAACCACCCCAGTTCACCCGATCGAGATTGGAACCTTGATCTCCCCGTCCTCAGCAGTCGAGCTCAACACGACTAGCGCGTTAGCCAACTACGCCACCGAGGCGGGTCTTGAAACTAAATTGTTGTTTTCGCGATTCCGTCTGTTTGTCTCTCTGTCTATATCTAGGCCTATAGCCGAAACCATTTTACCGATCGGGCTAGAAGTTGGACTCTAGGCTTTTCATAAGGTTTCCGCCTAGGAGTTTTTTGAATTATATATATCCAACCCTACAATTAGGAGTAGTTTACGGAAAGGCAAAAAAAAAATAATTAAAAAAAAATAGATTCTCTCAAAGTCGCTCAAACTATTTTGATTAAATTTTGTATCTAGACGCTGTTAATATTACAAACAAAATGGCAATTTTCTTTTTTTCATTAGAACTAATTATATTATTATTATTATTATTTATTATTATTATTATTGGCACCACGTCTTACTACCCGTTCGGGTTATACACACATACGCTAATGTGTAATGGTAGGGTGATTGTGAGATGAAATGGAGAACCTACAGTTTAACGTGGAATCCGAACCACGGTGGTGTCCTGGCATTCCCCTAATTCACAAGTTGTGATTAATACACGTCTTGTCAGAGGTGAAGGAAGGGTTTGGCAATCAGATAAATCTGTGGGCGGGACCGAGGAATGAACCCCGGACCTCCAGCACAGAAGTCCGACACCTTACCCTAGACCACCAGGTCACTCTAGAACTAATTTAAAGGTAGGCCTACAAATACATAAGCAGACATTTCCAATCTTACTCATATCTCTGTAACTATTTGAGATACGAAACAATTTAATTGTAAAAATGTGATAACTTACTAATAATATATAGCTCTTTATTGGAAATATATATAGGCCTACAATAAAACAAATGGTTTCTAAGCTATACACAAACTTTTTTTTTTTTTTTTTTTTAAATATGAAATTTGGTGGACAGAGATGTTACTCTTTACTCATTATTACTGTAATATTGTATATTATTTCATTTATGCTTTTCGTTGGAGTGTTTCTTCAATGATGTGTATTATTTTATAAATCTCAGAAATTTTTAGTAAATGTCTCTACTTTAAGATCAAAAAGAGAGAACGTGTATTTGGGGCACCGTACCATTTTTTTAATAAATTAAAGCTTGTAAACAAAAGATGCGCCCAAAACATTTCAAATTTCAAAAATATTAAAAAAGGAAGCAACAATTTCACACAGCAATTCACCGAGTTCTACCAAACAGATTTCAAATTTTTATGAATTTTCAATAGCGAAGCCACCTGCTCCGCTGGCCGTATGATATAAGGCGTCACACTCGTGTTAGACTAGGTTGCCGATAAAAGGGAGTTCGGGGTTCGAATCCCGGTCGAGAGTACTGAAGGCTGTTTTTTCCCAAATATTTTAACACACTCCCTACACGCTAAAACGGATATACTTACTCTAAATTCAACCTCTCTCATCCTTAACTCATAAACCTAATTAGTACATATTCGTGTAACCGGAACGGGTAGTAAGACGGTGTGCTAAAAAATAAAAGAGCCAAGCCGCAGTCTACGTAATGATTTACTGAACTAAGTATTTGATTGTATGGATGCTATTAAGACAGGTTTCTTGATGTGGGTGTTGAGGTCTCCAAACAGAAGAGTTTGAGCAATTTGTCTCTAGGTACAACTAGTTTGGTTTATATTTCTTAACACACACAGCAGCCTCGATAAGCGAAAAATTGCTGTGCAGACGAACTCCAACGCAATATTTTATTCATAAAGTCGAGAGTTTCCAACAGGGATCTTTTTCCTTGGCAACTTTAATAGTTGGAGTTTTATTAATAGAAATAAATATGTGAAAATGTGACATTAGCTAATTTTCAACGATTTTTTTACGAATACATACAATACAAGCTGGGTAAAAAAGGGCTTTAAATTTAGTGTTCCTCTAACAAACACAGCAATTATTTTTATAGGCTCATAAGTGAATTTTTTAAAAAGATATTTAGGAGCTACCAGTGAGCGTTCTTCTCTATCTTGAGATAAGAAACTTCGTAGTTTTCTTTTCCCTCTTCTTATTGACATGACAAAGATTTATTGTAGGGGAAGGGTGGAAGGAAGTATAAGCTTAAAAAGAATATAGAAGCGGGTTCAGAAAAATACATAGACCTTTGTTTTTTTTAAGCTGTGTGACCTGAGAGCGAATGATACTTTCTCGTTGACCGAGGCGGATGCCTTAACTTTTTTTTTAAGAACGAACCAGACTTAACACGCTGCAACTCGATAACAGCAGGCCACTGCCTAGGTTTCAACACGCTGCAACTCGGATAACAGCAGGCCACTGCCTAGGTTTCATATACATTAATTATTTCACTGATGCATTCGAGATAAAGTAATGGCAATATGGGAATTCCCTTCCCTTTTACAACTAATTTTAATAAAAGCTTAAAACAAGTGAAGCACATCAACAGTCCAATTTTCAGGTGAAGGGCTTTTGAAAATTACAAACACAGGTCAACAATGGTAACATTTTACTAGATCATTGGCGCTATTTTATACGTATTGGTAATATAGGCCTATATAGAAAATTACATCTGTGGATCACATGACTTGACCTAACGTTGATTTATTAACATTTCTTGTTGTCAGATAAGAGATTTTTCATAAGAAAATTGGGCTGTGAAAATAAGCTTCTGACACGTTATTGAATTAATAAGGTACAAGATAGACGCAGGGCCACATAATATTTGGCTTATTACCATATTTAAAAGGAATATTTAAAGACATTGTACTCATTTAATTACACGCTGGATATGAATTTTCGATTTTTCCAGTAAACAAGTAATTCCTGTGGTATTACCTAGCGGTTTCGGGTGTATGGAATGAGGTTTATTCTAAATGGTTTTACACTCTCCCTCCATTAAAATCAGGGTACATTTCTCAAAACTCTACCGTCCTCTACCCTAATCTCATTAATATAAATATCTTGCGGGTAACTCGGACGGTGTTTAAGAAACACGAAACACGAAGCTTGAATAGAGAGAGAAACTAGATCTAATAACTTATTATTAAAGGTTACCAAGCACAACACAACCACATGATCAGCCTACCACCCTCTTCCCCACTCCACCCTCCACCCTGCCATAATTCAAGAATAATACAATTAGAATGTAAGTATTTTATTTCTTGTAAAAAGTTTGATTCTAAAAATGCATAAAAATGTGTATTTTGGATAACTAATGAAGTGTTTTAGTGAATTTTACTCTGAAGCACTACCCACTAACGGTATTATTTTCTTACAAAGCAATCTGGAATTTCGATGGCCTTGGGGATGTATTTTTGGAAATGATGCATGATCGACAGTGGTGATAATTTATACTGTGCGGTACTATTGCTTTCTTGGAATGAAAGGTATGAATTAATCATTTGATCAGCTTGTAATATGGTCACTGGATTGTATTTTAGCAATGATTATGTTTTAAGATGGTTTAGCTCAGTCAGTATTGTATCTACCTACCTACCTACAAAGAGAGAGGTCCCGGCTTCGATTCCAGATATGGCTGAAATATTTATGAATGTTGAAATACTGGTTTTTTAGTTCAAAGTGATGAATTAACAGTCGGGAGCTGGATGGTGTGTCTCTGCTAAGTTTAAAGTAGTTTAATGGAGAAAGTTTGCCCTCATGATGGCTACGCGTTGCTCAAGGAAGCTTTCGAACATAGGAACAAGCGTTGATGCTTGCAAAGCCATACGGTTAAAAAATAAATGTACGGTGCACCGCAAAGACTTTCTCTTTTATTTTAAAATAGAGATATATACTAAAAACTCGTAAAATGTGTGATACGAAATAATATACATTATTACAGAAACATTCCACTTAAAAGTATAAATGAAATTATATACACTATTGCAGAAACAGGGAGAAAACAAAAACATATGTGTCCACCAAATAGCGTAACAATCTCATTTTCAAAGACTTTAGCACAAATATATACATATATTTGCTTACAGCTCAGAAACTATTGGTTCAATAAAAATATTTCAAATATTACAGCTTTATATTAAATATTACTACATCTTTACAATTATAATTTATATAATATCTCAAATAGTTGCGGAGACATGTTAAAAATAGGAAATTTTCACTTATGTAAAGTAGCTTCAAAGTATTTTTTAAGGGAACTAAAGAATCGCCATTTTGTTTGTAATGTTAAATAGGTCCTAGCTACAAAAGTTAATCACTAAAGCAATTTTCTAGTAAATCGATTTTTTCTCTTTCTGACCTACATTAAACTACCCTTAATTTTAGGATTAGATATCTAATTCCAGAAATCCCTTAAGGTAACTTTATGAAAACCCTAGATACCAAGTCTAAACCCGGTCGGTAAAATGGTTTTGGCTCTAGTCAAAGGCATAGAAAACAGATAGATAGATGGGATCACGATACTTTTTCACTGAGGGGTTGAGAGAAAGTAATATTATGTTAAAGAGATCTTTCTTAACTGTTTTATTGTTCAGAAGTGGGTTAATATGTGCCATTAGCGATCTTCTATAGATCAGTGTTTTGGTTTACCTTTGTTGATTTATGAGAATGAAAAAAACATCAATTTACACTGTTTACAGTTAAAGCTTACCTTCTACCTTGACCGGATTTATAATGGTTTATAGCCCATACATAGTAAAAAACTTTTATTATCTACCATTTTGCAATTTAAGTTACTAAACTGCTCATCCGCACTCTCCACCACGTAAATGTTCTGTTTATGGCACTGCCTCGGTGGGTATCTATTATTTAGTTTATAGAATTTTGTTTCCAAGACAAGAACCCAAATTTAAAACGGTCACGTCATTTCACTAATTAACATAATTTTTCGTAACGATTCATAGTACTTTTTTTCCTTAATTTCCAATGCTACCATTTAATACTACCTTCGAATTTTAACTGTGCTTATTTATGCAAATTATTTGCTCTAGAAATCCTAGAAACGTTTTTGAACTACCTAATTATAGTGTAGTTACTTACAAAGCGTTATTAAATACTTCATTGGGCGGATTCGCAAGGTGAATTTTAACTGGAAACTAATTACATTAAATTTAATGAGCATTTTGTAGCCATTATGTTTCTGGTCCTCCCCTCACCTCCCCCATCCCTCGGTCCACTCTCTCCCTCTCCACTCCTCTTGGTTATGGAGTGGGTTGCAGTTTAATAACAGGTTATCGTGTTTCGACCCTTGGCTCTTGATTTCGACACTGGAAGTAGAAGGGCGGGTCTTTAAGTGATTGAAATAATACACACATCTCAAAGAAAAAACCACGAGTTGTACAATATTTGGGCGCCATGATTGACTGCTTTATAGCCGATAACTTGCCATTTTTATTTATTCATTGGGATAGTTGTACATAGATTTTAATGGAAATGAAAAGAGCTAATCAAACTGTATCTATGAAATGTAAAAATATTAAGCTGTAGATTTTAATTTAATATTATGGTTGGAAGAGAAGTGATATCGAACCAAACAAGTAAGAATACAGTCCAATTTTTAATGGAGGGAAATTTATAAAATACAAACATATTATTGTTAACATATACTTTAACCAAATCTTCTGTTAACTTTTTTTTTTACTGTTAATGGGAAGATAATTTTAGTAATTTTAGTTTTTCTGTGTCCGAAACATTTATTATTTGTGAAATGTGGGTTCCCCTTTCACGGTGATGAATTAACGTCTGAGAGGCTAGGTAGGTGTTGTGTCGGTTCTAGATTTAATTTAGTTTACAATAGTCGTGTGTCGATATAATCAGTAGGCTCAGAAAGTGCACTAAAATACCTCAAATAAATAAATAAAAGATTTTTCTTAAATTAATAAAATAAAACAATGATCATTTTTATGTGAAAAGTTGATCTCATTAGTCTTGGGATAAAGTGTTCAACTCAGGACTCGGGAGTTCGTGGGTTCAAACCCAGCCTGGGTGGATGTAATTTCCTTGAGCGATGAAAATCCGTAACACAACCTCCTTCGGAGAGAAAGTACAACCGTCGGTCCCATGTCGATTGTGGCATGTAAAAGAAACCGGGAAGGTATGGGAAAATACCTTTCCCGGCAAAATTGGTAGGGCCCTTTCACTCTCGCTCATAGAAATTATCGTGTTCTGATATAATCATTATGGTGACTTGGTGGTCTAGAGGTAAGGTGTCAGACTTCTGTGCTGGCGGCCGGGGTTCAATCATCAGTCCCGGCACAGATTTATCTGATTACCAAACCCTTCCTTCACCTCTGACAAGACATCTTGTGAATGTGGGGAATGCCAGGCCGCCACCGTGGTTCGGATTCCACGTTAAACTGTAGGTCCTTCATTTCATCTCACAATCACCCTACCATTACACATTAGCGTAAGTGCGTATAACCCGAACGGGTAGTAAGACGCGGTGCTAATAATAATAATAATAATAATGATATAATCATTCGGTTTAGAAAGTAGCCTACACGTTAAATTTCTCAAATGATTTTGCTTGGTCTGGGAATAGTCAGGGAATTTTGTGACATTTCTGGAAATTTGGCATATTCATTTTAAAAAAATACACAAATTGTATTTACAATTAATAAAAATAACAAAGCTGTCCCAGTTAAGCATGCTATTCTCAATTCTCAAAGTCAACGTGTGATTTTCAAATCGTCTTCTCACCCATCTTCCACAGGTTTTAAGTCAAAGTTGAGGCATGGTTATGCGCATGCGTGAGAGTTGATTACTTTATAGAAAGAAGAGACTAAAAATTAATGTGTCTCATAACAATTTTAAACTGTACTGGTCTATGGTGATCTTTTACGGTCTCACTGTTATCTCACTGAAATCAAACTTAGATCACACTATCCGGCAGGCCATATCCTTAAACACCTCAATTTAAGAATGGATATGTGTAAAAAAAACTAACATTAAATTGCAATCTTAGTAAAAATAATTTTAAAATGACTGTGGAAAAGTGGCTCTGGAAAACCTGTAAAAGTCAGGGAATTTTTAAATATAGTCTGGCTGGACAGTCTGTATTAGTATCTTTGTTCAACACACAAGCTATTTATGACTTTATTTAATGGTTTATAGGTAAAACACCCGCACTAGCGTGGAAAGAGGGTATAAAAACCACAATGGAGCATCGCCCAAGTGCTTCAGAGTAGGATTCTAAACCCAACCTTCCCTTCATTGATGACCAGGTTCACTGCTGGCCTTAACATTTTAGAACGCTAAGTAATTCATTCGTTCTCTCCATTTATACTGGTAACATTCCTCTGTGTACATTGTACACTCTAATGAACTGTGCTGCGCTCGCCTTTTGTTTGAAGGTATTATTATTATTATTATTATTATTATTTAGCACCGCGTCTTACTACTCGTTCAGTTTATACGCTTAAGTACTAATTACGCTAATGGATTAGGAATTGGGAAAGTTGAATTTATAGGAAGTTAACCCGCATTTCCGTGGAAAATCATTTAGCAACCCCCTACCCCCCCCCCCCCCCAGTTCACCCGACCGAGATTTGAACCTCAATCTCACCGTCCTCGGCAGTCGAGCTCAACATGACTAGCGTGGCGTTAGCTAACTATATTTGACCAAATACCACCGGCTGTGTATGCATGTGTAGTAGGTCTACATAGTGAGATTTTGGTAGGAAAAAATAACTTTTAGAACAGAAATCCTACCAACATTAGTAAATATAAATCAATTGCTTTTATTTATTTTTAGCACCGCGTCTTACTACCCGTTTGGGCTATACCTATATGTACCAATTACGCTGATGAATTAGGGGTTAATAAACCTAATTGCGAATATAGGGAAAGTGTACCCGTATTTGCGTAGAGGGAAAGTGTAAATTCATTTAGGAAAAAACCATCTTAATTACACCCGACCGGCATTCAAACCCCAATCACCCCGTCATTGGCAGTCAAGTCTATTTAGAGAGTGACGCCTTACACCATGCAACCACCGAAGCTGGTTACATAAAGTTGTTTTATCGCACCTTATATATATATATATATATATATATCATGGGGAGTAATATTCTCGGAATTAGCTAAGTTTTCAGGAAATTTTAAATGATAAGGGGGAATTTGAGTATTTGGCCAACAATACTAGGAACAGTGCGTGCGCCATTATTTAACATAATTTTAATATTATTATTACTTTAGGATATTTAATTCTTCAATGTAAAATGGGAGACACTAATTTTATCAATGACGATTAATTTTTCGGCTACGTCTTAAATCGAATCCCGATACCTTTGGTTTAGTAGGCAGGCGCGCTGCTGTTTGAATGGAGGTGTTGGCTTGACACCTGCGAAAAAAATTCATGATAAATTCCATTTTTATAAATCTAGGGAGGGTGTGACGCGTTACTGCGAGAACCAACCCTTCACCGTGTCGGCAAAATGTTCAAAAGGCAGACAGAGCCACAGTCTGTCATGTAAACAGGCCGTAATGACCCATGTAAAAGGCCCCCCCCCCCCCCACCTCCTCTTCTTGTCTACGACTGTTCGCGTGCTGCGTGGCCCGCGGTGCCAGGCGGGCCCGCGAATTACAGGGCCCCAGACACCTCATTTAATTCAATTTAGCCCCGGTCAGAGAAGGCCGCCGTGGACCCCGAGGGGGGTGGCTGTAATGGGTAGGGGGCAATTCTGGCCCGGGCAGGTGCCGATGAAGTGATTGCTCCTCCGAAGCGTGTCTTCTTATGTAATACGTCAAGAGTATTTTTTTACCCTCAACTTTTTTTTTTTGTCAAAGTTCCTTTTCGCCGCCGCTACGCAATGTGTATAAGTAATTTACACCCATTATATGGGTACAAAAAAAGGGGTAATATATCAAATTACGTTGTTTTTCTCTTCTTTTTATTAAGGCACTTTTAAATTGCTCTTTTGTGTGTATGTATCTGTATTCTACGAAGTCTATAAAATTTAAAGTTATCTTGTTTTGTTTTTTTAACTAATGAGAAGGCACACGATTTTATTAATTAAAATAAAAACGCAAAATGTTTTAAGAATATTCAAAATTATTGATTAATTATAAGTTGGACATATACTAATATTTTTCTAGGAATAAACTTTTATAAAATATAAAACGCATTTTTTCGCGATCAACATTGAAAACATGTTATTATATATCAGTGTTATAATGATAGATGTTGATAATATTATCAAATGCGAGAGCTGCAGAAAACATGCCTTGATGTATGAATACTTGAAAATATACTTTGTTATTTTTATAGCTGTCGGACAAGGAAGGCTCTTCCTGTAAAAATTGTACTGTAGATAAGTTTTCTTTTCTTTTCATGAAACATGTTCTTTTTTTTGTTCTTTACAGAAAAAATAATGGCTTGTATCCATGGTCAAAGTGACCTTTTTAAATTTATTTACCTTTCACTTTCTGAACTTAATTGCTCTATTTTAGCACATGACTAAAAATCTAAACTAATTGTTGAACATATATGACACCCAATTCAACTTAGATAAGAGCTATCGTTTCGATTCTCGGTGTGACCAATAAAACTATCATTAGGAAAATTGATGCAAGGGATGATTTGACGGTCGAGGTACTGGATGTTGGGTTAGAAAGTTCACGCTAAATACTCGAAAAATACATCGCCAAGTTCCCCATATATTTTTTCTTACGTCTTTAAAAGAATAATTTAAATTTTTTGTGTGTGTGTTTATATTATATATATATATATATATATATATATATATATATATATAATATATATATATATATATATATAGGGGGAGAGTTTCAGCCCCCCCGGTCACAATCCTGAGTACCCCCTACTTTTGAGAAAATATGTTATTTAACAACTTTAAGTTACATAAAAAATACTTTTGGTATTCTGCAGTAAATTTGGAAAATTTGTATGTTGTCTGAAAATCTGGAAAAGTCAGACAATCTAATTAAAAATAAGAAAAAATCGAGGATTTTTAATTCTCAACTAAAAAAATGCATTAGTTTCTCACTTAAACACGACAAAAGCGTAAAAGTTGCATGTTAACGAAATGGAACCACTAAAACTTAAAAACACAACAGAAGAAATAACTGAGAAAACTTTATAGCCGCTAGCATGTCCAAAATATATCCAAGCAACGTAATAAACGAAAAAATGCATTCCTGTAAAACCTGGAAAAATTAAGGAATTTTAAAATATAGATTTTGTAGCCAACCTGAGACTGTTTTTAAAAGTGTCAAAATGGTACACTCATAGTGTTTGTCAAGTTTTTTTTTTCTGGTAACCAATTCACAATACTTGTGGGCTAGTTTGGTAGCCGCACGTCCTTGCGAAAGCAGTAAAGAGTTCTTGCTTGGAGATGTTGATTTAGTCGTACCTCTCTTCATCCCTGCTTTAATATTGTAGTAAAGTGTGGATAGTTCGGACAGTTTGTAAAATACAATGCAAAATAAAATAAAAAAGATAAATTGTATAAGGACGTTTAAAGTTAAATTGAATCCATAGTTTAGATAAAAACTCGACATTTTTAACATTAAAGATAATATTTGATAAGTCTCTGTAGGTATCCCTGAGATCCCGCACCAAGGCATTGGCTTTGGACCTACACCCAAGGGGACCCCCGCCGCCACTTGAAGGGCCCTCAGAGATTTAGTGAAAAGATTTCATTTGTGAATGCGGAATCATAGTATAGGTACTATAAATTATTTATTTTTAAAATTATTCTGTTAAGATACTATATTTATATATGTAATAAATATACTAAATCTTTGTAAAAATAAATTTTATTTTTTTATATTTTTGTCTATTTTGAAAATAAAACTGATGCACTCTCAGTACCTGTAGCCCAGGGACCTACGAAATCTTAACCCGGGCCTGCGCCCGACTCCCGGTGGTCTTGTGATATAAGTCGTCGGGATCATATTAGGCTTGATTGCCGGTGACTGGGTCAAGGTTCCCATCCAAGCCGGCTGTAATTGGGGGGGCGCGGTGAGTAGGGGTTCTCGTATTGTGAATTTTTCCACTATCCCTCCATGATAATGCTGGTGCGTTCCCTAACTATTTCTTACCACATGAACCAAACCTTTATTTTCCCCCTCGTGCTATGCGCCTTAATGTGGATTCACACGTTCGCCGAAAAACAAGCGCGGAACAGAAACGTTGTCACGTGACTAGTTCTTAGCCAATCACAAGATGTCCGCCTCATTGGCGCGAACTTTTCTGCTAAAGTTCAACTCATCTCTTCTTCGTCCGCTCTGCCCGAGATGTTCGGTACGGGAGAGCCAATCAAATCTCAAATTCAACCTTTTCAAATCAGTGCACATGCGCATTTGAAAACGCATGCTATGTTCATCCAGAGGCAAGCAGACAGCTTCGTTGGCCTTAGCGAGGAGATTTGAAATAAACCGTATTGTAAAGCGGGTGTGTATAAGTCATTCACGAGCTAAGTCTACCTGGATGACAGCTCTAAATGTTACTAGAAGTAATCCCTAATATATCACTACGCCAACAGCTGACATCTATCACTTTGGATCACTGTAATGAAAACAGATGGTAATATATTAATGTGATAGTTAACCACAGTAATTTAGGCCAATATTATTTATATATTTATTTGAGGTCGAACACAAAGTTTATTTTAGTTTTATTCCCCTTAAAAATATTAACACCACTTTCACAAAAACTTCTAATGAACATAGCTTCAAAATGGTGACTGAAGAATCTAAACCATATGATTGAACATAACGGTAAACAAGTTTTTTACAATGATGCAGACACGCAGTTGATGAAAATATTTTATTCAGTTAAATATTTCAAAATACGATAAAATAATCATAAAATAATTTATTGTATATACAAAAATGACAACAATTTTCTCTTTTCCAAGTAAATAAGATGCCTGTATTAAAAGATATTGATGTGTGCACTATATTACACAAAATTAGTAACGTTCCAAAACAAAAAATTAGTACTTTTAATTATGTTTAAAATATTGTTTCGAGTTGAATGTAAAGAAATTATTTAAAAAAAAGGAAATAGTATGAGAAAACTTAAGTGTACGTTATTTTAAATGTAATATATAACAGGTAATTAAAGATCTTTACATTTATAACAAAACTGTGATCTTTTACAAATGTTGCCAACACAAAACCTAAACATATGATTTTCGAACTGTCATCCAGGTAAAAACCTATCGTGAATGGAATATAGATATAGTGGATTGTGTAACAGCGCTATAATTTGAAAACATCAATCGGGAGAAGGATATAAAATATATATGTTTAGCCACAAGAAAATAACATAGGTTGATAATCAGATGTTTTAACTAAGTGTTGCAATGTATTCTGGGTCAACATACAGCGTGTGAGTTGCTGCACAACTCAAGCAGATTCTGTTCTCTATTTTCGGTAAGCGTGTGAATCAAGCTTTACCACCTGTTCAAGTTGAATGTTGATTTAAATTATTTCTCAAACCGGAACTTAGTTTCACTATTTGAGTATGCCAACTTTTTTTCGGAAAACAAGACACAATCGAAACCCTTTAAAATAATAACTTTCTTGAGACCATTTCGGAATAACTTGTCATGAAAATGTTCGTGTGATCACTGATCACCATAATCACAATATTATAATAAAGGAAGCTATACTTATCAAAATTTATTATTATTTGGTAAATTGAATTTCTGTCTGCCAGAATCACAAAATACCCTTCCATTTTGGTAGGATTGCTTGCTCCTACATCAATTGATGTCCTAAATAAATGACGCCGTCATAGGCCGACCGGAAGTCCAAAAGTTGTGAAAACAAACACAGCATTATATTAATATATGTTTTACGTGTATGGCGATGAGCCCATTGCTATAAGAAAGAGCCAGATGACCGCTTTTGTTTAAAGCCACAATTCCTCATGATGGATATTATTAGTTATATTTCTAGTATTATACTCGTTACCATTATCCCCGTCATATATTTGTCTTGTCGGCCTCATGTTTGTGGATGCGTTTGTATGTATGTGTGTGTGTGTGTGATTCTTCGGGCCAACCTGTCATCACGGGGGCAGATTTCCCCTCCCACACTGTGACCCTCTTTATCCCCTACCCCCCACTTTCCTACCAACTACCGAGTTCTCGTTACGAGTCATTATACCTGGTAATTTGTTTGCTGCGGAGGTCGGTAAGGGTGAACGAGGGATAGTTTGACGTGTATAGTTCCCAGGAGTTGACTTTGTCTGTCTGTCTATCCGCCCGTCCCTGTTACTCCCGTGACCCTTCCCCTCCAGCCAACTCTCCTCTGTTGGGTCACCCTGTATCGTGGGTTCGTGTTTGGTTTCTTTTAATGGCATGTGTGTGTAAGCCTGTCATCCTCTAAACAACAAAGTAAGGCTGCGGACAATTTATTTTTTCGCTTTCTCCAAGAAGGTTATTTTACGAATTTGTACATCTGTGATTCGTGAAATTGATGCATGATTTTTTTTAAACATCTGTTGTGGTATTTAAATATTTTTTTATTAGTACACTTAACACCAACTTAATTAAAGGCTTAACTGCTTAGGTGGCCGCATGTTCTAAGACGCTACTCTCGCAATATACTAGATTGCCGATGATGGGCAGATCTAACAGAGCTAAATTAGGATCAGTTTAATAGTTTTTCACGGTTGTATTTTTTTTTAATAAGGTCTTATTGTTTAATTGGTCTCAATTCCATTATTTTCTAATGTGTAATACAGAAAACCGCTCCATGGTGTGACGCCTGTTTTGATCTTTTTTATCCACCTAGATGTTATCGGTGGGTTGGGATGGGCTCATAAGACTATGATTCCCAAACTTGAGGGGGGGCGGGCGTTAGGGTGCTTCGTTGCTAGAAGGAAGGAAAAATGATCAAAATTTCTCATCGTAAGCTCCGAATTACTATTTTTTAATCTCGTTTCAAAACATCATTATTTTGATTCAGGTTTATAACTTTCGGATTAAATATTTTACACTTTACCCCCAAATCAGATGAATCCGTACGTATCATACTCCCGATTTTTTCAACCAAATAAAAGATCTGACTAGATGTCAAAAAACTGTCTGCGTTGTTCACTTTTCGTGTTTCACAACTAGAATTTCTTCACTCATGGAGTAAATAAAACATTACCATTAACATTAACTGCCATGAAAGCCTGCATTTAGATATTTTAACTAAACAAAAGGTGGAATGTCTTATTTTAGTTTATCAAAAATTTTAAAAAAAAATAAAGCTTTTGTGTCTAAAGGTAATTTTAGTGTGTCAGTGTGAGATATAAAATATTAAAAGTAGAGTATGGGACCAAACACTTTTAGAACCACAGGTTTACGAATTAGCGATGAAAAGAATAATATTAAATTAAATGTACCCATATCATCGGGAAGATATGATGAGAAAGCCGCACTGATAAATTACACGCGGAAATCCAACCTCACTGCACTTGACCCAAGTTTTAGTCGTTGACCCGCCTCCGACCCCCTGTCACTAGCAATTTTGCCATTTGTGAACTTAACGTCTTACACTACGTAATAACGTGATTTACTAAACTCTATAGTCTGTCCACAAATTCTTCATTTCTTTAAGTAGTATATCTAAGACATGCACTTTATAAAACTAATGAATTAAAAAAAAATCTAATATATTATATTATGTGCCCATACCAAGAGGAATTCTATGAAAGTTAACAAGATCGCAGGCCTCACCGAAAACTTAAGTGATTTTCCGCGTGTCAAATTACTCTGTTTGTAACCACCTCTAATTCCCCTAAATTCCCTCTACAGCTCTATAATCATGTCGAAGGCATTTGTTTCGAGAAATGATAATAATGGTAATGTAGACATGAAAAAGAAAATAAACACCCAAATAACCCTGTTGTTTAAATCAATTTTAAGGTGATTAAGCGTAGCGTGTAGTTTCAGACGTAAAAAAAGAAGAAATAAACACACGCTAAAATAAAGTAGCCACAAAAAAGGGTAAAAAAATAAATTGGGAAACATGATAGACTGGACCTGTATTTTTTTTTTTTTATGAACCTCTAAATATTGGTTCATGTTCATGTTGTCATTTGTTTTACTTAGTTCAGCCTTGATGGGGAAAGGGGGATGGGGGGGGGGGACAAAGCCTCAGGCGGCCGTTTTTATTTTTTTTATTTAAGGTTTTCCTACATGAAAAGAAACTGTTGGTTTGCATAGCATATGCAGACCCTACCATCAGAAAGTAGTTGTTGGCCGATCCTTCTTGGCTTAGTGGGAAAAGAGACCGGTTCGGTCGTAAAGGTGGGCTTACACGAGGCAAGTAAACGAGCAAATCAATTGCGCAGGTTGTTGTATCTTTTTACCACGAGGCAAGTAAACGAGCAAATCAATTGAGCAGGTTGTTGTATCTTTTTACCACGAGGCAAGTAAACGAGCAAATCAATTGAGCAGGTTACGTTGTATCTTTTTAACACGAGGCAAGTAAACGAGCAAATCAATTGAGCAGGTTACGTTGTATCTTTTTACCACGAGGCAAGTAAACGAGCAAATCAATTGAGCAGGTTACGTTGTATCTTTTTACCACGAGGCAAGTAAACGAGCAAATCAATTGAGCAGGTTACGTTGTATCTTTTTACCACGAGGCAAGTAAACGAGCAAATCAATTGAGCAGGTTACGTTGTATCTTTTTACCACGAGGCAAGTAAACGAGGAAATCAATTGAGCAGGTTACGTTGTATCTTTTTACCACGAGGCAAGTAAACGAGGAAATCAATTGAGCCGGTTACGTTGTATCTTTTTACCACGAGGCAAGTAAACAAGCAAATCAATTGAGCAGGTTACGTTGTATCTTTTTACCACGAGGCAAGTAAACGAGCAAATCAATTGAGCAGTTTGTTGTATCTTTTTACCACGAGGCAAGTAAACGAGGAAATCAATTGAGCCGGTTGTTGTATCTTTTTACCACGAGGCAAGTAAACGAGGAAATCAATTGAGCAGGTTGTTGTATCTTTTTACCACGAGGCAAGTAAACGAGCAAATCAATTGAGCAGGTTACGTTGTATCATTTTTACCACGAGGCAAGTAAACGAGCAAATCAATTGAGCAGGTTGTTGTATCTTTTTACCACGAGGCAAGTAAACGAGCAAATCAATTGAGCAGGTTACGTTGTATCTTTTTACCACGAGGCAAGTAAACGAGCAAATCAATTAAGCAGGTTACGTTGTATCATTTTTACCACGAGGCAAGTAAACGAGCAAATCAATTGAGCAGGTTACGTTGTATCTTTTTACCACGAGGCAAGTAAACGAGCAAATCAATTGAGCAGGTTACGTTGTATCATTTTTACCACGAGGCAAGTAAACGAGCAAATCAATTGAGCAGGTTACGTTGTATCTTTTTACCACGAGGCAAGTAAACAAGCAAATCAATTGAGCAGGTTACGTTGTATCTTTTTACCACGAGGCAAGTAAACGAGCAAATCAATTGAGCAGTTTGTTGTATCTTTTTACCACGAGGCAAGTAAACGAGGAAATCAATTGAGCCGGTTGTTGTATCTTTTTACCACGAGGCAAGTAAACGAGGAAATCAATTGAGCAGGTTGTTGTATCTTTTTACCACGAGGCAAGTAAACGAGCAAATCAATTGAGCAGGTTGTTGTATCATTTTTACCACGAGGCAAGTAAACGAGCAAATCAATTGAGCAGGTTACGTTGTATCTTTTTACCACGAGGCAAGTAAACGAGAAAATCAATTGAGCAGGTTACGTTGTATCTTTTTACCACGAGGCAAGTAAACGAGCAAATCAATTGATCAGGTTACGTTGTATCTTTTTACCACGAGGCAAGTAAACGAGCAAATCAATTGAGCAGGTTGTTGTATCATTTTTACCACGAGGCAAGTAAACGAGCAAATCAATTGAGCAGGTTGTTGTATCATTTTTACCACGAGGCAAGTAAACGAGCAAATCAATTGAGCAGGTTACGTTGTATATTTTTACCACGAGGAAGTAGTTCCACATCCATGTGTTTTTTACATACAGGCAAGTCCATGTTGTAGTCTTGACGTTAAACGGTTAGCTCCGATTTTAATTAGAAGGGAACTTCCTATCTGGTAGTTTTAAAAAGCTACTAGATCTAATTTCACTTGTCCATACGTCAAGTCATGTAATCTGCAGCTGTCACTATTGATATATATAATTAATACTTAATAATAACACCAAAACTATAGTAAAATGTAGGTGACCTGGTGGTCTAGGGGTAAGGTGTCAGACTTCTGTGCTGGCGGCCGGGGTTCAATCCTCGGTCCCGGCACAGATTTATCTGGTTTCCAAACCCTTCCTTCACCTCTGACAAGATATCTTGTTAATGTGGGGAATGCCAGGCCTCCACCGTGGTTCGGATTCCACGTTAAACTGTAGGTCCTTCATTTCATCTCACAATCACCCTACCATTACACATTAACGTAAGTGCGTATAACCCGAACGGGTAGTAAGACGCGGTGCTAATAATAATAATAATAATAATAATAATAATAATAACACCAAAACTATAGTAAAATGTAGGTGACCTGGTGGTCTAGGGGTAAGGTGTCGGACTTCTGTGCAGGCGGCCGGGGTTCAATCCTCGGTCCCGGCACAGATTTGTCTGACTACCAAACCCTTCCTTCACCTCTGACAAGACATCTTGTGAATGTGGGTAATGTCAGGCCTCCACCCTGGTTCGGATTCCACGTTAAACTGTAGGTCCTCCATTTCATCTCACAATCACCCTACCATTACACATTTGCGTAAGTGCGTATAACCCGAACGGGTAGTAAGACGTGGTGCTAATAATAATAATAATATAGTAAAATGTTATAAATTTTGACCGCAAATAAGTTTGTATTTTTCAAAAGGCCTTTCTGTAAAAAAAAAAGGGAATATAACACTAAAATGATGACAATAACATATAAATACCGCCTGAAACATAAATAATATACACGCTGTAGTCGGCAACTAGTGACAAGTAGGATTTTGGTTGGAAGAACCTTACAGAAAAAAAAAACTTTTTTTTTTTGGCAGTCAACATCTATATAATTAAGCTGCTTCATTGGCCGCATGGTCTAAGGCATCACGCTCGCAATAGCCTAGACTTCCGATGATATGGAGATTCAAGTTCGAATCCCGGTCGGGTGTATGAATTTTTCTTAAATGTTTTCCCACTTTCCCACCATGCAACTGCTGGTATATTTTCTCTAAAATCAACTTTCCTCATCCATAACTTGTTAGTCTGATTAGTACATACGCGTATAGCCTTAACAGATAGTAAGACGTGTTGTTAAAAACACTTTATAATTAGTATTGTTTTTAGGTTTTTATAGGTGATAGCTGCAGATCAGAAGACTGGACGTATAAATACGTGAAATTAGATCGAGTAACTTTTTAACTATCGGATAAGGGTCTTTCTGTGAAAGATTGACTGTACAAACTATAAACTGTTTGAACAGGTCAAATAAACGGAGATCTAGAGCAGAATTTTGATAGGAAGAAACCTTTATAAAATACATTATATTTTGGGGGTCAACGCTTAGAACATTTTACTTTATTAATAGTATTATTTCATTGGCACAGATATGATCGATGAAAAGTGACAGTTGCATTTGCATATTACGTGTAAATATATGAAAATTGTTTTAATAACTTTATAGATTTAAAAAAAAAAAGTTTATTCCTATCTAAATCTAGACAGTAACTTGCCTGCGAGATATTTTTGTGGTGGTTGAAAGCAAGTGTGCTCGCAATTAAAACATATTTCACTTGACTTGCCTTTCAACTTTCCTCGTCCCCTGCCTTAACTCTGATATTAAGAATTGGTTTTTAACATGAGACTAGTAGCTTGACACAAGTAGTCTGTTGACTTGACTCCTTTTATTTTGCCTCGTGTAAACCCGTCTTAATCATATGTATAGCGTAGCTTCCACGAAACTGGAAAATCTGGAGGATCGGAAAAACACTAGGAATTTCACAATATATTCAAATATACTGGAATATTTTTCATATATTTGAGACATTAAGGTGGTATGGAAGGGGAGCCGAGAAAAGGCGAGTGTTTTTGCAGTTTTTATGGCAAAACTTTTTTTTTTGCCAACATAATTAAAATAGTACTCAAATACAAACACATAATTTTCTTTTCTTCACGTGTTGACCTCACAATTTCTTGAATATCTGTCAAAGGTGTCCTGGAATTTAATGACAAACATTTTCTCTTCGTGTAAAAAGTTTGTTAGATAATGCCAGCATGCTCTTGACAGATATTCAGGAACTGTTAATTATCAACACGGGAATCGAACCCGGGACCTTTGGTTTAGTACGCCAATGCTCTAACACTGAGCTATCCAGGAGTCGTCCCGTGCCCAGGGTCATTCTTCACTCAAAAAAGGTTCCGGGTTCGATTCCCGTGTACACGTGTTATTTTTCAATTTCCTGAATATGATATCTATATGGAGAATTCCTCTCTAAAAGCACAAATAATAGCTTCGGCTAATTGAGTCTTAATATTTTATTTATTTTGGACAAAAAATGTTTTCCCATAAAAACACTGGTCTTTCCTCGCATCCTCTTCCATCCCACCTTAAACTTCAAACTTTAAATGGTAGTTTCTTGCTTCTTGGGAAAAACGAACTGAACATATAAGCATGCTGATTCGAATACGTGTCTCATCTCCCCTGACCCTCTTTTCTTTTTCTTTTGATACATTGGGTTGGATTAACAACACCATACATTTTCCCACCAAATTCAAATCAATCTGGCATGACTTCACAATAGCCATTTTTATGAAAAACAAAATGTCATTCCGCTATCTATTCTAATCTCCAAAGTATCTGTAAGATTGGGGATTCCTTACCGAAAACCTGGAAAACACAAGGAATGTTGTAGTATGAAAATTGTGAAAACTCTGATCAGGTCATGTTATCTTTAACTGTCACTTTTGATAAATAAATCCAATAACAATATCATAAAATAGTTATAACAAAAAAGTAAAATGTTATTAATATTGGCCGCAATAAAAATGTATATTGGGCCTATCTTAGAACTCCTTCCCGCCATAATTCCTTCATACCAACTCTCTTAAATTAACCACAATATGTACGAAAATATAACAAACTACTATCACGATTTTACTTTTTATACGATTATTTGCAATTTTTTAAATTAAATAACTTTTTTTGCACCCGATCGGGCATTTAATCGCGGTAATGATGCGCAATATATAGTTCAGCGGAAATAAACCCCCATTCCCATAGGGATAGAAAGAGGAAAACTATTGTTGAAAACAACCTGGCTGGGATACGAGCCCCGACCTTTCTGTAACCGAAAAACCAGACTAGACGAACTCGACGTTTGGTTTACGTTCCCAACTATAAACTATTTTAGTTTTCCAACAACATCAAAAGAGCCGCTCCGGTGGACACGTGGTCTGGCACGTTTGGAGTGGACTAGACTGTAGATGACGGGGAGATCAAGGTTCGAATCTCGGTCGGGTGTACTTAGTGTGTTTTTTCCAAAATGTCTTTCTACTCACTCCACGCAAATTCTGGTACACTTCCTTTAATAATAATAATAATAATAATACCTAAAATCATTAGCGTAACTAGTACATACGCGTATAAACCGAATGGGTAGTAGGACGTGGTGCTAAAAAATAAATTTATAAAATAATCATTTAAACCTCGCTGGAACACGTTGCCAACTTCCAGAAATTCCTCGTTATTTAACAGGTTGTCTGTCATTTCACAATATGGCCAAATCCCAAATGGAGGCCCCATGTTCCTTTAGGATTAAACATATATAATTTTTAAGGTTTATCATTTTTTTTTTCAATTGTTTAAAGTTGAGGTAATCTCCTTTTTAGCAACATTTCACGTGAATTGTCGCGGTTCTGAGACCAAATTAAATAATTCTTAGAAAAATACAGTTCAATTCGGTTATATTTTATTAATTTTTTATTTATTTAGCACCTCGTATTACTACCCGTTCGAGTTATACGCTTGAGTACTAATTACGCTAATGGATTAGGAATTGGAAAGAATATATTTATAGGAAGTGAATCCGCGTTTGTGGGAGGCAGAGTGGAAAATCGTTTAGGAGAAACCACCCCCAGTTCACCCGACCAAGATTCAATTCTTGATCTCCCCGTCCTCGGCAGTCAGGCTCAACACGATTAGTGCGTTAGTTAAATACACCACCGAGGCGGGTAATTCGCTTATAAAAGTTTTAATATATCTATACGTAAAGTCATGTGATCTGACGCTGTCATTTTTCATTAAAAATATGTCAATACCTATAAAATTATAAATGTTGTAAATACTAACTTCAAAAAAATGTGTATTTTCTAAAAGCTTTTACCTACCAGAATCGCTTCATACATCTAGCCTTCCTCAAACAAATAGTCATATTTTGCGACTCTTCATAACTTCAATTCCATAAGAAATAGTTCAGTGTGAGGATATTTTCCCCATCAAGAAGCCGGCGCCCTTAAAACTCACCATATTTTTCAATCCCTGCGGTTTTCGTGCCACTCGCCACGCGGACGATTCTCTTGTGGCGGAATCATTACAACTTGCGTGACGAACCCCATCAAAGAAAGCCGACACTTATGTGGAATCAAGCCTTGAATTTATTTTTACATTTATTATTTTATTTTGGTCTGTTTCTTTACGTTTCTGAATATTCTCGAAGAAAATTTGGCCATGGAGAATAAAACTGTTCGCACTCTAAGAAAAAAGACCTCTAATTTTATATTTAATAAGAAAATATAAGCTTAATTGAATATTCTCAATTAACTCTGAAAGGTAGAAAGCTTACCTTGCTTTGTTCCACTATGGCGTAACTTTTAAGATAGGGTCATGGTTTATAAGTCAAGGTAAGACCTTTAGGATAAACTGAGTGCATAATTTATGGTCCTCAGGGCGCTAAAAGTCGAGCAAAAATTCATAAACGGAAGAATCCAAGTGGGTTTATAACGTTATTACCCGCCTCGGTGGGTGTCAAGTTTAAAATAATTAAAACTGGAATCTTATAACTTTTTCTGGTTGAAACATAATCTTCTATTGGCCAATTTTCTTACGAAGAACTTTCTGAAACGCCTCTTTTCAGAATCCTACTAGCTTAGTTGACCTAGCTGAGCGAGGTCCTGTATATATTCACCATTTGGCATTTTGCCTATCTCTTTCACAATCACTTCTAAATTCGTTGATTAATTTTGGAAATTTATCAAGTACATTCTTTGAACCTAGACGAACGGTGTGTATAGATAGATATATGGTTTTGCAATATGATTATCCGTTCTAATATGGCAGCCGAGCACAATAATTTTTTGTTTAATACTTCATCCCAATTGATTTGAATTTAAAATTCAAAGCAACTTATAGAGTACCTTGGGTGTATTTATTATATATTATCGAGATTGTCGTTTTAAAAAAGTAAACATTGTTTAATCCCCATTAATATAATGTACTATGGAATATAATATTCTCTTTTTTTTATCTAACTTATCACCAAGGAAAATACTGTATTAAATATACGAAAATCACATATTTCTCAGCAGTATATACTAAGCATTTTGGAGTGCATATTAAATTTGTATTATAAAAATGTGTGGGTATGTTATCGTAATTTAAACAGTTCTTTTAATTCATAATTACTTTACATCACATAGTAATTTTAATAAAAATATAATGTGTATTTATGCATTTATGTGTTTACTTTACAACAATATTAACTTTACCCGAGCAATTCCCTTAGAAACATGGAGGAAGCGAGGTCTACTGCTCACAGAACTACTAATAGTATTCTGGTATTAGAAACTCCCTCCAGATTGTTCTTAATAAAATCTGACTACGATATCCTAGATATCTGGTGCTATTCCGCTTTTCCCTGCTGGTTTCTACAGAATCTATAATAAAGTCTGGTTGGTGCTCCTTCTAGATTACAGACCTACTTAAGGGGATCGCCTAGGTAGCTTGAATAGTGCAAATTAAATGTTGCGCTTAGGTTAAATATTGACAAATGCTTTAATAGTACAAGAGTTTAGTGTTTACTGGAATTAGTACAAAATAATTTTATATACCCCTATGATGTATCTGTAGAGATTTGTAAACATTCATTAAAAACTGAAATTTTCCTCACTTAAAAGTTTAAAAAAACTACATATTTTTGCTGATCATTAAAGCTGAATGCCTGAAAATGAAACAAAATCATATTGGAGCATAGAATGGATGTATGAATCAAATTATATAAATTAAATTGTTGGTCACTACATATTGTCTTGACAGTTGAATTTTTTTTCTCGCCCTGTTTGTTCTCCTACTGCCAGACAGCTTCACCCAGTGACGTTATACAACCCATTTGTTGTCTGTCGTTTATGAGTTTCTGATCAATTATTCTAGCGCCTCAAACCCGCCTCGGTGAAGTTGGCTAACGCGCTTGTTTCGTGTTGAGGTATACTGCCGAGGACGGGGAGATCGAAGTTCGAATCTCGGTCTAGTGAACTGGAGGTGGTTCTCCCTGAATGTTTTTACACTCTCCCTCCACACAAATTTGGGTTCACTTCCTTAAAAAATTCAACCTTCCCAAATCCTAACCCATTAACGTAATTACTATCTAAGCGTATAACCCGAACGGGTAGTAAGATGCTGTGCTATAATTTTTTTTCTAGTGCCTCAGTTATACTCTCCAGCTAAACGAATGCTCATTTGAGATTGTGGCCCTGTGTATTTAGAACGAACGGCCTAGTAAAGCGTCTCAGGTTCCCCGAGAAACTTACGATTGGTTATATATAGGGATGGGGAACGCACGAAACACTCCTCTTAATTGGATGTGTGCATGCGCGCTCTGGACAGGAACACCTTCAAAATATTACAATGCCTAAATGTTCCGAGAGTTAATAGTAGAATCAAATTTACGAAGCTCCCATGACTAATCCCCGGCTACTGACGAGGTGATTTGTCTCGCGCCATATTGGGAGGCATGTTCTGCGTCAAATGATATCTGCTGAGATAAATAGTTCGGAATATGATTTATTTTGGTACGAATCAAGGATTTTTCTTGGATAGGAGAGTGTTCTAATAAAGGGATACATATGTGTTCAGTTCTGGATGGTAAGTTTCAACTCAAGGCGATTGGTCCATTTAACTTGACGTGGAAATGCAGAGCCATGGAAACACGTGGTTATCTTCAAGACTTTTTATAGTTTTGCAATTTTCTTTTCGGGAAAGGTTTGTTCAAGAATGGAGGCATGTCGATTAAGCTATACTTTGTATATACACACCTCCTCTCTAATTTAACAGTGATCAAATATCGATAAAATTGACATTTTTCAATAGAAAACAGCCGGCTTTATAACAAAAAATAAGAAAATGTAACCATTAATAAACATCGATACATTATCTTAGAAGGGGTGTTGAAAATATTAACATAAACATTTCACTTGTTCTCGAGAAAACTGGTATTTTCAAACGTATGTTTTTTTCCTCAAGACCTGTCCGGTAGCTAGCGCCATCTACGATTTCCTTGATCTATCGGTTCTTGTTGGTGCGGAAGGATACTTTGGTTGTTGTGAAGTCACGCCACGCCTTTTCCCTCCCACTCACCAGCCTACAAAATTAGTTTTAGACTTGCACTCGGCAGGACCAAGGGCCTTAACGAGTTGGAGTACCGGTTTATATATAAAAAAAGGTCCTTATCATAAAGTCAGAAGCCAATCTAAAGTAGGATTCTTTTAGAAAGGACTTTTTAGTAAATACAAACATGAATTCTTTTTGCGGTCAGTATTGCTAACATTATACTATATTATTGGTTTTTATTGTATAGCTATTGTTCGTATCTGTCAGAAATGAAAGCTGATGATTTTACATATGAATATGTGAGAGTAGATCTAGTAACGAAACTAGCTCTGGGATATAGCTATTTCTATGAAAATTGGACTGTACTATGTATCATTGTGTTTGGTTAATACGTAACTGTCTGTATCACAGTAGACTGGATTGCATGTGACTAGTAGGTTAAGGTTCGGGTCTTTACCCAGGTGCACTCTGGTGAAAAAAAGAGGGGTTTCTTCCAAATATGATTTATCATCCATCCCCTCTTCGCACTAACGTGGGTGCATTTCTTATAAATGACCTCTTCAACTTGACCTCAAAGATATATATTAAAAAAAAAAGCTGTTAAATAACTCACACGATTTCTGACTTTTTGACTAGATTCATAGTATTTAATATATTTTCATGGGCTGAATTAGTTTATAGGTCGTATGCTTAAGTGACTCTTTATTTAAAATTAAGGTAAATTAAGAACATTTTCATTAGGAAGCTCGTAATTTTCATTAAGTAACAAATAAGAGACTCAAGATAAACCTCACCTTCATTACTCGACCAGTGACGGCAACAGTTTGTATTCAATTCTTTTTTAACAAGATAAAAACAAACACGATAGCTATCTCGTCGCATTACCATCTTCGATAGATGGGGGCAGGTAGTTCTGGGGGGCGTTTGGTCATAAATAAGAGGCAACAAGGTGGCGGCGAGAAATGAAGTAGGAGATTTATAGCGAGGGGGTATGGGGGGGAGAACTAACTGAAAAACTCACTCGCTAGCAAGGGGTCTCATCTTCTCCACCCCCTCCTTACCCTCTTTTGTTTTAATGCTCTCAAGACTATAAATCCATCCTCTGGCACGAGCGAATAAAAGATAAAATTAGTAAAAGGGACAAATTTGGGCTGCAGCGCGCTATCGCGTTGAAGAATAAACCTTATGTCGAAGATGGTTGAACTATCCACTCTTGAGGCGCAAATTTGAATTAAGGCACCTGAATATAAGATTGTGTGATTCTTCGTTAATTGTAGAAAAAAAATATACTTGTCGATGCTAAAATAAAGAGAAGCCTTTTAGCTGCTGTCCTTTCTTCCTTGTCCAATCTCGTCACCAACTAGAGTTAAAGATTTGTGACAAGTTTGCTCTCGAGTTGTTTCCTTGGTTTTTTTTTATCACCAAGTTTCACTACCCTTGCGGATTATATACACATGTAGGTCTAATAATTACTCTAAAGGGCTATGGATTAGGTAAGTTAGTTTAGGAGAAATGTAACTTCATTTGCGTGAAGGAGGAGTGGAAAACTATTTAGGAAAATACACCTTCAATACATCCGGCCGGGTTCCGAACCTTGATCTCCCCGTCATCGGCATTTGTGAGAATGACCCCTTAGAACTTAGACCATTCGACCATAAAAATGTGTGCATGAGCTGTTAGTGAATATATTTGTATTTATTATATTCTGGTGACCCGCATCAGTGGAAACGCGGACTAAACGTCAAGCTCGCCTAGCCTAGTTCGCTGGTGACGAGGCGCTTGAATTTCGAATACCAACCGGGTGTACTGAGTTTTTTCCTAAGGTTTTCAGCTTCTTCTCCACGCAAATGTAGACACATGTTCTTTCAATCCTGTCTTTTCCCCTTTAGTTTAAAATGTGTATAGCACGGTAGTAAAAGGCTGTGCAGAGATAAAGTTCCGAAACTCGATTCCTGTTATTTTCTTTAAATGTAATAGTTTTGCTTGATTATTAATATGGCTTTAATATTATTAATTGTTCTGTCTTATGACAGGCCCATTCATTTTGTTAATGAACTTAGACCACCAATAGATGCGCCCTGTCCTCTGCCTCCTCCTTCAGCTACCAGAATTTTCTTCTCTCCTTCAAGTCATCCAATATTTGAACCCTCCTTTTTCCTAAGCTCCTCTTTCCCTCAACCTTTACTCTTATGACGTCGTGCAGAAGACAGTTCCTTCTAAAAATGTGTCCGATCCAGTTTGCTTTATACCGAAGAAACACATGCAAAAAGTTTCTCTTCTCAGGACTTCTTTATTTGTGACCCTGTCTGTCCACCTGATCTTCTCAAGTCTTCTCCTCCTGCTTATTTTATTTTTAAAATATTAAAAATGGCGTTGAATCGGCCTTTTAAGAGCCCATATCATGTCTCTTAACCGGGAAATTAGATAGGTACATCATCTGTTATCACGATATAATCAAAAAGCGTATCAAGTGTGGATTTATACATGTTTCACTTGACAGCGGCGAAAATGGCATCATTTTAGTAATTGTTTTCATTTTAAAATATACGTCTTTTTAGAACTGCGTCTTATTACCCGTTCGGGTTATACTCTTAACTACCAACTAAGCTAATGGTTTGAAAATAATTATTTTCCAATCTTGTTGTATTACTTAAAATATTCTAAAACTGTTTCACTGGCCTTAATTATACTGTTTTTCTAAATTAGAACATAGAAAACCACACCACGATGCGACGTATTGTTCGAGCTGTATTACCTAAGTTACGAGTTATCCGTGGGGTGAATATACCATCGAACCACTTATATACCATTATTTCGGCACATTACTTTTTCATTTAATATTTTTAAATTTATTTGAGGTACTTAACGTCCACTTTCTGAACCTTCTTATTATATCAGCACACGAGAATTTCTATGAGCGAGATCGGAAGGGCCTACCAATTTTGCCGAGAAAGGTATTTTTACATACCTTTCAGAATTATTTTACGTGCCACAGTTGAAATGGGACCGACGGCTTTACTTCCCCTCCGAAGGAATTGATTCTACCAATTTGTATCGCTCAAGAATAATCCGTTGACCTCGGCTGGCTTTGAAACCGCGAACATAGAGTCCCGAGGCGGGCACTTTACTCCAAGACCACCGAGGTCGACAGTACAACTATTAAACCTCTATCTCCGGATATAGCCAAGCGCTTGATACATGTCGTACCAATTACCCGGATCCTCCTCCCCAAGGGGCAGTGGTTAGCCTCGCACCGGGGTTTGGACACGTTACCCCATTACCTTCCTCTGAACATGTTGGTAATATTGCTCTTGCGGGTTGACAAATGAGGCACTACCGTCCTTATTTTGGTGGCGCAAAGTGGCGTCATGCGAGTCTTTGCCCTAGGGGGTGCCGCATCCATCATATGTTGCGCGCGTGCGTGTGCTGTTAGCTTGGGAGATCTATTGCAGCCTCTTTGTTTCACGGTAGTTATTTTTTTCTATCACGCCGTCTTAATACCTGTTCAGGTTATACGCATATATACTAATTACGATAATGTGTATGGAATGAGGAAGGAGTAATTAGAGGAAACGTATCCGCATTTGTGTGAAGTAAAAGTGGAAAACGATTTAAGCAAAACAACTCTCAGCAGACCCGACTGGGATTCTAAACCCCGATACCCCTGTCATTTGCAGTCTAGTCTATTGTGAGAGTGACGCCTTAGACCATGTGGTCACCGAAGCAGATTTAAAGGTAGTTTATAGATGAGGCGACTGAATTGTATCTCCTCGGAAGAGACTCTCTTCCGATATTTTTGCCACAAACAGCTCAAATAAAAATCCTGAATTAAATCTCTTTAAAAATCGAATTATATCTCCGAAATCCTGAATTGTACCTCCTCGGAAGAGACTCTCTTCCGATACTTTTGCCACAAACAGCTCAAATAAAATCCTGAATTATATATCTTTTAAAAATCGGAATTATATCTCCGAAATCCTGAATTGTACCCCTCGGAAGAGACTCTCTTCCGAATACTTTTGCCACATACAGCTCAAATGAAAATCCTGAATTATATCTCTTTTAAAAATCGGAATTATATCTCCGAAATCCTGATTTGTACCTCCTCGGAAGAGACTCTCTTCCGATACCTTACACATAAACAGCTCCGACTGAAAATCCTGAATTGTATCTCTAAGTACACGACCTTAAGTTTTAATTCTTATGCGTACTTTGAATAAGTCAGTTAGTTTGTCATAAGACTTCTAGATGGCATAACAAGCAACAAACTTTGGTTGATGCTTAGTACAGCTCATAAATAACAGAGGGCAGCATAGGGTAAAATCAATAAAATAACTGTAAATGATACAATTTATAGATTATTATTATTATTATTATTACCGCGTCTTACTACCCGTTCGGCTTATACGCACTTACGTTAATGTGTCATGGTAGGGAAATTGTGAGATGAAATGAAAGTCCTACAGTCTAACGTGGAATCGGAACCACGGTGGAGGCATGGCATTGCTCACATTCCCAAATTTACAAGTTATAGAGGATTTTTATTTTCGTTTATATTTGAAAAAATTAAAATCCCATTGTAATAAGTATAAATAATATGCCAAAAGTAAAATTTACTTTTAAATAAAATATTTAAAAAAAAAATTGGTTTTTAGGTCTTAAACTACGTATTTTTCAACCTTAGCACTAAAATTTGAAGAAAAAAAAACTAATCAATTATGGGGGAAATTAATTCATTAGAAAACCTATTATTTATTTTATTATTGAATTTGGGAGAAGTAAAAATAATGCAATAATTTGAGTTGTCAGCATTTATTGTATTGTATTTACGGGTAGTAAGACGCGGTGCTAATAATAATAATAATAATAATAATAATAATAATAATAATAAAATAATAAATAATATTCAGTGACTGTGTAGATGTATTCTTAAATTAGTTTGGTTTAATTAATTTTGAGCTATATTTCCCCATGTTTCACCTTAACTTTTAAGACTTTGATAAGTATCTTATATATCTTTGATCTATGACATGTTTGAATACTATACAAGGTCACAGACAAATATTGACTATCGCTATTGCTCCTAGTCTGTTTGCCAGGTCTAAAATATATATTATATTAATTTTTGAGATAAGTTTTTATAGCAATAGCAAACTAGTAAGTTGTATTGAAATTTATAACCATTCATAAATGCAATGTAAATAAAGAGTAAAGCAATACAATATATTATGTGGAAGTGATTTGCAACACTAGGCTTGCAGTTACAGTACATAACTCTACCAAAAATCACTATTCATAATCAATGTACTGGAACATACTAAATTAACAACACACTTTTATTTCCTCTACCCAATTAATTTACTACACTGCAAGTATTATTTTATTCCTATTATATAATCTTGGTCCTAGGATTACATTCATAATTAGCACCTATTAAGATATATTAAGTTTTAGTACATTTATGTTAGAACTAATAATTTTAAAGGATTACTTACTAACTAGGACTAGGACTAACTGTAAAGCAGGACTATGTAATGGAATTTGATTAAATCTCTGGAATTTTCACATATTCACTAAACAAATAGGCCTACGCTACTTTTATTTACAATAGTTAACTGTCTAAATATTTTTATTCCAGTTAATTTTCTTCACGATTTATTTTTTTTAGTACAGAGGTGCATACTTTAGTATACTAATCTCAATTCTAAAAGTCAACATGGAATTTTCATTTCACCTTTACTCCCCTCCATCGAGTGTTCCTAGCCAAAACAAATTAAGATGGATTTAATAAAATACAAACAAATTGTGAATGTGTGGAATGCCAGGCCTCCACCGTGGTTCGGATCACACGTTAAACTGTAGATCCTACATTTCATCTCACAATCACCCTACCATAGCATATTAGCGTAAGTGCGTATAACCCGAACAGGTAGTAAAACGTGGTGATGATAATAATAATATTATTATTATTAGGGAAAAAAAAGGAATTAATATAAATGAAAGAATTTTTCCTTTTTAAAAGTATAAAACAATTCAATAAACTTTATACTAAATATTATTTCGCCCATCGTTATTTAATTTTCATCCAGTTATTATTATTATTATTAGCACCGCGTCTTACTACCCGTTCGGGTTATACGCACTTACGCTAATGTGTAATGGTAGGATGATTGTGAGATGAAATGAAGGACCTACAGTTTAACGTGGAATCCGAACCACGGTGGAGGCCTGGCATTCCCCACATTCACAAGATGTCTTGTCAGAGGTGAAGGAAGGGTTTGGTAATCAGATAAATCTTTGCCGGGACCGAGGATTGAACCCCGGCCGCCAGCATAGAAGTCTGACATCTTACCCCTAGACCACCAGGTCACCTTCATCCAGTTGAATGTATCAAACAGTCTTGGGCAATTTTTCGTTACAGACTAATCTTGTAAGTTGTCTAAACGACCGAAAAACATGCATTAGTTTTATTATTAGCACCGCGTCTCCCTACACGTTCGGGTTATACACTTATGTATTAAATACGCCACTGGTTTGGAAAAAGGAAAGGTTGTATTTAGTGTAAGTGTAACCACATTTTCGTGGAGGTAGAGTGGAATACAATTAAGAAAAAACCACTCTCAGTACACATAGAGATTCGAACCTTGATCTCGTCATCGGAAGTCCGATATATTGCGAAAGTAACTCCTTATATCATGCAGCAACCGAAGCGGGTATGCGTTAGTTATTAAGTCGCATGATGATATAATTTAGCCCGGTGTTCAGAAATTAAATATTTCATTTAGTAATAAAATAGTTTCGTGTGATTGTTGCGATGAGATGATTAGTTCTATATTCTTTGTTGCTTAGAGTCTCACTAGCTATTCAGAATATCTACGCAATAATATAGTAATGATGTAGGTAAAATAATTGTAGTGAAAATTCAAAATGCACCCGCATTCATTTAGAGGAAAAATGAAACAACATTTCGAACCTCTCCCCCCGACCCCCTCCTTTTCAGTCAGCCGGGTTGGGATTTGACTGGACTGTAATGACGGGGATATCAGGCTTCAAATCCAGCCGGGTGTATTGAGGGTGATATTTCATTAATGGTTTACATTCTCCCTACATGCAAATGAGAGTACACATTTTATAATAAAATTTCTTCTTTAATCCATTAGTGCAATTAGATTTTTTTTGGTAGCACTGTGTCTTACCACCTGTTTGGGTTATACGCTTATTTACTAATTACGTTAATGTGTTGAGAATGAGGAAGATTAAATTTATATATAGTGTACCTGGCGGAATCGAACCCCTATCATAATCTACCAACTTAGTTTCTGGCAGTTGCTATTTTATATAAGATTTTATTTCATCTTGTTAGTTCGTAAAGTATGATTTTACCATTTATAACAAAACGTTTGTCTCCTTTCCTCCGATCCGATAACTCTTTTCATTCAGAGAAACATTATTTATTTTCAGATATCATATTGTATGTATCAAAACCTATTATTTAGTCGAAATGATAACCAAACTAGTGTTAGAAAATATGTTTTGAAGAGTGCAATGTTATGTAAATTATTAAAATTATAAACACGATGGTTTATGTTTATTCAATATAAGTGGACCTCACCTTTTTTGGGTTAGTTAAATCTAGGGTGTCGGGAGGGCAGCAATTTCTAGGAGTATCCAGACCATCCTTATACCCAACTTTCTAAGCCCATATTTATCACTTTGTTATTTTTGAAATAACTTGTCTGTCACTTGAGCCACTCTTAACTGGATTCATCTCGATGTTTGTCGAGCAGTTGGTCCGCTCGTGTCGACCGCTTGGTTGTCTATCACTTTGTACTCCTATACATGAGCTTGTCTAGCAGTTGGTCCAAGTCGTGTGCGGCCACTTGACCCACCTAGCCTTCCAAATAATTGTTCTCATTTTGTCTACCGGTTGGTTGTCTATCACATGGTCCAGCTCGTGTCGATCACTTGGTCCATGTCGTTTCTGCGTGTCTAGCAGTTTGCTGTCTACCACTTTGTCCTCTCGTGTCGACCACTTTGTTGTCTATCACTTTGCCTGCTCCCATTAGTAATAGTTGTTAACGGGGAGGCAAAGGTTCGGATCTTAGTTCAATGAACTGAGGGTGGTTCATGACGAGTGATTTATTGTTGTGGATTCCCCATCCTCTCTCAACGCGAATGTGATTATTATTTACAAAGGCCTAATTTGTCTATAATATTGAAGTATTAACATTATATATACATACACCGTGTTATGGTCTTACCAATTAAATCAGGCCTTTAGTATTAGCAAGTGTGTTAAACTTATCGGTAATAAAAAAAAAAAAAATTGAGAATCTTTTCCTTGCACGCAATAGACTGACGGTTTGGTTTAAATCCTCTACCACACCTACAAGTAGTTATTTAGATTAATGTTTGAAACTTTGGGTTGGAGGCTACACTGCCTGCAAAATTTCAGCTTCTGGGCTTTTAGGTTTTTTCGACTTTGGTTTTTTGGAAAACCACCTATTTTGGGAGCCCCCATTGGAACTTTAGGTAGATAAGGTACTAATTCACCTTTTTGGGGTGAGAACTGATTGCCCACCAAATCCCAGCTTCCTATACCTTATTGTTTTCGAGATATTTTTGGCCGGACTGAGGATATCCACTGACAATTATTACAGGGGGATAATAATTTAGCATATTAATATAAAATACCTTACTGTGCAATTAACAAATCAAACTTTTTTTTTGTGTGAGTCAGACCCTTATGTTCTATAAAGTTTAGTCTTTCTTTTACTTTTAATTTTAATGTAATTTTGGCATTATATAGGTCCTTACTTATAAGCTCTGATCTCTCAAGGGAAGGGAACAGGAATTTAAAATACTAGTATCTATATTATATATACAAAGTGTCAAAAATGTTATTAACAAATTGGATCACCTTTTAAATAAATTGAGAATTCACTCATATTTTATACCACAATACATCCTAGTTTCTTTCAAATGAATTAATATGCAATCGAGTCTTTTAGACGGGGTTTGTCAGCGTCTAAATATCAACTTTTCAACGTTCCCAATAATTTATAAAGGAACATTTTCTAAAGTACATACAACGTTTCCATCTACTGTATAGCAATAATAATAATAATTATTATTATTATTACTATCATTATTATTTCTTTTATTATAGTGCTGGCCAACATAGTAATAATAATTATTATTTTTATTTTACGTTGTAGTAAAACTTAAAATTAAATATTGGATCATACAAAGAGCTTTCTCAAATTCCGGACGTATAAACAACTAAAGTGTGCCTGCGGCTTCGTTCGCATTTAAGTTGGTTAACATACTTTTTTCTTCTAGCGAATCTTTTAAACTACCAATAAGACCATTTCTACCACGTATGAGGTGAGCATTTTTTTCTTTATGTCGATGAAGCCATGACTACCTACAGTAAGTATAAAAAAAAAATCTTGAGGCCCTTGCATCAGGATTTGCTTGCTTACGGGGAGACAGTGTTATAACGAACACAAAAAAAAAAAGTTTAAATTTACTATCTAATAAACAAAACAATATAAACCTAGTTTAGACACAAAAATCATGAAATAATTGAAAAATACCTCAATTAAGGCGCAACCACAAGCACGTTAACAAAGGCTCTTTTACTTGGAGGCATTGTTACAATCAACACAAAAAAATAATAATTAAGTAGATTGAAAGCAATAGTAAGCGCTCTACCATACCAAACAAAATTGTTCTTTTATTGGTATTGAAACTTTTACCCCCTCCCCCCCAATCCCGTCATAATTTCTCTAATTCCCACTTAAACAATTATAATTTTATGACATCTGGTTATATGGAGTTGTTTTTCTACCTGTCAAGCAAATTTAAGTTTTCTACCACACCTAAAAGTATTTTTTTAACTTCTCCTCCACCTCAATTTGCCGGAGTCTAATTAAAAATGTTATAGTTATTTGGATTTAGTATTTTTCACCTGCCTGCCAAATTTCAGTTTTATACCACACTAGGCTGTAGTTGTTTCTATTAATTCTATACATTTTGAGCCCCTTATTTACAATATTATTTGTTTGTTTGTTTGTTTGGATATTTATTTAGTAACTCTTATATTGACACTTAGCATGTAAAAAACATTGAATAAAAGACAGATACAACAAACACCAGCCCCGAGGGGCTCTCGAATGTCAACCGTATTAGAAATAACATAGAAACACTTAAAAAGAAAGTTAGTTGTCGCCCTGGCGGCTGATATTAAGTAGTCCGTAGTTTTTATGGGCAGGAAAAATTTACTAAAACCCGCCCTGTCGCCGGTATTTGGTCGACGGGGACCTTAAAAAATATATAAATACACATAGATGAGGGACAATATGGTAGAAAACATTGAAGGATAGGTGATCAGATGTAGACAGGGCTTGCAGAACGTGAAGCGGGAGATGATTGTGATACACTGGAGGAAAGATGGGGCATCGGGAGAATAACGGATCAAGAAACTGGGAAACTATACATTAAAAACAGATGTAAATATTACATGTTCCATAAAATGCGTAAATAAATATACAAACATAATAATTATAACAACACAAATCATGTGTTTTCCGTTAAAATGTTAAAATACATATTACAATATAATTCCGATTTTTAAAAGAGATATAATTCAGGATTTTCATTTGAGCTGCTTGTGGCAAAAGTATCGGAAGAGAGTCTCTTCCGAGGAGGTACAATTCAGGATTTCGGAGATATAATTCCGATCTTTAAAAGAGATATAATTCAGGATTTTCATTTGAGCTCTTTGTGGCAAAAGTATCGGAAGAGAGTCTCTTCCGAGGAGATACAATTCAGCTCCCCCTTATAGATGCCCTCCCTTCTCCTATCACTGTGATACTCGAGGGAGAAAAGTCTTAGAACGTTTCGGATCAAATGCCTCAATTATATTTTATATTTATGAAAACTCTTTTATTTATTTTTTACCTATCTTCGCTCTTAGCTCTAGGAAGCGTTCCAATTCAATTGTCCATTCCCTTCTGAAAGAAATTGGTTTGGATCCTATTGTTTCCAATATCTCTTCTTAGGGTGAGAGTGTAGGGGACGCGAGAAAAGATCCGGTTTTTTTTGAGGGGGGGGGAGGAGTGTCCAACATTTTGTTGAATATCTGTCATTAGCATTGCGACATAAGATGATAAACTTTTTAAACTAAGCGAAAAAGTTGTCTTTAAATTACAGGACACCCTTGACAGATATTCAAGAACTGTTAATGTTCCATGTGAAGAAAATTATTATTATTATTATTATTATTATTATTATTATTATTATTATTATTATTATTATTATTATTATTAGCACCGCGTCTTACTACCCGTTCGGGTTATACGCACTTACGCTAATGTGTAATGGTAGGGTTATTGTGAGATGAAATGAAGGACCTACAGTTTAACGTGGAATCCGAACCACGGTGGAGGCCTGGCATTCCCCACATTCACAAGATGTCTTGTCAGAGGTGAAGGAAGGGTTTGGCAATCAGATAGAAGAAAATTAAACTATAGGTTTCATCTATAGAATTATTTTAAAACATTTTATCAAAATAATGTTTCGATACAAAAACATCACATATACTGTCATTAACTCGTGTTCTTTACACTTGCACCTTAAGTTTAAAGATGGCAACCTGGACATGAGAATTGAACCCGGGACCTTTGGCTTTACGCACCAACTTTCTACTCTTGAATGAGCCTGGTTCGTCTCGTATACAACTACTTTAGGATGTCTCTGGATACTAGAAAAAACAAGGGGCTTATTCACAGAATTGACATAAAGTGTGGTAATCAAAATAATGTTGTTTTTTGTGAACATTTTATTTAAAGCTAGTTTACTGATAACATATTTTTGAAATTGTTACACACTGTAATATACTTTATAAGAAATTAAGTCAAAACTTGAAATGTGAGGTTTTTAATCTTTTAGGGACATGTTGATACCATTCACCTCCATCTATAAAGGAACCACATTTAAAAAAATAACAAAGCACTTATTAAATAAACACGTGATTTCTGGACGTCTGCAACATTTCTCAGCACTCCGGAAGGCTGCCTTCCTCAAGAGAGCTCCATCGGATCTATCTCTTCACACCTCTTGAGAAGCGTAACAGCCCGGAGGGTCCTTTGCTTGCGTGTCAGCATCTAAACTCCGCCCCCAGGCCTTGATTTCTCAGAGGGGGCCTCCCTCACGTGTTCCTACTGTGTGCTACACACCCCGTTGGAACCGTCGCCCGAAGGCCCAAGAAGTCCTCTCGCTCCCTTCCACCCTCCAAGAGGTCCTCTTTGATCTGAAGCCGCTGTGGACCAATTTCTTTATCGGCTGCCCCACGGCTTGATCATTAGAGGAGAGAGAGAGAGTTCGAATCTCACTCAGGTCACACGTCTGGTCAACCTCAGCTACTTAAGATCCTAAGGACGGGGAGATCGAGGTTCAAATCTCGGTCGGGTGAACTGGGGGTGGTTTTTCCTCAATGGTTTTCCACGCAAAAATGGGTTCACTTTATCTAAATTTAACCTTCTCAATTCCTAATCCATTAGTGTAATTATTACTTAAGCGTATAACCCGAACGGGTAGTAAGACGTGGTGCTAAAATAAATTAAACAAATAAATTGAGATCCTAGCTTGTTGATACAGTACAATTTTCATATGAAGGGCATTTTAGAAAATACCAACCTTTTTTAGGTTAATATTGATATATATCAAAGCTACCGATCACATGTCTTGGCGCAGTGGTGTAGTCCTAACGAAAGAGGTACCCGGGCGGTTATTTTCACAATTTAAATTCACTCTAGGTATATCTAAACATTTTAAATATAAAATTGGATTGGGACTTAAACGTTTTAACAATTAGAATATTTTTTAATAGTCTTATATATATATATATATATATGGAACCAGATATAAATAGGTAATGATAATGTTACTCAATGTATTAATTTTATGATAACTTTTTTAAAGATCTGCCCAGCTTCGTGGGTCCCCATTGCCTTGAAAGTGGTCCATATAGTTTGATGAATATTAACGATGCAACATGGTTTATATGCAGCGTATTTATTAAGTTCATTACACTAAAATTATATTCTCACTAAGCAGAACTACAGGGATTTTAACCATAATCTAAAGTGCATCAGGAAGGTCTAATGATTGTCTGACAGATGGCAGTACTAACCTAATTGGCACCTGCGTGGCCTAACTCACTACTTTCACAGTAGACTAGACTGTCGATGATGGGAGAGATCCATATTCGAATCTCGGTCGGTTATACTGAAGGTGTTTTTTCCAAATTAGCTTACCACTCTTCCTCCACGCGAATGCGGGTATACTTTATAATTCCTAGAACCATTATGGTAATTATTACATAAGTGGACGGGTAGTCAGACGTGGTGCTAAAAAAAACTAAATTGTAGTTAAAATTAAACTTTTCAGTTTCCCCCCTTTACACCTGTCCCATTCTTATGAAAATTAAGGTATACACGAGTGAGAGCTCTCTTACGGCCGTGTTCGTTATCACAAACTCTGGTAAAGAAAGGATCACCTCCAAGGTTCTAATCTCCCCATCTTTTCAATCCTCCAGTCTTCGAGGGCGCGGTGGTCCTCCATTTCTTCCCCTTGTTCCTGTCTTGATACAACCCCCACCACCACCACCACCACCACCACCACCAAGTTCCCAATTAATGAGTCTCGTAGTCGCGCCCTCCACCCCCAAGTCCCCCCTCCTCACTTGGTCCCCGGCCCGACACCTAATTGCGTCCGCCATTAGGAAGGAAGGAAGCGAGGATCTGATGTTAATGACGCGTCTTGTTTTCATTGCTGGGTCCCTGGGTTTCCTTGATGTCTTCTTCTCGCCCTCCCCCTTTTTATTCCTCCTATCCACGTCTCAGAATCCTTTCCTTCCTATTTAAATAAAAAAACACACTCCCTGGTTGAAATTGGAGGCTTCGCTTCTATCTTTTCCACCTCATTTGAATCTCTCTCCCTCTCTCCTTATTTTAATCCTTTGCCCGTCGACTCTCGGGCTGTCTGTGGTCGACTTGGGAGTTCATCTGTAGCTCTCGACTTCCACGCGAAACATGTTCGCTTCTTTTTGTGTGTGTTCTAAGGGAGTGTTGAGGGTGGGGGCTTTTAGAGAGGTTTTATATATTTATTTTTCCCTCTTCCACTTCTTTCACTCCCCACGCGGATAAATAATGTTGAAGTGGGCAGGGGGTCGAAGGGTTGTGTTTCACGCAGCATTTTGTCGGGTTTGATTTGTAGGTAACATTAGCTAGTGTCTAGTTGTATGTAGTTGTAATGTATGTATGATGTATGTATGTGTATGTATGAGTGTTATGTTTGTGTGTATGTGTGTGTATGTTGTATGTATGTATGTAGTGTAGGAGTATTAGTTGAGTATGTATGTATGTAGTATGTAGTATGTATGTATGTAAATGTATGTATGTGTGTATGTTTGTGTGTATGTGTGTATGTAGTATGTATGTATGTAGTATGTATGTATGTATGTAGTATGTGTATGTGTGTGTAAATATGTGTATTGTATGTGTGCATGTATGCTCGTTTGTAAGTGTGGATGTGTATATGTATGTCTACGTATGTATCTCCGTAGCCTCTAAGTAACTTATAAGTGTGTTTATATGTGTATATAGGCTTTTTACCAAATAAAAACTAGATATCCGTATTATATATCTCTTATACAGTAGCCCCATGGCTTCTTTGGTGCTGACTGACAGCTTACAGCTGACTTCTGAAAGCCAACATTTAGGTATATACCTCAATTTTGACCGTCAAAAGTGACAGCTGCTAAACACATGTTTTTGCAGATCATATGGTTCGGCGTAGGGATACATAATTTGGTATGGTAACTTTTCAAAGCTTTTAGCTGTTATTTTGGGATATCTCGTCTTCTCTTAACATTGTACTCTATAGGTCTCTCAACATGTTTTAGGGCAGCATTAACATGTCATATTGCATCTGGCATCCCTGATAACTTTTAACAAGTAAATGTACTTCAGATTTTAACAGGAAGGTTCTTTTAAAAAATACAAGCATATTTTTTTGAGGCCAAACTTGATAATATTTCACTCTTTTATGTGGACTATTTTATAATTATTGTTGATATCAATCAAAAGGGACAGCTGCATATAACTTGATCTGACTTATGAATACATTAAAGTAGATCTAAATACTTTTATAGTTGTCATATAAGGTCCTACTTGTGAAAATTTGACTGTAACCAAGCCTCTTTAAGTGTTGATCTTTATGGAGACGATCCTGATTCTAAATTAGTAAGCGGTAGAAAGCTCAAAAACCAAACCCTTATTATCTGTGGATTTGTTTGGTAGCAATAATCAAGGAACACACAAACTCTGTCAAAACATGTCTTCTTTCCTGTATCGTAGTGAGAAGGCTAACTACAGTAGCACCATGGCTTCTTTGGTGCTGACTGACAGCTCACAGCTGACTTCTGACAGTCAACCATTATATATATATATATATATATATATATATATATAATATTAATTGACTGTCAAAAATGACAGTTGCTAAACACATGTTTTTGTAGATCATTCGGTTTGGCGTAGGGATACATAATTTGGTCTGGTAACTTTTCAAAGCTGTGTGAGCTGTCAGTCAGCACCAAATAAGTCATGGGGCTACTGTAACTCCATGCCGTCAGCCTACAATCGAGACAAACCGATCGAGCGGCACTCTGTCTCTTAGATATGATAGTGTCAGCTTCTGCGGATAGAGGGTGTCATGTGGTCAGCACAACAAACCCCTCTGGCCGTTAATCTTATTTTTCTAAAACAGAACTGCTAGTTTATCATTCAAGTAGCCTCATTTGCCTCACGAGCCTTGAGTTGACCCTGTTCTAGAACCACTGATTTAACAACAAAAAATCTCGATGTGCCGGGGATTGATCCCGGGACCTATGGATCTGTAGACAGGAACGTTGAGCAATAGGCCATAGAGGTTGTGAAAAGATTACACACAATAAACACAGATGGTCGCATGGTCTAAGGTGCCACTTGTCACTCTGGACATTGACTGGCCTGTAAGAGACGGTGGTTGGGGCTTGTATCCGGATTTACTGAGGAAAGTTTTTTTTTTTACGATTTTCCACTCTCCCGCCACGCAAAATGTGTGACATTTTACTCTTGATTATACCTTCCTAATCGCTACCCTATTTATTGTTAATATGTAAACATTTAGGCTGTGGAGTGAGATGTAATATGGAAGTAGGTATCACTGGAACTATAGATGCGAACGAAGTCTTAGGTTTGAAATCGTGCACTCTCAACTTATTCGCCTCGCACTGTATGACGTGTCATGAGGCTGGTCGTGTGTGTGTGTGTGTTCTCGCGGGTCTTCCCCTCTCCGTGACGCCATGGTCGTGGCCGACTAGCAGGTGCAGCAGCGCGGGATGAGATGTGTCCGGCAGATAAGAGCAGCTCCGGTGGACCGCCAAGGATGCTGTGTGTGTTTCCCAAGCAACACCGGAGCTACTGTTGCTGGGCAGGGGTGTCTACCGAGGATAAAATTTTGGGGGATTGTAGAGGGGACTTTGTGAGGATGAACTGATGCTGGGCAGGGGCACATGTTGGGGATTATAGAGGAAACATTGTGGGTAGGAACTGATGCTGGGTAGGGGCACATGTTGGGGATTGTAGAGGAAACATTGTGGGTAGGAACTGATGCTGGGTAGGGGCACATGTTGGGGATTATAGAGGAACATATGGGGAGGAACTGATGCTGGGTAGGGGCACATGTTGGGGATTATAGAGGAAACATTGTGGGGAGGAACTGATGCTGGGTAGGGGCACATGTTGAGATTATAGAGGAACATTTGGGGAGGAACTGATGCTGGATAGGGGCACAATGTTGGGATTATAAGAAACATTGTGGGGGAACTGATGCTGGGTAGAGGGCAACATATTGGGGATTAATAGAGTAACAGTTTGGGATGAACTGATGCTGGCAGGGCAACATGTTGGATTATAGAGCAAACATTGTGGGTGTAACTGATGTGGGTAGGGCACATGTTGAGTTATAAAGGAAACATTGTGTTAGAGGAACTGATCTGGTAGGGGATGTTGGGATTATAAGAAACATTGTGGAGGAAATGACTCATTGTGGGGAGGAACTGATGCTGGGCAGGGCACATGTTAAATATTGTAAAGGATACTTTGTGGAGAGGAATTGATTCTGGACAGGGGTGTCGACCTTGAAGCAAATGTTGGATGAATAGCCCCATAGAGGAGGCTCTTTGGATTGGGGTGGATCATTAGAGTTCAAAGTCTCAGTTTTCAAATCTTGGTACAGAATTCTTCTTTAAGTAACCTAACATAATAATCAAAAACCGTAATCCTAATTTAGCATTCAATCACGTCCCTTTTACTCGATGATTTAACAAGATATCTCTAAGGAAGCAAACAGGTGTTCTCAAAATATGACAACACTGTTTTTTAAAAAGGGGTGTAGACCTTGGTGTGGGTGGTCGCCTTACCCCTATTTACCCCCCTTTGTTTCTTTTTAAAGTCTTCCTCGCAACTCTCTCCATTGTTGTTTTCACCTGTGTGTGTCATTTAAATGGTAAGTGGTTTCCAAGTCCTCTTGGACATAAATTTGACTTGTAAATATAACTTATTATTATTATTATTATATTATTAGCACCGCGTCTTACTACCCGTTCGGGTTATACGCACTTACGCTAATGAGTAATGGTAGGGTGATTGTGAGATGAAATGGAGGACCTACAGTTTAACGTGGAATCCGAACCACGGTGGAGGCCTGGCATTCCCCACATTCACAAGATGTCTTGTCAGAGGTGAAGGAAGGGTTTGGAAATCAGATAAATCTGTGCCGGGACCGAGGATTGAACCCCGGCCGCCAGCACAGAAGTCTGACACCTTACCCCTAGACCACCAGGTCACCAAATATAACTTAATTGGCTTTGTCAAAACGTCACATCGTAACATTTCATTTTTCTTTGCTTTTAAACACTCGTTAAATCCTGATTATATTTCGTTATTTTAGTAAGTTTATCCCATCATCCAACGCTCTCCAATGGTGAGTAGCTTATTTTTATTTATTTCTTAACGCAACATGTCTTACTACCCGACCCTTCCATACGCACAGCTACACTAATAGGGTGAGATGAATAAGTTTGAATTCAAATTAAATGTACCTGCGTTTTCGTCTAGCGAGAGTGAGAAGCCAATTATGAAATACCACCCTATTATGCCCGACCGGGATCCGAACCCCAACCTTTCTGTCCCTAGAAAAACAGATTAGATGAGACTCACACCTTTGCCGATGTCCCCATTGGTGTGGGTTTAACTTGTTTTAAGTCTAAACTCTATTGAGTAGATATTTTTATAGAATATACAAATAAACGCAAAGAGTCAACACAGTCATAAAGTCACTAAATGTATATCCTACAATTATCAAAATGGAGACGGTACTTGTCAAAAGTGGCAGTTGCATAAAGTATTGCTTGCCGTATGAATACTTAAAATAAGACCCAGAAATAAATTAAAACACTTAAACAGTGTAATTTAAATAATAGTTGTAATAACTATAATATTAGTCATCAAACTATCTGATTATTTGGTAAAATAAAGATTGGTTTGTAATTATTTTTTTAATATTCACGTTTTGCCCTTAATAAATCATGAGTTTGCTTTTAAACAGGAAAAGCCTAAAATATACACATTTATAAAAACATAGTAGCCCATAACGTGTTTATATCCTGTTCAGTATCAAAATAAAAATAAAAATATTACTTGTCATAGCCCTAATCATTACCCAATGGGAAGAGACCATTGGGAAGAGCTAGGGTGTGATGAGATGGACTACATAGAACTAGCTAAAGATAAGGATAGGTAGGTGGCGTATTTTTGTAAGTGCGGCAATGAATTTACGAGTTCTTGGTGCTATAGAGTGAGTAAATAAGCCTAATAATTAGATGCTTACTCTTATTTCTAAAAGTATCGCTTCTCAGTAACTTTTTTTTAACTCTTGGATGATTAAGTTTCTTCTTTTTGTAATTTAGCTTTAACCAGGTAACTTTTTTTTTTTTGCATACCTTATAGCGCTAGAACACAGCGGATATAATGTGATATAAAAGTATTAGTAAATTTAAAAACGCTTCCACTCTTATTAATTTCTTAAGGCTTAATCTGATGATATGAAGTTACATGTAATATGATAATGATGATAATAATAATAATAATAATAATAATAATAATAATAATATAATAATAATAATAAAATAATAATACGACTGTCTTGCCTCAGTTGTTGCAGGCACTGGCCAACTACCGCAACTCGGGCACGGGCCAGCTTTCGGCGGCGACGGCCTTCATGCTCTTCTTCGGCTCGACGGCCAGGATTTTCACGTCAATCCAGGAGACCGGGGACACCATGGTCATCATCACCTACGTCGCCGCCGCTTCCGTAAACTTTATCATCGCCGCGCAGGTCGTCTACTACTGGAACAAGTCGGCGCCCGCCAAGACGAAGGCGAAAAGCAAAAAGGGAGGCAAGAAGGCTGCCAAGAAGACGCAGTAGGCGTCCGTTCGATTATTTTCAACCTACGACGACGCTGATTTACTCTTAAGACCAATCGTTCCTATATATTTTGTCTGTGTTCGCTAGATCAGGAGCTTCAGGAACTGATTAGTTTTCAGGAAACAAGTTAAAATGAGAGAGGATACACATTAGTTTAAGGTGATATTTTAGTCTTACCTTAACGGGATCCATTATGAACCTAACATAAAAGTTTCAGCACAGTGGAAACAAGCTATACAAAGCTTTTATAAATTTCAGCGAGGTTACCTTGCGGGGATTCAATATAGTGCAGCTTATAAGATAGGGCCGTAATATAATCAGTCAAATTAAGACTGTTATTTTTCAGGTTAAACGAAATGCACACAAGATCACTGAAACACTTGCGTGGCCTGGAGTGTTTTCAGGGTTAGGCGGAGCTTCTTCAAACTTTACCTGTGATATGTTCTCATCACTCAATAAGACAATAGGCATGCGCAGCGTAGGTGCCCCCCGCCATGCGCGCGCGCGCGCACACACACACACACACACACACACACACACACAACAAGAAGTTGAAGTGACAAAATAATGAATTTTTCTTTTACTTTAATCGTGTCGATGGCTATTTTAATAGGCTTGAAATCCTGCTACAACACTTCATTGTCCATTTCATCGCTCACATGTTGGCTGGGTATACAGGTTTGGATAATATTATTAACATGTTATAAAAAATTGTTTCCTTCATCTGGTGGTTGAAATTATAGTTTACAATGTTGTTGTTTTTTCAAAGAATAATGTTGTAAATAAAAAATTAATTATTTCTTGTTCCTAATCTATCATAGTTTAAAAAAATCAAACAGATTCTCGGGGCCAACCCACTAGTATTCCAACTGGCATCCCACCAGCCAAATTCTGCTCACACTTATGAATAAGTCACTCATATATCGGGTATCAACATAAATTCACTTCCCAAGTGAAGTAAGCTATGTAGTGCAGAGCGTATGCATGATTGGATGAATGGGGACCAAGTGGGTGAAAACATATTCCAGGTAAAGTTTTAAACAAGCAATATGACACGCCACTGCACCAAAATACCTTCATGATTAACTTTGATCATTTCAAACAATGCTCCCTTTCGGATATTTACAGTTTATGATTGCATTTAGCATTCAATTAAACAACAGGAGAAAACTCTTAATTTACTAATGATATGTATATAAAATTGTCCAACTTTTTTCTCCCCTCGAATCAGAGGCGAGGCGTGACCTTTTAGAAAGTGTTACTAGATACATATGTCATAAAGCACTTCATTCCCATTTAAGGTCATTATACCATTAAAATTGTATTGCATAATTTTAACAAGCATGTAGTAATTATAAGTTATAAATAGCATTTAACTGATTTTATATAATTACAGTTCAAGTGATATAAGGGGTCAAACATACTATATTGTGCTTTTTGTGTACCATTGTTAAAGTAAAGTAATTAGTGTATAGTACTTTAGTATAGCTAGACAATCAAACAAGGTGTACAGAATGAAATATTTATAATTGGACATGTTGAGATGATTAGTGTGGATCGAATGACGAAGCAAATATATGATAATAGTGTGTGTGGATCAAAAGGAAGGGGTAGGCCAGGTAAGACATGGTTAAATCTTTCAGATGAATGTATGAAAAAGAGAAACAAGAGTTTTAAGAATAAAAAAAAATGAACGACTCAGTGTATGGATGTTGAAGCAAAGGGAGTATGCAAAGATAAGAAAATATGGAGAGGGTTAGTGAGGATGGATTAAATCTTTCTTTTTTTTATCTTTTCTATGCACATTTTCTTTATCTTGACCTATAAGACACAGTGGCTCCCAAACCCTGGGTCATGGTCCTCAATATTCCTGAGGGTTAAGGGATGGTCTTAAATTTTTTTTTTTTCTTTCAAACTTAATAAGTATTAACCTTCAAAAACTATTAAACTGAAACATTATGAAGAATTACTGTAATACTGACAATAGCAACATTGTTGAAACAAAGTTGAAACCCTCCTGCACTCTGAATTTTGGATCCAGCTTAAGGACTGGCCCATTCTGACTCAAAAAGTTTACAAGGGTTTTTTTTTCCCCTCTTCTGACAATATATCCTATGGCTCTTGTAGTGATCAAGATTCTCAGAATAATTTGTGTTGTACTCTGACCATCAACAAAGGACTCAAACTCAAATAGCTCACCTACAAAATGAAGCAACATCATGGTCATCACTTAAAAACTCTTTTTCTGTCACCAATTTTTTCATCTGAACATGTGTAATTTTCTATTTGTAAGATTAAAAAGTTACTGAAATTGATTCACTTTGGTTGCTAACATTTATCAATACCAAATAAAAATTCAAAAGCACTCTTTCCTAGTATAAAACAGCATTATAGTAGCCACTGATGTAGTATTTTTTTTTAGTCACTTACCTAACATTGTAACAAAATCACATTTTCACTAAAAACATTATTGTGCCTTACATTTTGTTTGATTAAAAAGTTATTGGAATAATATTGTTTTTGTTAATTAAATTAATTTCATAAATACTAGTTAAATAATAATGAGAAATATAAAATTACATGTCATGAGTAGAGTGACACTTTGGGTCGCCTGGCCAGGAAAATATTGTATTTAGGGTTGTGATTAAAAAGTTTGAGAAACAAAGCCACAGCGGGATTAGATATGTATATGTATTGGTATTGATATTAATATTATAGTTTATAATATATATTAATATTATATATTATAAAATTAATACACTATATTAATATTTTATTGACATATTTATTATATTAATATTACTATTATTAATATAATTACTTCATTCTGTACACCTAATATGAATGTCTTGTTAGCCTATATTAAATTTCAGCCCTATACACGAATTTACATTACCTTAACAATAATAAGGAAAGGCATAAAATAGCAATTTAGTCCCTTATAACTCGTGAACTGTAATGGTTTGAAATCATTGAATCACTGTTTACAGCTTATAATTAGTTATACCTTTGTTAAAAATGTTCAATACATTTTTTATATACAAATTACTTTAAACATATAAGCCCAATTTGTTTTAATCAGCCAAAATTATATTATTTTCTTTGGTAAATCTAAAAAAGGACAAGTACTCATCAAAACAAAAACGTAATAATGAATTATTGTTTATCACTCAAGGAAAAATAAATAGGAACTAACAGCCAGCCAGAATTACCCATCTTCCCCGCGCACAAAGCGGCAGTGGAGACAATTGTTTTAGTCATTTCAACTACTCAGTCACTCCAGTATTTTTTATGGTAAGGTACCTCCTTCCATGTTTCATTGGCGTTGCAAAATGTTGCGAATGCACAGTCCATAATTTTCATCAGACTTTTGTCCAGGCTAGTTTGTTAAAAACGCTTGTCTTTCCATTTTGAGATTGACATGGGTAATTTAAACTTTTATCAGTGGTAGCACTGGGTACTTGCACGCCTCGCCATTGCTTCGAATGTACTTCACTTCAGTTTTATACCTGTAGACAATTTTTAGCTAGTCCTGATTAACTATCACACAAAGCAAACTATACAAATACATGATTTTCCCTCAAGTTTGACAGTGTCTATCTAGGTTGAAATTAATATTTTGTTCGACTTCCAAACTAGCTAGAATGTATGATACATCAAGAGGCACAATTGGAGGCTTATAATAGTTTATTTTTTTATTTTTTACACACTCTTTTATTCATTTGGTGCTGCGTTCTCTATTATTTTTGTATCTTAATGCACGATAATATCACAGTTAAACACCAAAAGGGTATAAATATATAAAAATCTCGAGGAAATATTATGCTATGCCAAAAAATATGGACGTCTGTGATAATCATATTTAATGCTATTTTTAATCATTCATAAGCCTAAATAATTATTCTTTTGCCTTAATTTGATACAAACTTGGCACAGTCAAAATCAGTACAAATAATATTGTTGTTTTGTGTAAGTAATATAGGAACACAATTAAATATTAACAACTGTTATTGTATTGGGTCATAGCATGTTATTGCTCAATGTCCTTTAGATCTTGTTCTCCTCCTTACCTAGAAGTTTGCATTTTTTTTTTCTCAGACTATTTTGATGCGCCCAAATGTTCCTATGTTTCTTTATAATGTGCCTCTATCGAATCACTGAAATGAATTTGTTAAACTGCCTAGCTCTTATATAGTATCTTGTAGTAATTTTATATTTTTATATCATTACCTCAGGTAATTTACTCAGATGTGTATACATAAAGATCTGAAACGTTTCCTTAGATTGGGAGCAGACTTTGCCTCACTTGTTTGGGTCGGTGGCAGATCAGCTGGCTCCTGTTAGACTTAGGTTTATCTTATCCAAGTTACAATCAGAGTAGTTTATCTCCTCCTAGCTTCAATCAAAGTAGTTTATTTTCTTCTAGTTTCAATCAGAATAGTTTATCTTCTTCTAGCTTCAATCAGAGTTTGTTTTAGTTTCAAACATAGTAGTTTATCTTCTAGCTTCAATCAGAATAGTTTATCTTCTTCTAGTTTCAATCAGAGTAATTTATCTTGTTCTAGTTTCAATCAGAGTAGTTTAGTTTATCATCTTCTAGTTTCAATCAGAGTAGTTTATCTTCTTCTAGATTCAATCAAGTAGTTTATCTTCTAGCTTCAATCAGAGTAGTTTATCTTCTTCTAGCTTCAATCAGAGTAGTTTATCTTCTTCTAGTTTCAATCAGAGTGGTTTATCTTCTTCTAGTTCCAATCAGAGTAGTTTATCTCCTCCTAGCTTCAATCAGAGTAGTTTATTTTCTTATAATTTCAAACAGATTAGTTTATCTTCTTCTAGATTCAATCAAAGTAGCTTATTTTCTTCTAGTTTCAATCAGAATAGTTTATCTTCTTCTAGCTTCAATAAGAGTGATTTATCTTCTTCTAGTTTCAATCATAGTAGTTTATCTTGTTCTAGTTTCAATCAGAGTAGTTGCGCACATCAAACTTTGCCCTTGGCGCCCAAGGATTTAAAAAAATAAGGTAACATTATGCCACAGACATGTCACCAAGGTTCGCACCACGAGCACTTGCTGATATTTTTGGTGGCGGCATATGATGAATTTAATTATATTCTGTTTGAGCTGTGTGTTTGTAAGATTAGATACTTTAGTGTGAGTAATTTGACAACAACATTGTCATAATCAAAGACTAATTTTAATATCTGAGAGGGATGTAAAAATCCCTCTTTTAACATCCAGCTAGTACCAGGCAATTTCATCAGAGAGGATACAGAAAATATGGAAATGTTAAGAAATTTAAAACTGCCTGGAAAATGTCAGAGGATTTTGTAATTAGTCAAGGGGAAAGGTATATTTGGCTAGCTAGTGAAGATACATGTCCTTACCGCATCATATTCAAAAACTGGTTCTAATTAACTCGTAAGTTTATTCATTTTTGAGTGCATTATAAAAATAATTAACTTTAACACACGAGTTTTTTTCATCAGAAAAAGGTCAGATATTTTGTTACTAAGATTAGTTGGCCACCCTATTAGCCCGGCTGTTAGTGTTTGGTTTTAAGGTCAAATTTCTTTAGCTTCTATCTGTTCTATTTGCTCTCGCAAAACTGTAGAGCCCCTTCTCTTACAAAATTGAAGTATTAAAAATATATATAAAAAAAAAAAAACATTTTTAGAGGCTTGCAATAATATATATTTTTTATAGCATACTTAAATATTTTATTATCATGATAGTTTTTAAAAGGTTATGGGACATTTAAAAAGATAATATTCGACAATTGCTTAAAAAATCTAAAACTTAACCAGAATAATTTTTTTTTTTTACTTGTCAAACCTAATGATCTCATATCTCCTCCGATTTACTTGCAGACTCTTCCATTTGTAGGTACTTACTATTTGTCAGATGTTAAAAGGTTTCTCAATATCTTAAATGTATCGCTGATATGTGACATTTTTAAAATTAATATGTTCTTTTAGAATATATACTCCTTGGAAACATTTTTAAGTGCATGTATCAGTCAAATGTTTATGACGTCGCCATCACATTGATTGGGAGTTGGTTGAATCGTCCATCTGTAAATAAGGGTTTGAGTTTATATTGGAATAGTGTGTGGTTCCCTTAGTTCAGTCGATGGAGGATATGTCAAGTGATCTCAAGATCCTAGCTTCGACTCTCCACCAGACACCCAATACAACTTCCATTGTTTTTGTAATTTTGTAAACTGTAATGTTGTACCAAGTTAATAAAGATAAATGAGTGTTGAAAATTGATCTTTGGGATGATCTCCGGTTTCGGCTGTCTGCTGTGGAAATAATGTACTAGGTGGGGAATGGAACTAAACAGAACTCATTTAACTGCAGGGGATTTCCCAACAATAACGTGAAACTGGTTATGTGGCTGTGTTTTTTCTAGAATTAAGTTGGTAAACCTAAGTAGTAACTTTCATTTATGGTTGTGAAAAAAACTATATAGGCAACTGTATACAATTACTAACCGAAGTGATCATGTTTGAATTGGTTATTAATATTTTAAATCAACTTTTTTAACAATTTTATCTTCTCAAAGAAATATTTAAAAATAAACATAGTATGTGCTATAAGATTTAAAGCCTACTTCAATCGAGGACAACTCAATAAATGTAATAAAGATTTATTGTGTTCGAAAATATTGACACAATCCTAAAGAAAACTAATCATATACCAGGCATGTAAGTATCAAATATGTAAAACCATTTTTATCTATGCTTGTCAATATCATTGCTTTCAAAAATGGGGGTCACGTTAGATATTTAAACAAACAATATTTTTTAATAATATTTGCCAGATTTTGCTTTTGTTTTCTCATAAATAAGTAAGCAATATTTATAAAAGGTTCATTTAAAATCTCAAAGCTTGCTTTTTAAATAATATATGGAAAGTTATCCTTGGTGTTATCATTTCAATAAAATGATATAATTAATGTTAATAAGATATTTCAAAGAAATCCAAATGCCTTCCAATTGGCTCTGAGTTTTGTAATTTTGTTAAAATATTTAGTGAAATTTCAATTTATGAAGGTAATACTATTAAGTATTAAGTGTGTCCAGCCCAAACAGGTAAACGCAATGCATATACACACACACACACACAAAAAAAAAATATCAAATTAGTCCGAGTGCACCTAACTTAAGACATTCAACACCTGGAAAGCTGAATCTTAATGTCTCTCTGGTCCAATCATAGCTTAAACTATTTGAAAGCGGGTTGCGTTTTAACCAAGTTATACGGTGGTTATGTTGAGGTTAGGTGCTCACACAGACCTATTGTCTTCTCGCTTTCATATTATTAGTACTCGGTATACATTCCTATCTTATATCATGGGGTTTATTTATAAATTACTTACATTAAAACAACTTGTGTTGAATAGCTATAACATATTAATCCTTTCTAAACCATTTTCATAATTTCACTTTTTTTTTTTTTCTATCACTGCCAATATTTTATTGTGTAAATACATGTTTGTAATTGAACAGTGTTTTATGTATATACAAAAATTTTCAAGATTAAAATTAAAACTGTTTACCTCTCTATAGAATTGAAATGATTGAGAATTAAAAGGTAAAGAGCTCTGTTTTACCTTTGTTGAGGTCCATTGATCTTGAGACATTTAGTAGAACACATGACCTGTTAGCCACACACATTTATCTTCAAGGTTTCAATTTCTCAGACAGCTTCATCATGTACAGAGTAGACAAAGTATTTGATTATATTATTGTTTTGTTGCTTTTATATCTTTGTTGAACTTAACTGAATATATAGAATCACTTGGAAGCAAATATAGGGTAAAATCTATATTAGATGGAGGTTTAGGGTGGCTATAGTGTTTTTGACATTTGGTTGAGTCTTCCTGATGCACTAATATATTATGGACTGCAAAGTTACTTGCTAAAACAGTTTAGTACTATATTTTGGTACTAGATTAAAACTCAGGTTTAATATTTCGTCGAGGTAACTTGTTTTATGAGCTTCATTTCATGTCAATGACCATTAATTATTTTTCTAAGTGTTTATATTCTAGTTCTCCCGTTTTCTCAACTCATTTGTTGGACTCCTACTCTCCAATTCAACTATAGGACTTCACTTCCATTGAAACACACCACTTGCAAAACTTGAACATTCCACAAGACAAGGAATTCCCTAGCAATATAATAAAATTAGGTTGTCCTATAAAAGGTAATCACACCCGCAACTCTTAAAATATGATTTACCAAATAGTTTTTACACAATGCTAGGCTCATTTTGTGGGATTTGCTACAGAAACATTAATAAAAATAATTAATGGTCATCCTCAAGAAACCAATAAAATCACTTACATCACATGTCAAAAAACATGTCCTAATCCTTGACGAGTGATACACTACAATCATTATCATCAACTGTTTTCAGCTTGTGGTCAGGTCAATTTGTGAATCGCTGCCATCTTCTTCATTTCTTCCCATTCTTCTTTATTTATTTGATTCCATTCTTCTTTTCTCACTCGCACACTTACTGTTATCTGCTCCTCCTATCTCTTATTCTCTCTTTTTATATTTTTACTAAATAATCCACCTCCATCATTTTTCTTATGACTCTTTCCTTTCTCATCCTCATTACACGACCATACTAACTCAACCTTGCTTCCTTTACTATCTCATTTACTCCCTGCACCCCAACTCTTTCTCGGACAATCACATTCCTAATTCTTTTTCTTGTTACAACTAACATACTCCTCAAAAACTTAATTTTCATGGCCTCCTCTTTTCTAGCCTCACATCCAATGTCCATGTTTCTGCTGCATAGGACTATCAAAGCACTAAAATGCTTCAACACTCAAGGAACATTGAAACTCGTCATAATTAAGATTATGGGAACTTAATCGACAATACATCACAAATGTAGACACTCTCCAAGCTTAAACCTAAGATAGTTTTTGACCTATGACCTTTTTACCCAGCTTATCATTATGAACGAATGTTTCTACCATTTTTCACAAAGTACTGCTATTTATTAACTCTTGTCTAACCTAAAACAGAGAAGCAAGAAAATAATATACACACAATCCTTTCATTTATTCTCTTCAAACACCTTTTAAGGTTTGCTTTCTTAAGTTGCACAACTATTGTGGATGATTGATAATATGTTGGCTGCGCTACTGACGTCAGGGGTGCTGCGGCGGGTGCTACCAGGGTAAGCATAATTAGTTTAAATAGTGTCTGTGAATTTCTCAATACTTAGTAAAAAAACTCATTAGCCATATATCAATGGAAGTACATTCCCATGCAAGCTATGTGGAGCAAAGCCAATGTATGATTACTGATTAGTCAAAAAAGGACTGGGTGACCTGATGGTCTAGGGGTAAGGTGTCAGACCTCTGTGCTAGGGTCTGGGGTTCAATCCTCGGTCCCGGCACAGATTTATCTGATTGCCAAACCCTTCCTTCACCTCTGACAAGACGTGTATTAATCACAACATGTGAATGTGTGGAATGCAAGGCTTCCACCGTGGTTCGGATTCCACGTTAAACTGTAGGTCCTCCATTTCATCTCACAATCACCCTATCATTACACAGCGTAAGTGCGTATAACCCGAATGGGTAGTAAGGTGCGGTGCTAATAATAATAATAATCATAATAGGGACTGGGTAGGGGCAAACATATCACATGCACAGTTTAAACAAGCTCTGCTATCCCTGGCAACATGACACGCACTAACTCTACTTCAAATTTAATTGATATCTGAATCTGAAACATTCTGAATTTCTTTAATTATTACACTGCATCACATTTAAAACTAGGTTGACCTTATAAAATAATATAAAATAATATAAAATAATTAGATGACAACATATTATTTCAAATTCTCAGTATATACTGTTTTTGACAGTCAGATATAAATGGTAGATTCATAAGTTGTTTGTTTATCAAATAGTAAAATCACAATCATATCATCACTATGTCAAATTTATATATGGCATATTACAAACCATTAAATGAAAAATGTAAAACAATTGTAACTTATGGTTTTATATTGACATAATTTATTTAGTGATAATTAAGTCATTTTAGTGTGCGGTATAACATTTTATTTTACACACAACCTTTATATAAAATGTGTAATTCTCACATGATTGTACAAGTTTTGGTTTTAATGAGATATGCTCACTTTACATAACCGTCTCAGTGGCATGTGGCATGCCAAATATTTGCTTGCTCTTGATATTTTTTGTAAGAATAAATCCCAATTAATGGCAAAATAAAATAGGCCACACTATAAAATATGCCATGATTTGTATATTTCAACATCTACAGTATATATTTTATTTATTTTAGTATCGCGTCTTACTACCCATTTGGGTTATAAGTGTATGTACTAATTACGCTAATGGTTTTATGGATTAGGAAGGCTATATTCAGATGAAATGTACCCGCATATTATGTAGGGAGATTGGAAAATCATTTTGGACAAACCACCATCAGTACACCTGACCGAGATTCGAACCTCGATCTTCTCGTCATCAGCAGTTTAGAGTAGCTAATTAGACCACGTAGCCACTGAAGCTGGTTACAATATATTGATATGCTTGTTTTCTAACTGGTTGTCAGCAACAGGTATAGTCATTAATCTGAATCTTAATTCTGAATTAAACTAAACAGTATTTCAATCAGTTACTCCAAATCGCGTGGGGAGTCAAAACTCAATCTTAGAAAACACCCTAAAGAGAGCTTTTACCTGTGTCGCCTTGTATGGACCTTTGGAGGAAGTCAGGCTCCTAGCCTTAGAAATTACCCCCAAAAGGGCTTTAAGTTAAAGTTGCCTAGAGGGGACCTCATGAAGGTGGCCTGACCAACTTTTCCCGAAGGTACTAGTTACCAACCGCTTGGGAGTGTGGACTACCCACACCACTCACTCACACAGCCGACCTTTACAGATATTTAGCCGCCCAGCCCATCGGGGGGGGCCCGATTTCAATTTACAAGTGAATGTTTTACAAATTGCAAATATAAAGGGTTTAATAAATAAAATGATTTGATTTGTTAATGTTGGTGCACGTGTAATAAATATCTACAAGTCAGCTGTTTTATTTACAAGATAAATATCAACACAGTCGGTTTGCAACAACTTAATACAATATTTATAACGAGTTTTAGGCTCTTGCGATTAGATAACAAAATAGCTATTATTAAAATAAATGAAAATAAATATATTTTGTTTGGAGTATTTTCGATATAATTACCAAAAAAAATAAAGTAAAATTACAGAGAGTGAAATATTTTCAATGAACTCATTCGGGATCGTTCATTATATTCAAATAATGTGACAAATTGCATATTCTATTTTTTTAATTACTTGGGTGTCTCTTAACCGCAATAATCCCCTCGTCTAACTCGTTATCTATTTAACTATTTACCCGCCTCGGTGGCGTAGTTGGCTAACGCGCTTGTCGTGTTGAGCTCGACTGCTGAGGACGGGGAGATCGAGGTTCGAATCTCGGTCGGGTGAACTGGGGTGGTTTTTCCTAAATGGTTTTCCACTCTCCCTCCACGCAAATGCGGGTTCACTTCCTCTAATTCAACCTTCCTAATTCCTAATCCATTAGCGTAATTAGTACTTAAAGCGTATAACCCAAACGGGTAGTAAGACGCGGTGCTAAATAATAATAATAATAATTTAACTATTTTCGTAAGAGCACCAATAAAAATTGTGATTGTAAAGTATTTAACTTAGGTGTTGATACTTGTAGAAAATACTCCTTGATTTACAAGTACTTGTAAGCTAGAGGAACCTTTAAGAAACCAAACACAAAACTCACTTGTAAATTGTCAAATTTCACTTAATCACCAGTGCTTACTAGTAGCTTTATGAAACACACTTTTAATCTTTCTTACAAGTTACACGTGAACTCTCTTGTAAATTGTAGCTTTTGTGAAATAGGGCCCTGAACGTTGACCCAGCTACGCCAGGATTACCGTACGAGGAACATCGCACATGCAGGAGCAGGAAGCCTCTTGTACCACCCGGGTATGAGCGAGAATTTCTCTCAAACCCATTTAGCCCAGGATTATTAGCAAATAACCCGGACAACATTCGGAGAAAGCTGAAAATTTCAGGCTTGGCTCAGAATTACATGCCTTACAACATATCAAAAGTCCCCTAAGGTCCGAGGCTTGACTTTTATGGTAGAAGACCCAAAATTTCAAAAAAAAAAATGCGCTAGTAAATTAGCTTCCAAGGCATAAATAAAAGTGAGTATCACTCGTGTCCCATTAATAAATTTAATGTTGGCGTTTATCTTTCAAAACATATGAATTAGGTCGTCCACGTTTTCTTCACTATCCATGGTGATAGATGGCGAAGGGGAGTTGATGCACACTTCTCCGAAACAGCGACACCTTGTAGAGCACACCAGTCTGGTCTTCTTGCATTCGCAGTTGCGTTCGGAATCTTTCTTGCAACCACAACAGATAATATGCCAGAGCTTTTCTGGGGCTAGAAGGAGAAATGTCATGACAGGAACAAGCTCCTGTTAACACAACAATACGAATAATCTAAATTTTGAAATTGTCTTTAAAATATATTATATAAATTTAGATTGAATAAATTAAAATGTAGAAAAAAAATACCTCAGCTTTATCATATATTCACCTTTCGAATAAGCTCCGTCCGTTGGTGTGAGCAGATTATCTAACCACCGTTAAACCTACAGATACAATCTAAGTGAATGTTGACGGGCAGCAGCACTGGTAGGTAGAAGCACGGCAATGTCGAAAGTAGCAGCGACAGACTGACGAGCTACAGTTTGGACATATATTTTATAACGAAGCTTGTCTAGAGAGTTGAAGGTTTTTTTTCGTACAGAGAAAAAATAAAAGTTCTCCCGCTGAAGCCACTTCATCAGGAGTAGCAGAAGGATAATTGAAAATTAGCATTTTACTAGACAGCTCTTTATCATTTTGGAGGAGGTCAAAAACCAATTTCTTTCCTTTTCTGAAAAGGGCAGATGTCATATCACAACCTGTCATTGCATAAGTAAACAGGAGGGTGTTTTTTACAGGACCTAGAGCTTCTTGGAGCTCCACGATATTGTGAATTTTATCAGGTTTTGCCAGTTTTTCCAGGAACTAGGAGAGAGAGTTCCCTGCTTGAAAGTGCATGCACAGCTAGCATGGTAATGATATCTGTATCAGTTTCTATAACTGTTAGATGTTGCCCATCTGATAACTCAATGGTTGTCGAAACAATAAGACAATCTGCATCTCCACTTGCTAACTTGACCAAGATGCCACAATTCGGTAGGATGGGTGTTAGAACTTTGATAAAACGTGTTTTGTTTTTGCAATTTTTAGAAAACTCTTCCGGAGAGGATGTGGCAACCATGTCAAGACTATTGCTAAATCTACCGAGGTTTCCTTGCTGCTCCGCCGCTTATTTTCCTCCGCTTTAGTGTTCTGTGGGCCCACATACCCATCAAACACTACTATTGATGAACATTTAAAATGTTTCATCATATAATATGAATATGTCATGCAAATAATCCTGTAAGTCGCTGGTCTCGGCCAAATAATGATATGAAGAACGTACCCACCATCTACAACAAACAGTGTCGTTTGGTGCATTTTCTTTGCAAGGAGAAACCGATTCTAAGACTTCAGCGAGGGCTAATTTCCTTGTCTTCGTCATCGATATTTCTCATACAAGACAAAGGTCTAGGTGATAGTTCATATGAAAAGAACTGCATTAACTCAGGTCCAGCTGGGCATATATACATAATGTGATTAAATAGCTGTTGTTGATTTATGTGCATTCTTTGTTTATGCACTTGTATAGTACTGTTCATGGCAGATAAAGGTTTAACTCTGTCCTTGCACTTGAGCTTTGTAGCTCCGAAAGTGCCACCGTTCATGTTTTGCATGCATTCTGAACCTATTTCCAGAATTTTGTCACAGTTAACAGATTCGTCTCCTACAAGACCAGTCGATAAGCTGATTAACTCAATTGATGAACGATAGGCAAATGGTTGATGGACATCAAACCAAGAGGAAAATATTTGTTTGTCACGATTATCCCTAGAATGCCTGCTTGAGCGACATGTTGTTCGGCGGTGATATTTTGGGTCCCAATAAAATTCTCCAGAGCACTACAGATACACACTCTGGGGGGTTGCAAGAATCAACATACGGTCAACATTCGCTTGTATTAAGCTTTTAAGTCCTTTTGTAACCAAAACCCTAATCGCTTCTTCTAATGAACATTTGACATAATAAACACACATCCAGGCCTACAAAATTCAAAATTACAACTGAATGTGCAAGCTGGTTGAGTGAGCTGACCTCTTTCACCACGTTGTGTAATTAATGTGCTCAAGGAAGGATGAAAGGGGAAGGAAAGAGAAACCCACAATGTTAGTGTACTATTTTTAGTTTATTTGGACGCATCTAACTACCCATTTGGGTACGCATTCAAGTGGATCCAGGATATAATTTCGGGGAAAGAGGATGGAGGTAATGAATTTATTAAGAGCTTGAAGAGGATGGAGCTTAGGAGGACATAGGGGACTTTTGATATGTTGTAAAGCATATAATTCTGAGTCAATCCTGAAATTTTCTGAGTTCTTATAATTTTTCCCACTTAAAATACATTTGAAGTATTTATGGAATTTTTGAACTTGGGGCTCTTCTACAAAAAAAAAAACCAAGTCTTGCACTTTTGGGGACTTTTGATGTGTTCCTAAGCATGTAATTCTGAGTCGATCCTGAAATTTTCAGCTTTCTTCGATTGTGTCCGGGTTTACCTGTATTTTTCGACAATATTCCTGGACTAATGAGCTTCCAACTACGACCCAGCGCTACCCTCGCCATATTATAGCCCAAGAATCGCCAAACCGTCGATCGCGAGCAACCGGTAGCTCGCTCAAAAAATAAAAATACGTTTCACTTTCCAAAGTAACTTGTTGTTGAAGAGTGTTGCCCCAAGTTTAGGATAGGTGGCCTCTTTACTATAAAGAAAATTATCAAGTTCTGGTTCGTATTTCCCTCCGAGTGGGGGTGTTCTGCTTTAGCAGGCTTTATGAATCATCATTCACAACTGAAGGTCATAAAACACAATTATAATTAGGCTTACAGATAAACAATTTGATAAAATAATTTGAATGGGAGTAAATTCACCACAATTTAAAGAATTGTTTGTGAAAATCAATACCATTTTTCTCACAACATGTAAAAATATATATATTATAAATTTTTTTAAAGATTGAATATATTTGTGCTTTGTAGTAATACAATATGAGTTTTAGTACAAAATGTACTAACATTTTAACATTATTTGCATTACAATTGCAAATCCAGGCCACAGAGTTTACCCCCGATTGAACAAAGGTGTTATGGCAAACCCTCTATATAATGTTACAATAACCAGTACGCGATAATGCGAATTTTAAACCTGGGTAGCTTGTAATACAGTTTGACAAATTGAAAGTAGCGCCAAGTCTCAATTAGTTTGGCGACCTCTGGTATAGCCAGTCGAGGAAAGATTGAAAGTTGTCACAATAAACAAAGTTTTCGTCTCACATCAAGGATTTTGAAAATAAATATTCTACATAGCCAAATAAACCATCTACTAAATTAATTATCAATCATACTCTTTTGTTAAACACAGAATTCATACGAGAAGAAGATTATAAATCGTAATGTATGTAAAAAAAAATGCTATAACCAGTATGCAAGTTGATAACTAATCAGCGTTTTCCAGTTCAGAGTCAGACGCGCTGACCGCTCGCCCAAACTTACCGGCCCGCTATTGTTATTCAGGGCCGTAGTCTATTCACCGTACATCTGAAACACTTGGCTCGTCGTTTAGGCCAGCCTCCGCGTGGAATAAACAAATGCTAATAAGAACTCGTTCCCTGAATTGCTCATTTGAATTAAAGTCACACCCACTGTCTTCTCGCTAATTTGTATCCCTCCTTCCTAAAAAAAAAGAAAACAGACACCAACAAAAAAAGGTCCTACATGTCTTACGATGATTTCTAATTCACTTTTACATACGACATCTACCGACAGGATTAGCTTCACGGATAGTGTGGTGTACTCTCGACGTGGATGGTCGGGGTTTGACCACGACTGGGTGGGTGTTCTCAGAGTACAGTTCTCGTATTCTCTCGAGTAGAGTATTGGTACATATAGTCTGATTAAAATTCCACTTCATCCTGCTCCGTTAGGTTAAATAGTTGAACAAGTCGCTAATAGCCTGGGAACTGAACTTAAGAAATAAAAAGGCAACTTGTATACAATGCGAGTACAGGTCTCTCTGTGACGTCATGGCAGGTCATTATAGAATTTCCCATGTTAGTGAATATACGTTTTATTCAAAAAGTTCCAAAGATATAGCGTTGAAACAAAAATCATACATTCTTAAATAAAGTGCTACAGTGACACAAAATTATTATTTTTAACTTTTAACTAATTTTTTTGGTAAACATATTTTTTTATAAATCATCTACAACTTGGGCTATTTGGATTGATTTCGAAAATGGCCTGTAGGCGTATTCCTGCCAAGATGTAGATTAAAAAAGTCCTTGGTAGCATATTTCTAGCTAGAATAGGAAACAAAAAAATGTGATTTAAAAAAACAAGTGAATGTTTTTAAGATGCAAATAGGATAGTGACTCTGTAAACTCGTTAAAGGAAGAGAGAAAGTTTTATCAGTAGATAGACAAGAGGCCTCAAAGGCTGAACTGCTCATTTTCTTCTCTCTCTTTCTAATTCGTACAAATGCCTATGTGTGATAGTGTTTAGACTGCTTAGGTGCGTCAAATTAAGGTGCAACCCACTTAGCAAAATCGCTTTGAAATCTCCAAGTAGGCTACGTCGTTAATCACAATAATAAAACAAACGGAAATTACCTTTTGTACGAATAGAGTAATTGTTTTAATCTTATTTAATTTAAACTGAATTCGTTGAAAAATTACACCTGACCATTGGTTAACCATGGACCTTGATTTAGCGCGCCTATGTTCTTGTGATGACGATTCTTGGATAGCTCTGCAGGGTATTTGCGCGCGAGGTTGAAGGTTCCAGGCTTAATATTACCGTGTCCAAGTGTCATTGATTTAATTTATTAATAATATAAGACCATAGCCGTGGCTCAGTGGTCACATCGTATCCAAGGAACTTTGGTTCGATTCCAAAAGGAACTAAAACGAGTATATTTAATGTTAGGATAATGGTTCGTTATGTTATCTAATTATTAATGTAGGCATAAATTATTGAGCATACTGTCCTAGGTATTCAAATGACGGTCAGCTGTATTGAGGGGGTGGCTTTTCCTTCATTATTTCCCCACTCTTCCTCCGCGCGAATGCGGGTATACTTCCTCAAAAATTCAACCTAACTGATCCCAAACAGATAGGGCTACAAGTTTTATATTTTAATGCGTACAACCCGAATGGTTATTGAGAGACACATTTCCTGTAAGTTCAACCTTTCCTATTTCTAACATATGACCAGCCCCGTGATATAGTGGTCAGTGTACCTGGTTACAAACCTAGAGGCCCTGGATTTGATTCCTGGCTAGTACTAAAAGTATTTTTCTATTAGGGGGAATTATCCCAACTGTCATCAAGGTTTGGTAAGTTAGGCTTAATTTAGGTTTAAGAACTGCCACTGGTTACATAACATATTCAATAGCCCTATCACCTTCATCTTATTGGGACATGGAAAGTCTCGAGAATGTACGATTAGTATATTCGGGCGTTCACTGGGCAACTATAAGTAAGTGTTGGCTAATCTTCCCACAGTAATGTACCCCATTGTACCCCAAAGACGCGCATATATATATTTCTAACACATTAACGTAAGTGAAATATATTTAGATACAACCCGAACAAATATTTAGAAGCTGACTATATATATTTAAGGTCCTTGGCCCTGTCGAGTGTAAGTCTAAAACTTATTTTGTGGCTTGGAGGGCGGGAGGGTGAAAGGTGCAGCATGGCTTCACAAACGACCAAAATATCCTTCTGCGCCAACAAGAACAGATGAATCACGAAAACTTTAGAGGGTGCTAGCTACCGGACAGGTCTTGCGGGAAAAAAAATCATACGTTTGGAAATATTAGTTTTCTCGAGAGCGAGTGAAATTTTTATGTTAATAGTTTCAACACCCCTTCTAAGATAATGTATTGATGTTTATTAATTGTCACATTTTCTTATTTTTTGTTACTAAGCCGGTAGTTTTTTATTGAAAAATGTCAATTTTATCGATATTTGATGAGTGTTAAAATTATGAAGGTGTGTATATAAAAAATATAAATTAATCAACATGCTTCTATTCTTGAACAAACCATTTCCAAAAAGAAAATTGCAAAACAAAAAAAAATCTTAAAGATAACCGTTTGTTCTCATGGCTCTGCATTTCAACGCCAAATTAAATGGACCAATCACCTTAATTGATCACACATATGTATCTGACGATTCCTCCATCACAGACTCTGCCTTAAAATAAGAGTGAAGAATGAACCCAGAACACGAGATGATATCTGGATAACTCAGTGGTTAGAGTATTGGCGTACAAAGCTGAAGTTCCCGGGTTCGATTCCCGTGTAAAGGTGTCATTTTTTCAAAAACCGTAATTATCAAATGTTATAGATTTGCTAGTATATATATATGGATAGAGAGAGAGAGAGAAAGAGAGGAGAGAGATATTAGTTTAAATCTAATCGTACAGAAACTTCACAAACAGCTGGCCGAGTACATGGCAAGGTTTGTTTACATCCTCCCACTCTCAACCTAACTCGGACGAATGATTATTATAATAGCAGGCAAAGCCGGAACGAGCGAAGTGTATCGACCTTGACCGTAATAATAATTCCTCCTAGCGGTCATTTGACCCCCACCACCACCACCCTCCATCTCCTGTTCTCCTACCCACTAGTTTGCACGCAGGTTTTTTTTTTTTATCAACTAACATCGGGCTACGTCAAGACTTTGAAGATCACAAGTACATTGTTATTGTCACAGTGGCTCTCGAGAGAGCGTCCGTCATCAACCTCCATGGAGCGTCGTCATCGCTGGGATCTTCTGCTGTTGGCCGTCGCCGCGTTCGTCGCCACAGGTACCAACGTTAACACCTTACACATCAGTCGCTATCACATATTTCTCCATCGATTTTTGACCTGAAAATCTCACCGGTTACATTTTTTCGATCATTGAATTACTGGGAATGAGAATACACTGTCCATTTTCCACAGGAAGAGCCTTTTAGAAGAAAAAATCTTAACCCCCCCCCCCCCCCCCCCCCCCCGCTCAGTATTGATCACATTTCACTATATTATTAGTGTAATTTTATATGTATTGAAAATATCTATCAATAGTGACAGCTGCATATACATGACTTGATCGATGAATACGTTAAAGTAGATCTAATCAATTTTCTAGCTATCAGTATTGTCCAATTTTCATAGGAAGGGACTTTTCCGTCAGCTTGAAAAGGTTTTTTTAGCATTGCTTCTTACTACCCGTTTGTGTTATACGCTTATGTACTAATTACGATAATGGTTTAAAGAACCAAGCAGGTTATATTTGGAGGAAGTGTGACAGCATTTGCATGTAGGGAGAGTGGAAAATCATTATAGAAAACCACCCTCGGTACACCTGTCAAATATTCGAATCTTGCTCTCCCATCATCGGCAGTCTAGTCTACTGCGAGAGTAGCGCGTTAATTAAAGCGCAGTAGGATCACCTAGTGATTGTTCGTTCCAAACTTTACGTGTTCTATTGAGCTATTTATATTCCCGCTCCAGAGCTCCTAGCTCAACCCAAGTGCGTCGCTCACTCAAAGGAATATATTCTCATTCTATCTTTTTTTAAATTCTATTAGCAGTTCTGAAGCTTCAAAAACATTAAAACAATCCTTAATTATTTTTAAATTATCTGTTATGACCTTGCTAAACAAACACTTTGCCCCCAACACGGGAACGTAGACAAAGTCAAGGTAATTTAGTCTTAATTTTCCGTTGGTGATATCGGGTTTCGAATCCCGGTTGGGTGTACTGAGGGTTGGCCGCCCATTCTCCTCCATCTCATAAAATGCGGATAGTCTGGATGAGTAGTAAAACGCAGTGTATTTTTTTTTCTCAATTAAACATTTTATTTTATTATATTTTACTATCTATATTTAACTAGATCTACCCTCACATAATTATACACAAAACCATGTGTATTGCAGACATCACTTTTACACAGTTAATGCAAAACTGGTCAGTTGTAAGCTACACCCAATATCATTGCTGAGGTAACTGCAGGTCATATGAAGAAAAGCTTTGTCTTCTCTTTATCTCGGTCAGATGTTGCCAAATCTCCTTACTTTCACTTATGTGTGAAGGTGGTGTGCTGGGGGGTAAGAAGGATCTACTGGCAACCTCGAATAATCAGCGTTGTGAAACTTGTATTTTATTTAAGGGATTATTGACCAAACTAAAACAAGAGAATGACAACGCTGTTTTACCAATAGTAGCCATAGAGCTTCCTCAGCGATAATAGCCAGTGTGGATCTAGGGACCTTTTACCCATGTTGGTTCTCATACATGAGTTTCTATAATTTCCATCCGTCCGCAACTAGATAGATCTTCTTTGACAGATGCAAAAGGTACTTTATATTAATTTTTGTTTTATTGTCATGACTTGGTGCCGGTATGATAGCTATTAACGAGCTAATCTATATGACCTAAGGATTCAGAATAAAGCGGGTGGTATTTTAAGGAAATGGAACATCAAAACCCTTCTAGGTTGTTAAACTTACCAAATAAAAATAAATATTTATGACTTGATTTAATTCTTTATTATGAGATCCACAAAGATATACTGAACTTGGATATGACTTAAAAATAATTACAGTTTGTCTTGGCGTTCGTCTATATGATAATATAGATTGAAATGAAGTAATCGGTGACATTTTATACTAGTAATCTTACAATTCAAAAACACTTTTTTTTTTAATTTCCTTACAACATTATATGAGGGATAGTAATATGTATTTGAAAACTGTTAAATATTACTATAGCTATTCCAACATCCATTCTTAAATTCACACTCAATTATTTTTGTAATTATAAAAATAAACATGTGTGGATAACTGAATTGTGTGATTATTAATATGAGTCATTGTTGCTACAGTCTTGATTTTCATAGTAAGCTCATTAGTTGAAAACTTGAAATTAATTTTGCCACAATATCGGAAGTAAAAATATTACAAATTTATTTTGTTTACATTATTAATCAATTTAGTCAATAACGTAAAGATAAATAGATATAAAGGAAATATTATTGGGAGCTTTTATAAAATTTTAATTATTAAATCAATGAAGGCATTTCTAGAAAGTAAAATTTTAGTGACTTTCAATCAATGTTGGTCAAAAGTGAGTCTCCTATAAAAGTAAGGATCTAGGCAAGGGAATCCTGTCCTACCAGTCAACATACGCTGTGACAACAAGGGTGTGTCAATGTTGCTAGGTGATTGTAACCTGTCCTACCAGTCAACATACAATGTGACAACAAGGGTGTGTCAATATTGCTAGGTGATTGTAACCTGTCCTACCAGTCAACATACGCTGTGACAACAAGGTGTGTCAATGTTGCTAGGTGATTGTAACCTGTCCTACCAGTCAACATACAATGTGACAATAAGGTGTGTTCAATATTGCTAGGTGATTGTAACCTGTCCTACCAGTCAACATACAATGTGACAATAAGGGTGTGTCAATGTTGCTAGGTGATTGTAACCTGTCCTACCAGTCAACATACGCTGTGACAACAAGGTGTGTCAATGTTGCTAGGTGATTGTAACCTGTCCTACCAGTCAACATACAATGTGACAAGGGTGTGTCAATATTGCTAGGTGATTGTACCTGTCCTACCAGTCAACATACAATTGTGACAACAAAGTGTGTCAATATTGCTAGGTGATTGTAACCTGTCCTACAGTCAACATACAATGTGACAACAAGGGTGTGTCAATGTTGCTAGGTGATTGTAACCTGTCCTACCAGTCAACATACAATGTGACATTAAGGGTGTGTCAATATTGCTAGGTGATTGTAACCTGTCCTACCAGTCAACATACAATGTGACAACAAGGGTGTGTCAATGTGCTATGTGATTGTAACCTGTCCTACCAGTCAACATACAATGTGACATTAAGGGTGTGTCAATATTGCTAGGTGATTGTAACCTGTCCTACCAGTCAACATACAATGTGACAACAAGGGTGTGTCAATATTGCTAGGTGATTGTAACCTGTCCTACCAGTCAACATACAGTGTGAAAATATATGGGTGTGTCCATGTTGCTAAGTGATTGTATATTATGCAACCAATCAATAAACTTTTGTGGGAATATGGTCGTGTCAATGTTACAATATGATGGTATTCTGTGCCATCATTCAATGTTCAGTTTGTGGATACAAAAGCATATCCAGGTTGCTAGGTGGTAGAATCATATACTAACAGTCAACATACAGTGTGTGTGGATATAAGGGCGTGTCCATGTTGCTAGGCGATTGCATCCTGTGTTACCAGTCGTCGTGCAGAAGCGATAATAACACACTATGCGTGTTCGACAAATCCACGTCCGACCTTGTGGAGTGCCATTTTGATGAGATGCTAGAGACCTTGGTTCTAGTCCAAGTGGGTATTTTGACCCCAAACCAGACCTACACAAATGTCAAGGACGCTGATATGTGGTGTATGCACGCAAAAGCTACAGGTAAGGCGTTTTTAAAAATATTTTGATTGCATTTTGAGGTGTTTTTTTTGTTCATGTTCCCATAGTAAGTTTATTTTGATTTGTTTATATTGCAGGGCTGTATTTAGGACTTAACAGGTCAGCGATTATTTATTTCATAGCAACCAGTATAAAATTGAAACATATTTAAAAAAAAAATCAAACATATATATATAAAGAGAGAGAGAGAGAGAGATTAAAGAAATAGTTTCAAGTATAGCTTTTGAACTTTCAAAGTCATCACTCACCAAGATTTTACCTCCTCTGAAAAGTTTGAGTTGTACTATTTAAAAAATCCTTTTTACCTATTTCTTGTCATTTTTTGGTAAAATGACCTCTTTTCTTCGTGGAAGATGGTTATCGTTACCCTTGAATGTGGATAAAAAATTAAATCAACTTTAAAGTAATCTTCCAATAAAAGCCTCCCTCGATTTAGTACTTATTCTTACTCTAGGCCTTATTCTAATCTAAACAATGTCAAAAACAGATCTCTGTGTAGTTATTTGATTTGTCAGAATTGGGTTTAGATAAAACACGCCACGTAGATTTTACTGTAATTATCAAGGCTATTTATCTGCCTAGTCTATAGTAGGAAGCTTTAGAGGGCAGAATAATACGACGAACGGTGACAGAATTTGTCTTGGACAAGCAAGGGGGTATCTATAACTAGTGGTGAAGCTTTACCGTTTATTAAGTGGTTCCAGATATCCAGGCCTACACCAGAAATCAGCGCCTTAACCCAAATTTTTAAATTTATACATCAACTATCTTATTTCTATAAAAAGGGATTTTTTTGACTTATACATCTACGTTTTTAATTCAATTTTATTTTTTTAATTGTATATTTAAAAATTAACCCGGATTCTCTCAAATAAAAACATAATAAATAGTGGTAATCTGTCAATTAAGTAATTGGATGAGGTTACATTATGACGAGATACATACTCTGTACTCATCACAAGATATTGTTAGGATAATTAAGTATTTTAGAGTGGGAATGGAAGAATCTTGAATGTTTAGGGTATTTACTGGCAAACTAAATGGAAAGAGACCTCTGGTAAGAGTGTAAAAACAAATAAAAACATAATCATGTAGCTTTAATTAGTAAACGAGTGAAGCAAGCTCTCCGTTTTAACTCCACCGATTTGCATTTGTTTGTCTATGGTGGTTATGTTTCACGATCAATTTTGAAGGCCTTACCCAATTTGATTCAAACTTGCCACAATTGTTCTTTGTACTTATATACAGAGCAAGTTCACTGGGGAAAAAATCTAACTACAGTTTGGGGAGAAATCAATTCTTAATTGTATAAAAATACTGCTTCTATCATTAATTTGTACATGTATTTATATTTTAAGCATTTACTGATACCTTAAACGGCTGAAAATTGATATAAAGGTGCAAACTACTTTAATAACACAAAACACAATTAAGCTTATTTAATTATTTATTATTTGAGGGAGAGAGGGCATGCAGACATATGGAGGCCCCCCATATTAAGATTTCCCAGGACCCTACGTCTGCTAAGAGCGGTCCTGACGCCTAGCCACCGGTAAAAAGTAGTATGTAAAGAAACTATCGCTAGGGGTGGTCACTCAAGCACTTAGGTGTTATATTTGATTGCAGCGATGTGGAAGGATGGACAACGTCAGGTAGACTACCGCTCATGCGTCCCTCCGGACCCCCTGCGGTGCGAAATCCTACGCAACAGCACCCAGGCCAAGTACGAGAAGCTCCACGGCAGGCATGCGCGCGTCTACTGGGACTGCGCCATGTGTAACACCAAGGGCTGCAACTCCGCGGACACTTCTGGGGATACCCCAGTGGTACTCCAGGCCGTCGTGATGCTCGCCTTGTGGGTGGGCACCCCGGTGATTTGAGACGTAGTGACAGTGGGACCACGGTCATCCCTGGGAAAACGCTAACCATGTAGGCGGCCGTAACGGTGTTTTGAGACGAGACGGCAGTGACCTCAGGCACCTCTTTGAGGACCCTTTTAAGGTGATGCTCTAAGAGGTAGTTGAAGTCCCCGAGATGATCACCTTGTGTTCTGAGGTGAGACCATAAGTGACCTGAAGACCTTTTGGAATACCCTTCTAAGGTGATACTCCAAGAGGTATCTGAAGCCCTTGTGAAGATTAACTTTTACTCTGAGGTGAAACTACGGTTAACTTGAAAGCTCTTTGAGGACCCCTGTCAATTCGATGCTCCAAGAGGTAGTTGAAGTCCCCGAGATGATCACCTTGTGCACCTAAGGAGATAAAATGGTGACCTCAGATACCTCTTTGAGAATCCTTGCTGACCCGATTCTCTTATAAGTATCTGAAGCCTCTGTAAAGAACACCTTGTGCTCCGAGGTGAGACGATGGTGACCTGAAGAACTATTCGAGGACCTCTGACAACTCTATGTTCCACAAACTAGTCGAAGTCCCCGGAAAGATCACCGTGTGCTCCAAGGTGAGAAGAGTGTGAACTCAAATACCTCTTAACCATTGCTACCACGATGCTCCAAAAAGCATTTGAAGCCCCCAGTAATATCATCTTGTGCTCCAAGGTGAGAAGACGGTAACATCAGATACCTATTTAAGGACACTTATTTCCGCGATGCTCCAAGATACATCTGAAGCACCTGGAAAGATCAACTTGTGCTTAAAGATGATATGGTAGTGACCTCAAGAGACAATTTTAAGTACCCTTGTCATAGTCATGATACAAAAGGATATCTGAAGCCACCTTGTGTCCCGGGTTAGATAGACTATGTCGACCTCAAATACATCTTTAGAAGCCTTTGTCACCACGATGCTCCAAGAGGTATCTGAATCCCCTGTAAAGATCGCCTTATGCTCCGGGGGAGAAAAAGGTAACATTTGAGGAGCCTTGTCACCATTATGCCCCAAGAAATATTTGGACCCCTTGTAAAGATCGCCTTACGCTCCGGGGAGAGACGATGGTAAACTTTGAGGAGCCTTGTCACCATTATGCCCCAAGAGATATCTGGAACACCTGTAAAGATCACCTTATGCTCCGGGGTTAGACGATGGTAAACTTTGAGGAGCCTTGTCACCATTATGCCCCAAGAGATATCTGGAACACCTGTAAAGATCACCTTATGCTCCGGGGTTAGACGATGGTAACCTTTGAGGAGCCTTGTCACCATGATGCCCCAAGAGATATCTGGAACACCTGTAAAGATCACCTTATGCTCCGGGGTTAGACGATGGTAACCTTTGAGGAGCCTTGTCACCATTATGCCCCAAGAGATATTTGGACCCCCTGTAAAGATCACATGGTGCTCCGGGGTGAGATGATGGTAACCTTTGAGGAGCTTTGTCACCACGATGCTCCAAGAGGTATCTGAATCTCTTATGAAAATTACCTTGTGCTCCGGAGTGAGACCTCTTTGAGGACCTTTGGAACCTTGATGCTCGCCTCGCAGGTGTGGAGGAGTGGCAAGGGGCTGAGCGTCTGTGAGCACCATTTGTAGTACCGTCGCTATGATATGAGGCGGTGTCATGAACTGTGGACGCTCTGACCGTGGATATCAATACTTGTCCTACGACAAAATCAGGACGAAGCCCACGATGCGTTTGTCTGATATAGATTGAGAAATTTTGAGGTATAAAATAAACATTTTACAAAATGTAAACAAATATAATCAAAATAATATATTCTCATGAGTAAATATTTATGAAAGTAGTTCAGTGCAGCTTGACACTAAATAGAATCTACGTTAGCCATTTGTCACGCAGCGGCTTTGATTAATTCAGTCTCAAATTGTGATATTAATTGAAATTTTTGTTACTGTTTTTATTTTATTTATGCTCATCAATTTTGTTTGGATGCTGGTTCAATCCTAGACGTTTCCAATAAAATTTGCCATTTGTGTACGGGTATCCATTTAACGCTTAATCAAGAGATGGAATTTTGAGTCACCTACCCGTTTTTTTTTTGTTTGTTTTTTGTTCTCATTCCCTGATGTGTGAAAATTTTCTCTTCTTAGGGCCTAATTTGTTTTAACAAATCCTGAAAATTCTACACGTCTTCTATTTGTTTTAGAGACTATCTATCTATGTATTGTAACAACTGTGTTTAGAGGTATTCATTATATTTATGTAAGACAGCTACTACCAAATTTATCTAGGTTTTGATTGGACTTTAAACATATATTATGTGTGGTGAAATGTTAGACATATAAGTAAAAGGTCTGACTTATTTATAGTTAATTTTATTATAATATTTTCTGGCAATTATGAAAGCTTTAACAGCATCCACAGCCTTTAGTAGTTTATTTAAGTATGTTATGGATATATATATATAGCTGTCGAAACCATCAGTCACTAACTACGATATAATTGTGGCAATAGGTGCTATATGCAACTTAATATAGTTAGTAGTGTACGAGTGCCACAATTTTAACAAAAATGTGACTAGAATATGCTTATTTAAACATATTCTTGACTAAAGATAACGCCTGAAGAACATTTGCATGCATTTGCTGATACATGGTATTTTCCCTGCGATTTCTGGCACCGATTATTAGACAACTTTTTTTAATTGGGATGGAAGGTAAGGCAAGGTAAATATTTTTCCAGTTGTTATAACAACAAACTAAATAGATACGTTTGGCTTAACTTTATACACATAGTAGTAATCTCAACAGTTTTTGAATATTTGTCATGAGTAGGGCTAGGAATTTTATGATTTTTTTTTTCCCCTGGCAAACCTAAAATATTGTTCAAGTGTATACAAATAGGTTTCAAAGCTGATCAAAGGATCAAAGCTGATTTAAGTAGACTTGTTTGGGCATATTTTAGCATATTTCCGTATTTTTACACGATATGGCATATTTTTAGGTTTTTCAGTGACATTAAGGTCTTTTTTTGTTATATTTGAGTCATTATTTTGCATATTTTAGTATTTTCAATATATAGGATATTTTTGTATGATTTTCCCTGAAAGCCAGAATAGAATCAAGATTGATAAAAATAAAGGGGGGGGGGGACCGGGGGAGTGCTCGTGTTTAGAACAACTGTACACGCATCATAGCAAACGGTGGTACCACCACGGCTGTAAGAATACTTCCACCCTCCCCTTTTTATTTAATAGGATATATTTTTTGTTTACAAACTTTAAGTTTTGCACAGAAACTGTAAAAAAATTAATTGGTCTTCTTGGTTATTCTTTGTTTTGGTTTTATAGGTAAATTTAGTAAAATTGGTTAGTAAAATAAAGAATCTATGTTAATACAGAAACAGTCACACACTTAAATCGTATTTTTTTGATTATATATATATTTTTTTTTTTCGTGCACCTATTAATTTCGTCAATGTAAATTTTTTTGTAATTTTTTCGTTTTAAAGGGCATATTTTTAGTTTTTTGGTCATAAATGCATCTTTTTATAAAGCATTTTCTATAAATTTTTAAGACATAACAATCCTAGCCTTAGTCATGAGTATAGCAGAAAGTAGGTGACCTGGTGGTCTAGGGGTAAGGTGTCAGACTTCTGTGCTGGCGGCCGGGGTTCAATCCTCGTCCCGGCACAGATTTATCTGATTACCAAACCCTTCCTTCACCTCTGACAAGACATCTTGTGAATGTGGGGAATGCCAGGCCTCCACCGTGGTTCGGATTCCACGTTAAACTGTAGGTCCTTCATTTCATCTCACAATCACCCTACCATTACACATTAGCGTAAGTGCGTATAACCCGAATGGGTAGTAAGACGCGGTGCTAATAATAATAATAATAATATAGCAGAAACTTTTTAGCTAAGAATAAAAAGTATTTTTCAAACTTCGTGATGCCCACGATAGATATTAAAGAACCTTTTAGATTAAAATTATGTAAATAATTAAAATAAACATATCTAATGAAATGAAGATATATTTTATTTATTTTATCCAAAAGGGTTGTTTGGTTATGTAAAACCAACAATATGGATCTCAACTCGCGCCCCCTTGTATCCCATTCGATAGTAAGAATTACTAAGATGTTTTGAACTCGGCCTCCTGAGGAAAATAACTGAGGAGCTACTTGAATAAAGAATTAGCGGCTCTGGTATAGAAAACTGAGAGTAATGCCTAGATGGTACGTTGTACTGACTGCATAGCACCATATATCCGCAAATGTGGGCACTATCTTCGTCAACATGCGGCGGCAGCACGGTCAGGATAGCTCACTAGCGGGATGACGTCATGGGAGTTTTTTTTTAACATGAGATAGATGAAGGTAGGGGGTTATCTTGTAAAAGATAGCAAGTATCAATATCTCAGACCATTCCAGCAACGCAGACCAGGTAAGGAAGCCAGCGTCCAGCTCACTTAGCTGTGTCATTAGTTGAGATTTTCTGAAACTCTATCTCGGCCTGGCATATTATGTTTAGCTAGTCGGTGTTGTCTCTACAATTGGTACAGTCATAACAAGAAATTTAATTAAATATACATTTCAAATCTATATTTGAAATTATCAATTCGGACAAATTAATAAAACTAATTAGTAGAGTTACGCAGTGGCGTGCCGTGAAGTGTTGCCAGGGTAAGCAGCATTAGTTTAAACTGTACCTATGAATTGTTCAAACCCCTCAGAAGAACACTCATTGGTCAGGTAGCTAGGGGGAATACATTACCACAGGGTTCCCCAACCCAATGACCGAGTCTTTTGCGTCTGCCCGCCATTTTTTGACCACAGCTGAAAAGTTCTTGACTAATAATTTTAATCTGTCACTTTTCCCAAAAAAATCAAGTTTGTACTTATCTCCAGGCATGCTGTTCTCAAGAAGTTGGTGATTGAAAGTCCCCCCCCCCCTCTTTTCAATCCCTCCGTCTCATTTCTCTTTCTTTGCCGGTTCATTTTCAAAGTGTACTTTATTACTCAGAACTATCATTACACGCACTAATACCATGCTAATACTTCCTATTTCCTTTGTAAATATTTTTATAGGGGTCTACCAAGCATTGTCGCCTGAATAAACACAGAATAAACATATATTTTAAAAAGTACCTAAGCACCAAAATGGCGGTAGCTAATTAAATATTTCCTTAAGTATTTATTTTTTGGTCTTGTTAAAATCGTAAAGAAAGCTGTATTTTTACTTTCTCGCTATCTTACGAGTAGATAAATTATTGTGATCGTCAAAAAAATCGAACTCGAGATTTTGATGAATCTCGACGTTTCATGACCCCCCGAATCCGAAAAAGTGGTTTTTGAATTTCCGTCTATCTGTACCTCCAACTAGAGCCTAAACTATTTTATCGATCGGGATAAAACTTGGTATCTAGGGTTTTAATAAGATTACCCCGAGGGATTTTTGGAATTGGATATCCAACCCTAAATTAAGGGTAGTTTACTGAAGGGCAAAAAGAGAAAAAGTCAATTTTCTCAAAATTGTCTCTAACAATTTTGATTAAATTTCATTTCTAAGCATTTATAAATATTCCAAACAAAATGGCTACTGTCAATATTTCGTAAAAATGACTTTAAGGGCTCCGGTCAAATGCGTAAATTCTCATTTTGCATCATATCTCCGAACCTATTTGAGGAATGAAATTACTTATCATTACAAATATGATTATCTATTTATGATACAAATATTTTAAACGAAGCCTATTTTTATAAAACCAATAACTTTCAAGCTATACGCATTTATATATATATAACTTTTCGAACACTAATAAAAGTAAAGTATTGCGACCGTAAAAAACACCTAACCTGAAATATTGATGGATGTCGACGCCTCATGACCCCCAGAACCCTAAAAAGTGGTCTTTGCAATGCTGTCTATCTGTGCGTCTGTTTAAACTTAAAATAAAGATTAGTTTAATAAAGGGCGAAAAGAGAAAAAATAGATATTCTCAAAATCAGCTCTAACGATTTTATTTAAAATTCGTATCTAGACGTTGATTAAAATTATAAATAAACTATTTCATTTTCCTGTGAAATGACTTTTAGGGTACTCTACAGAAGCTGAAATTTACGTATCTCCGCAACTAAGTGAGATACTAAATAACTTATCATTGCAAAATTTTAGTGCTATTAAATATTAAAATAATTAAAATGGAATATATTTTTATAAAACCAACAGATTCTTAATATTGGCAAATATATTAATACAATTTGCGAGCTTTAGTTGTAAAGATGTAATGTAACTGACTTGCCCCTAGAGCATATGTGAGAGCATTGACAATAATATCGTCCTAATTTTATAAACGTATCTTATTTAATTTAAATTATAAACTATTACATGGGCTTGAAGCACTTCTTCTTCCAAGAAGGTACACGCTACTGTAAGTGACGTCAGAGCGCATCACGTTGGTAGAGTCAAGTTGACAATATAAGTTTTTAAATAATAACTTCCTCTTCTCGAATATCGAATAGAGATTTTAAAATGTAACTTGAGTCAGTTTCCGGCTCTCGAAGCTTCTAGGACATCGAGATGTTTTTGTCTTGTATTTTAATTTTTTATAACACGACCTTCTCGAAGCTTCCATGAGTAATGGATATATACAAAGAATGGTGCAATGCAAGGGCACTAGTCACTTGGAGTCCAGTCCTTGAACTACTCGGAACTTGAGCTCCTGTCCGCGATTCCTACGATCGTAATATAGGTCGCTAAATAGTTCGCCGACGACATGATCTATTTTCTCTAGAAATAAACCGAGATTTAGAAATAAAAGCATGTCAACATAATAAGTGTGTATTAATTATACAATATTCCAATCTCCAATAACTCTTTAATTGGCGCTCGATCACGGGGCTATAAATACTAATTATCTCACCACATCAAAATACCGGACCGCTTTAATTAGTGCTCAAACCACGGGGCAATTATCAGCTAATTAAACGGTATAACTTCAATCGACGCCCAACGCGACGAACCATATCCATAATTCATCGATCGACGCGGAGAGAGACGTCCAAAATATCATAATTGGCGCCCATCGCGGTGCGAGAAAAAACATAACGTCATAATTGGCGCACAACGTACGGACCTGTAAATCAGAAACACCACAATTGGCGTCCATCGTGGTGCAGTAATATTACAATAACACCATAAGTTATACTACTTGAGTTTTAATGCCATAACTCTTCAATGCCATAGAGTAATTAAATATAAGTAAGTCTCTCAAAAAGTTTTATTTTTCCTTAAACCTCTTAGAAAAAATGTTTGTACAGCAATGATCTATCTCCTTCATTTTAGACTCAATAGTCAATATTTACATTTTTTATTGGTCAAAATTTATAAATGAGGAATTTAATAACAATGCGATGACATGAAGATGTGCAACACATAATAAAATATCGAAAATTTTAACCGGAAGTCAAAATTTTAATACGTAGTGTTGACTCTTGTGAACCCAATATTGATCTTTTTTATCGGTCCAAACATACAATTGAGGACATTAATTCTTTAAGAATAAAATTATAAAATTTCAAATCCGCGATTCAAAAACTGTTTTACATAAGGATAGTGCAATTTATTTTTGGGTTTGCTAGTGTATATTATTTTGATTCACGTATTGTACGAGTTTTGAGTAAATATTTCCATTTTTAAACAATAGAGCGAGAAAGTCCGTGCGGAGCTCCATACCATTTAATTTTATTTATAGACAGTGCCTTGGTTTGGTGAAAATATGTAATTGTTTAAATTGGTTTTGGACTAATTTTGCGTGTGTACCATTTGTGTTATGTTGTATGCGAATTAAAAAATAATAATTTTAAACTCACTTTTTTTATAATATGTATTTTTGTTTGTGTGTTATTTGAATCATGAATTATGTTCGGCTATAAATTTAGTTGAAAAAGGGATTGGTGCCCACTGCACTAACGTTAGTTTTAAATGTGCTCTAAGGTACAAAAGGTTGGGGACCTCTGCATCACCATGTGAAGCATGCAAAGAGGAGCATATGTCTGAATGGTCAAATAGGGCCAAGTGGGAGAGAACATATCACAGATACAGTTTTAACAAGGACTGCTTCACTTGCAAAGCTCCACGACTCACCACTGAGAGTTGGGTTGAATTTTTTTTTAAATAATGACATTATTTAGTACAAAATAAAATAAAAAGTGTATCAAAAGAACAGTATTTATATTAAGTAGGCTGATTAAAATGATGTAATTTTACCACTTATTACTGCTTATACATTAAAAATTATTTTTCTTTTATATAATATAAATATTTCATTGTTTACACCTCATATCCATGTCTAGTTATACCAAATTTCAGACCCATACTTTTTATGTACCTAACCTGCACTTTCTGAACCGACTAATTATATCAACACACGACTTATACAGGATGTCCCAAAAGTCGTGCATCAATGGGAAATTACATTATGTATTCGATATGAGCCCCATGAACGTCAACACACATTTGGAGGAGACGTTCCATGTTCCGGAGAATGTTGGACACACTGCCTGGACAAACGGCGTGGAGCTCTGCGATAATTCGCTCAACCAGGTGGTCCCGGTCCCTGATCTTCTGTGCATACACTTGCGATGTCAAGTCCAAAGGATTCAAGTCAGGGGATCAAGGAGCCCAGTCCACGGTCCCCCTGCTACCGATCTAACATAGGAAGTTTTTATCCAGCCAATGACGCACCTGGGTGGCATAATGCGGTGGTGCCCCATACTGCATGAACCACTAGCGGCTGAGAACCAATGGTGTCCAAGTACGTCATTAACGAATCCTCCAACATTGCCAGGTACAATTCACTGCTAGCATTCCCGTCCAAAACGTACGGGCCAACGATCCGGTCGTTCCACAGTCCACACCAAGCCATGATCCGCTGCACGTCCTGCTGTTTGCTGTCGTCAAACCAGTGTGGGTCCTCTGGGGACCAGTAGCGCACGTTTTGCTGGTTGACCTCGCTATTGACGTGAAAATGCCTTCATCTGAGAACATGACTGTTGACAGGAATCACTCATCGTCCTCCGGATGCCAAAAAACCATTCGCACATTTCAGCTCGACAGTCCTGATCGTCCTCGGTCAGGGGGTGAAGAACTTGCAACATATACGGGTGAAATGTGTGCTTCTTCAGTATGCGATGAATGGATGTCCGAGGCAAATTTAGTTCCAAGCTGATTCGGCGTATGGGTTTCTTCGGGCTTGAAAACGTCTTCTTCAGGACCGTTTTCACCACCTTGGCTGATGTTCTGGGGTGTCCTTATCGTGGTGCATCGGTTAAACAGCCTATGGACTTGAATTTTTGGAGACATCTGGTCACGGTGTTCTGCACAATTGGGTCTCACTCCGGGTACCACCGATTAAATTCCTCCGTGACATCTCTGTGTGTGTACCCTTCAGGTCCACAGATGAGAAATGACTTCCATACGTTAGTCAAGGTCAACAGAGTCCACCTATGATCAGAAAAAAAAAAGATAAAGAAATCTTTGCAAGCGAATTCCCCATTGATGCGTGACTTTTGGGACACCCTGTAGACTAAGCTACTTAAATCTAAAACAACACAACATCCGACCCCCCAGCTGTTAATTAATCACTGTGAAAGGGTAGCCCATATTTTACCAATGACAAATTTTTGGCTATGCTGGGAATTGAACCCGGGAACCTTAGTTTAGCAAGCAGATATGCTACCTACTGAGCTTAGGTGTTTGACCATACATTACTTACTTTAACCATATTAACAATGGTACATGTGGTGACCTGGTGGTCTAGGGGTAAGGTGTCAGACTTCTATGCTGGCGGCCGGGGTTCGATCCTCGGTCCCGGCACAGATTTATCAGATTTCCAAACCCTTCCTACACCTCTGACAAGACATCTTGTGAATGTGTGGAATGCCTGGTCGCCACCGTGGTTCGGATTCCACGTTAAACTGTAGGTCCTTCATTTCATCTCACAATCACCCTACCATTACACATTAGCGTAAGTGCGTATAACCCGAACGGGTAGTAAGACGTGGTGCTAATAATAATAACAATGGTACATAAAAAGCAGAAAATATAAAGTTTAATCACTTATATAACTCATGAACTGAAATAGTTTGCAATCATTAAATCAGTAATATTGCTTATAACAAGTAGCCTATCCACTTGTTAAAATTGTGAATTAATTTATTTATTGTTGAGTTAGTTCAATATTTTACATTACCAGCGATAAGAGAAGGAAGAGTTCAGAAAGTACAAAGTTTTTGCCGTTGAAATTGATAAAATTCACTATTAATATTAATTATTATATAATAATAGTAATATATCAACAGTGACAACTATATATAGCATGACTTGAGTTATTAATATATTAAAGTAGATTTAATAACTTTAATAACTGTCAGATAATGTCATTCCTAGTGTGTTCTTTCTATACTTTTGTGGGCTTATGGATCGAAACTAGACTTCATTTTTTAGCACCGTGTCTTATTACCCGTATACGCCTACGCCCTTACGCCTATTTACTAACTACACTAATGTCTTAGGGATTAGGAACCTTTAATTTAGAGGAAATGCACCCACATTTGCGTGAAATAATAGAAAACCATTTAGGGAAAACCACCCTCAGTGCACCCATCTGGGATCGAATCCCGATTTCCCCGTCTTCAACAGTCAAGTTTTTTATATTCGTATGCTCAAATGAAATTACTGACTACCAGCTCAAGTGAGTAGCTTAAATGAAAGTATTATAAGGTAGATTTTTAAGGAACTTCAGCAGTATTTTTATGTAAAAATATTGAAAAACGCAATTTAGAAAAACTAATTCCCAACGCAACTGGTCAAAACCGAACCACAGCCTTGCATGACCAGAGAAAGTCAAGCCAATAGCTTGTGTAGCCCTTCTTTAACTTTTGTAATTATTATTTTTATTTCGTCTTGGTACCCATTAGGGTTGTAAATATACATTAATTACACTAATGGAGTACAAATGAAGAAGGTATAATTTGAGAGGAAATGTATCCATATAATGCTTTGAGAAAAATTGAAAATCACTTAGTAAAATTTACCTTAAATACACCAAACTGGGATTCAAACCCTCGTATCTCTGTTACCCACGTCACCAGCAATCCAGTTGAACATGATGATGACGCGTTGGACCATGCGACCATCAATCCGAGTAACTTCTCCCATTATCTCTCCATGCGATACCTGGTACAATTTTCTTCAAAATTTGCCCCTAACCCGTTATAGTGCTAGCGTGATATTACCGATATTTCTTAAAATAATACATGGACCATTTACTATTCAAGTCTTAGGCAAATGCTGGTGTATTAAGCCACTATTCGGCTACGCATTGAGTAAGGATACAAAATACATTATTAATACTTTTGGGAGGGGTTTGAATCCTTAAAACATTCCACCCCATTTTTGCCCTGACTTTTAAGTACCCAGTCTTTTCCGCGTTGTATTCTCTTATTCAACTTTCTGTAAAATTAAAAAAAAAAATACACCTGCATCAGTATACACGTGTACGAAGGCTTCAATCTTGTATTGTCTGATTTTCCAGTGGTGCTGGCGTTGGGATTCAAAATGCGGCTTGGTGTACTCGGGCTGCTTTCCTAAATAGTGCTATACTTTTTTCCCGTAAATGTGGGTACACTTTATCTAAGACTATACCTTCTTCCCCACTACTCACAAAGTGTCGATAAGTGGTATCCTGGACCGATAGATGAACTAGAAGAAAAGTACAAAAAATTAAATTTTTGTATATATTATGGTGTGGAACAAAATTTTATCAAGTATATTTTCAGTAAGCTACCCTTAACTAATTTTTATCCTAAATAACAAGTAAACTTAGCTATTTTTTAACAAAACCATCAAAGCCATTTTTTAAAAATTAATAAATTTACAAAAATCAGTCATCAGTTACTACCCCTAATTTTATTTTGAGCTACATTTAAAATCAGATTTTACCTCTAGGTATGATCCATAGAAATCTCATTATCAAGTTTGGAGGAAATCCATCAAACCTTTCGACTGAACCTCAACTACGGACATACATATCAACAGACGGGATTTTAAAACTTTTTTTTTAAGTTCGGGAACATATAAAACGCCGAGATCCATGATAACCTGAAGGTTAAAATGTTCAAGATTAAAATAGTTTCTTCTATAGAGGTAAAAATAACCGTTTGCCAAATATTCACTAGTGACGCTGATTTAATTATAATTGTAAATAATTCTGAAACAAACCCACTCTGATAAGCGCCCACTGGCCCACATCGGACGCATCACATCGAATTGGATTTAGTTAGCATACTGCAGCCACTGCATTTGGAGCATTTGGATTTTTGAAGGAAACTGTTCCATCCTTCCTTCTATCATGTCTCCTTTTGTGTGTCCTAGTATCTTCACTAACATCCTTGGCACGGATGGTCAGAAGGATATAGGCTACTAGAAACAAATACTCTAGCTGTAACCCACGAAGCTAGCCTTAAGCTAAGAGCTGGTGCTGTTGTAATCAATCTCATTTGACTTTAAAGTATTATTTTTAAGACCGAATGTATGTTTTTTTAATTTTATTTAAGTATTTTTTTGCTTGGTTTTTTAAGCCTATCACAGTTATTTTGACAATAATAACAAGCTCTAGATTTTATTCGTGAGCACACTCAAATAAATTTAAAATCGTTCCACAGACAGCAGACTTTACTATGTAGCTAGTGATATAAGGGGAAATGTTAAATTATTCACACGCTGTATTTCGCGAACGACTGAACTACAGACTGTATTTCTATCGGTCGCGAAATACCGAACTACGATAAGTAGTTCGTGGATTAGTGAACTAGATAAATTAATTGCTTATCCCAATGAACTAAATCCCTTTGAACTGTTCCCAACAGTGAACTATACTGTCCATCTCTTAACTAAATAGAAATAAGAATCAAATAGCCGAGCTATTATTTATACTTTTCAGTGAGGAATTCTCCATCATATTCTGAAAATTGAAAAATGATACTTTGATACGGGAATCGAACCCGGTATCTTTGACTTAGTACGTCAATACTCTACCATTGAGCTATCCAGGGAATCATCCCGCATCCAGGGTCATCCTTGCTTCATATTTAAAGGCATTAGTCTATGATGGACGTGCGGAAAATCGTCGGCTACTAATGTGTGATTTTATTAAGATCACGAACTATCAGATAACGCAGCCACCTTCGACTCGGTAGTTGGCTTGTTGCTGCCACTTGTACAATTATAATAATATTGTAATATATGCAATCCCTTACAATTATTAAAATGTGAATGAGGAATGACCCTAAGCACGGGACGGTTCCTGAATAGCTCAGTGGGGTTAGAGCATTGGCGTATTAAGCCAAGGTCCCAGGCTCGATTCCTGAGTCCAGGTGTCAATTTTTTAATTTTCATAATATAAATAGAGATAACACTTCTGGGATTTCCAAATGCGAATGATGCGAAAGGTTGGAAGTGCGTGCACTACTTAGCACTTCAGATGACCTCACGGATTTGATTTTAATCTGTCTTCCGAAATTCTTATCGGCATTGCTGATTTCCGATACATACGTTTTGGAAGGTGAACGCAGTATCATTTAAAACAATTTATAGAATTCAAAATTACGATGTGCTTACCTTAAGGCATCACTTTAGTAATAGACTAGACTGCCAATGACAGGGAGATTAAGGTTATTAAAAACCCGGTCAGGTGTAGGCTACTGAGAGTGTATTTCCTTAGATTACTTTTCTCCTCTCCCTCCACGTAAATGTGAGTCGCTTCCTCTTTATTCAACCTTCCTCATACCTAACACATTAGTGAAATTAGTAAATGTGCGTACAGCCCGAATGGTTAGTAAAACTCGGTGGTAAAAAAAAAAATCTATATTGACCTCTCATCATCTTCAGAGTACAACTTCAGATGAACCCGCGTGCGGGTCTGCCCTAATCGTTTCTCGTTCCAGACGGTCTTGACGCTCTCAGCCACGGCAGGACCTTCACTTGAAGTGGTTGTCCCGATGTTGCAGGGAGCAGCTGTGCTCTTGACAAGTAGGTGGCATCATAAAGCCCTGGACGACCCCCTGTAGAGGTCAGATGATCGCTGCTGAAGCGCTAACAAGGCCTGTTGGTCCGTTGTGATATATGCTAACAGGGCGAGCTCTCCTTTTCGCACCATGATTCATAGCTGGGAGGCCACGACCCCTCCAAGGACAGAGTACATGGAACATTCGCAACTACAGACAAATATTATTATTGCTACGGACTAGCGTGGTTCCTGGGTACTAGCTCTTTTTTTTTTATCACCGCGTGTTAATACCGGTTTAGGTTATACACATATGTACTAATTACGCTAACGAGTTAAGGATGAGGAAGGCTGAATTTGAAGGAGTTGTGCCCGTATTTTCGTGGAAAGTGGAAAACCATTTCGGAAAAAACCACCTTCAGTAAACAAATCAAGATTCTAACACCACTCTCCCTGTCTTAGGCTGTCAAGTCTAATACAAAAGTGTCGTGGTTACTGGTTCGAAATCCGTGGTGTTCCTAGTAATTCGTAGCATTTTGTGAATTCAGGACTATACACTCACTATTCTTAATATGTGACTCATGATTGGTCGTTCGTACGATTTCGTCACCACAGTGGTCAGCAGTCTCGAGATGATCATGGAATGTGATGATGGTGTTGAAGCTGCAAGTGCAATTTTCATTATTATGGCGAATAAAGAAACAGACACGTTTTAACACTAAATGAACGCCCCAACTGGTGAATTTGACGAATTCAATGAACATGCATGAATAATTCCAAATTTTTATTTTTTTATCACCGCATCTTACTACCCATTCGGGTTATACGCTTAAGTACTAATTACGCTAGTGGCTTTAGGGATTAGAAAGGTTATATTTATTGGAAGTGGGCCCGCATTTTCCTGGAGGAAGAGTGGAAAACCAGATTGGAAGAACCACCCTTAGTACACCATTCGACACCTTCTCTCAGTCGGTAGCGTTTCTGCCTGCTGAGCTAAGGGTCCCGGGTTCGATTCCTGGTATGACCGAAAATTTACCATTGCCGAAAATATGGGCTTACCCTTTCAAATTGATGAATTAACGGCTGGGGACTGGTTGTTGTACCTGTTCTAGTCTAAAGTTCCCGTGCCAGAAAGATTGATGCTTGCATCGGTTACCAACATAATGCTCGGGGTGGCTTTGCGGACTGATATGCCTCCATTAGACTACTTTCGTTATAAGTAGTAGACAGGGCTGGTCTATAAGCCCACATCGCGATCTCACTCGTGGCAGCGGCCCAGAAATGGGTTTGGCGCTGTGGGGCAGTGAGTTTAATCGCCGGCGAGTGATGGCGTTGGCAGAGCGGTGGGGTCCGGGCCTGTGAGTTCGGACTCCTGGGGTTCTGGGCCTGCGGGCCCGGACCCCACCGTTCGTGCGATGAGCCGTTTTAGAGCTCCGATGATAACCCGGGCAGTTAATAGTGCATGTGCTAGAACATGAGTGCCTCCACTCAATCGCAAGGATAGTGGGGGACTATTTTCCCACGCGCAATGGGCGTAATCCCATTCCCATACACACGGGAAAGAGTGTAGATCGCAAGGTCGCTTCTGTGAGCGGAAGTAAACAGCTCCGGGTATCACCCTGGATAGGTGGTAGGCACGAGTCCCCGGTGCTCGTCATATCCTTGTATACTGGGAGGGGGGGGAGGAGGAGTTAACTCTCGCTTCCCCGGGAGGTGGGGGGGGGGGTGGAGGTTTTTAAATACCGACCTAGAAACTGTCCTGGGCCACGATGTCCAGGGGTGCTGTACCAGACTGCTGGTGTCAGTATAAGTACGTACAGTAGCAGTCTAAAGATATATTATAACGCATATCAAGCTATGACAGGCCTAGTCATCCGGTAGTGGACATTTATCTGACTTGAATAAAAAAACTTGCCCCGGCTGGAAACAGTAATGGATAAAGATTCGAAACACCATCCCCCCGTCATCGGTAGTCTGACAAGAGTGATCACGTTCGTGGTTATTCGTCTCCTTTGATTCGTGTCATTTTACCGTTCCTCAGAGCGAATCAGCATGTACACCGAATTCACAAATATATATTTGACTAACAAGCCCCATTTAACATTCACGTTTGGTGACGAGTAAGTGAAGCATGAACTACAAACCACAAATACACGCATAGTTTGTAGTCAACTCTTCATATATTGGGGGAAACTTGGTCTAGATATTAGTCTTGATTGGTTTGATATGCCGGTAACTGGAAGATCTGGTTCGAATCACGGTCAGTTGTACCAAGACTTTTTTTTTTTCATAAATGGTTTGAGTTGTGTGAATGCTGGTAAATCTCCTTTAAATGTTACCTTTCTCATCACCACCCCATTAACGTAATTAAAATACGTATAGCCTGGAATGGTAGTAGGACACTGTGGGGAAAAATGTTGAGTTAAGGGTCCCGGGTTCAATTCCTAACGTGGCCGAAAAATGTATCATTGGTGAAATGTGGATTTTCACTTTCACAGTGATGAATTAAAAGCTGGGGGACTGGATGTTGTGTCTGTTCTTGATTTGAGCTAGCATATAAGCTTTGTGCTGATATATGATCAGTCGCTTCGGAAGGTACACGTTAAATGCCTTCAATTAAAAAAAAAATCATATGACGATCACATCAACACAAAATTTCCACACATATGTAACATTTAAAAGAACTAAATCTCACACACACACATGGTACATTCACAACAATAATAAAATCTCGCATACTTATCACATTCTAAACAACAAAATCCCACGCACTTTTCACATTCACAACAACTAAATCTCACATCCATTTAACATCTGTAACAATAAGATCTCGCGTATAAGGCACCCTAACATCTTAATACGGATGATCTCTAGGGATTGTAAGGGCATGTAAAGTGGTGTTTTTCTCGTGGAGTTATGCGTTGGAAGCCCCAGGTTGTCGAAGCCACGTTGTAGAGAAATGTTTTTAGGGATATTTTTGTGTTGTGAGTTGTTTGTAGTTGAGCTGTGGTTGAGTCTCTCATTGTGGGTCTTCTTTGTTACACAAAGTGATGATAACAAGCGTCAGGTTTTAATATTACTCTATGTGAAAACAGTTCACTTGAAGAAACATATTTTTATTTAACTATTAAAGCAATTGACCCAGATTTATAAATTTTGAACAATAGATGCGGCAGCTTTAACTTGATAGCTTAGCACGTCACGGGTCTTGTTATTGTAAGGTTTAAGATTGAGTGAAAATTGGAGATCAAAATGCCGCGGACCATTCCAAAGTAAGGTTGGAAGTTAAATGAGGAAAGGAGACTTCTTTTCAAAAAAATCATTATAGTGGCTTCTATTTCGCCATGTTTGCATCATGCTTCATTCATGTTCCAGACGGGAGAGAGAAAGAAACTGTTCTAGAAGTTGTTTTGTTTCACAAGTATTTGCAATAGGGGTGGGGGACTCTGAACAAAAGAGATTGGTTGTAAACAGGGCCGTTCCGGGACGCCGGGCTCTAGAGAGCGCCACACCACTAAAGTCGTCTTAAAAAAAACTACAAATAATAATCTTTAAACATAATTCATACATTGCTTAGATATATTTAATATTGAAACAATTTTATTTGCCGTTTATTACGACTTGTGTCCCCGTTAGAACCAGTGGGCATGAATATAAGAAATCCATCTATTTTGAAATGAGTTTCTTTCAAGTTTATAGGACGTTAAAGAGGAGGGGGTGCTTATCAACGTTCACCCAGGCTCAAAATTATGCTCAAGGTGGCACCGGTTCTAAACAACATAAAAAATAAATAGATGATCACCCAGGTGAGTGAGAAGATTTCCTAAAACATGTAGATATATTTAGTTTTATATTCTGAAATTATTCGTTAACTTGAAATATATTGAGTGTGGGAACTTTTGATTTGAATTATTATGAGATTGAAAATTTATTTCATTATAAGCATATAAATTGGTTAAGTTTTGTTAAAAAAAAACTATACATGAATCTTGTGTTAAGGTCTTGGTTCGGTCCAAAACTAGTGTACAACGGATAGTTTTCTCAAAAACGAAGAGTCAGTTTTATAGTCAGACTTAGTGCACCTCAAGTGCGGCACCACACTAAATTCAAGACGACACCTACCTAAACTCGAATGGAATGGGCCAGTTTCGCAAATGAAACTGGCCCATTCCATTATGATCTAGGTAGGTGTCGTCTTCTGTTTGGTATCGAGTCGCACGCGAGGCACGCTAAGTCTATGGGCCAGTTTCATAGTCAAATTTAGTACGCCTCAAGTGCGGCGCTACACTAAGTACATGACGACACCTACCTAAACCAGAATGGAATGGGCCGTTCTCTCATAGGAAACTGGCCCATTCCATTCTGGTTTAGGTAGGTGTCGTCATGTACTTAGTGTAGCGCCGCACTTGAGGCGTACTAAATTTGACTATGAAACTGGCCCTATGAATCCGGCCCTAAATTATATCTTCTATCGAGCAGGCTTTACAACTAAACTCTCGTGCCATGGCCTTGTCAAATGAAGCATTTGTTGACGCCCATTATTTATATTAATTTATGCGCAAGAATAATAATATTAAATAATATTAATACATTTATGGCAAATAAAAGTGTGTCGGAATAAGTATTAGCGTACATGCAATATCTACCTGCTTCTTTTTTGATGTAGAACCCGCCTCTGTGGCGTAGTTAGCTAACACGCCAGTCGTGTTGAGCTAGACCACCGAGAACGGGGAGATCGAGGTTCGAATCTCGGTCAGGTAAACTGGGGTGGTTTTTTCTAAATTGTTTTCCACTCTCCCTCAACGCAAATATGGGTTCACTTCCTCTAATTTCAACCTTCTCCATTCCTAATTCATTAGTGTAATTAGTACTTAAACGTATAGCCTGAATGGGTAGTAAGACATGGTGCTAGATAAATAAATAAAATGAAAACAAAAACGAGACATGTCAGAATAATGTTAATACAATAGATTATTTACCAATAAAATATCTAGATATAAAACAAAAAACAAATGATTAAATTTGAGGTAGTACAATGGTGTGTACAATATGATCAAAATGGAACTATCCTCAATGATAGCGTAGTACGAGGTTTGAATCTCGATCGAGAGCATTGGAATTAGTTTTCCACTTGTGATCTAGCGCTACCTTTTTTTTTTCAACATTCTCTTTCGACATTAATTTGGGTGCATTTTCTCAAATTAACGTTCTCATCCCTACCCCAGGGTCATTAAAAATGAACATTAAAATGAATAGTTTCTAAATTAATTGAAATGAAATAAAAATCATCATTATCAGCTGTTAACAGTCTGTGCCTCAGTTTAGTAAAATGCCTTCATCTTCCTTTTTCTTTCTACCATTCTTCCTCCTTTATCTGCTTCCACTCTCCTCCTCTCGCAAATTCGCTATTATCTCCTCCTCTCATTTCTTTCTTGGTCTCTCTTGGGGTCCTAAGGACCGGATACACAGAGCCGCACCGGCGCGGACGAATCGTCGAGAGAGCATTGCTCTGCACTTTTGCGGTGCGGTGCTGACCGTGTAGCCAACTACCACCGGAAATAAATGTTCGGGAGCTTCCGAACTTTGTTTTCGTGGTAAAACTAGGAATTTCTTTCATAGCTGTTTTGCACGAGTGACGCTGTAGTAATTGTTTCCAACATTACGTACAAGAAAACAATATTATATACAACTTATTGAACAAAAACATTCTTCTCCTTAATTATTAGCTAGCTTAAAACTTTATTCTTCGTAATTAATAGCTAACTTAATTTTATGAAAATAAGTGAAAAATATGCAGGTAAATATAAAAATACAAACTTATTTTGTATCAGTCTATAAAGAATATAAAAATGGTTAGAAAATGCGGTGTGGTGTGGGTCGGCTCCGTGTGGCCATACCTTTACTGTACAGGGTGGTTTTTCCTAAATGGTTTCCCACTCTACAAGCAAATTCGGGTACACCTCCTTAATCTCAATCTTACCAAACTTTAACCCATCAGCGTGATACATAAGCGTACAACCCAAACGGATAAGGGAAGATATGGTTGCAAATAAATAATTTTAAAAATAGGTCTATTGAGGGTAGTTCTTCTTAAATGCTTTATCTATTTCTCTCCACGAAAATTTGGGTACATTTCCACTTAAATTGTATCTTCTCATCCACATCACATTAGCGTCACTAGTATATTTGTAATAACCGAACTGATACTAATATCTGATGTTTTTTAATTTGCTTTAGGTGGCCCACCTCTCGTATTCATCCTGTAGGAGAGGGGGAGGTGTGGGGTTACACCGTGTCCATAGAGAGAAGAACCTTCACCCCATGTCTTTCAATGACCTCCAATAAAAATCTGAGTATTGAAATACTGCAACAGTTTAACTACCTGCCTTCCAAACCTTTCTGCTGCACTAGTACTTGGACATCAACACTGGATAGCTAAGTGCAAAAAGGGATCAACTTTACATATTTTATTTTCAATGCCAACACATCTTAGTAGAATCCAATTTTCATAGAAATCATCTTTAAAAAAAATACAAACATATCTTTTGCGACCTGAAATAGCAACATTTTATTTTGTAACTAATGGTATTTTGTAATTATTTATGCCAGGCCTCGACCGTAGTTTGGATTCCACGTTAAATTGTAGGTCCTCCATTTCATCTTACAATCACCCTACTATTATACATTAGCGTAAGTGCGTACAACCCTAATGGGTAGTAAAACTTGGTGTTAATAATAATAATAATAATAATATAATAATAATAATAATAATAATAATAATAATAATAAATGTAAGTATGTATAATATCTTTAAAAAGTGACAGCTGCAGTGTCGATCCGGTAGCTTGTCTAGCTTGCTAAGAAATAAATGTAGGTCTTATATTTGTACATTTTTGGTATAGATCATTTTTTAAAAAGCTGTAAAGAGAACTACAATAAAAATGAAAATAGAATATTCTATATGTTATATTTGTACATTTATAATCACTGATAACTTTATGTAAAGAATGGAACTACTTTATGACTTTAAATTATCATTTTAAATCTGTAGCATTAAGAAGCTTCATTTCACATTTTTACTTTCTTGCTATCTTACAGATGGAGAAAGTATTGCGATCGTAAAAAAAAAAATTGAACTCGAGATATTGATGAATTTCGACGTTTCATGACCCCCCCCCCCCCCCATCCCCGAATCCGAAAAAGTGCTTTTGAATGTTTGTCTATCTGTTTGTCTGTACCTCGGAGTAGAGCCTTAAACATTTTATTGATCGGGCTAAAATCTGGTATCTAGGCTAGGGTTTTCATAGGGTTGCCCCGAGGGGTTTTTGGAATTGGATATCTAAGCCTAAAATTAAGGGTGTTTCCTGAAGGGTGAAAAGGAAAAAAAGTCGATTTTATCAAAATCAGCTTAAACGATTTTGATTAAATTTTATTTCAATTTCCAAGCATTGATCAATATTACAAAAATGGCTACTCTCAATTTTTTACCAAATCACTCAAAGTGTCTCGGTCTGATGCATAAATTCTCAATTTTTCTTTTCATATCCCTGTAACTCGTTGAGATATGAAATTAATTTTCATTGCAAATATGTAGGTCTATATACCGATTTAGTAAACATATTTTATTTGAAACATATGTTTATTAAACCAATAACCTTCAAGCTATACGCATATATGAAATTGACCTTTAGTGTTAGGAAACTTGATAAACATATGTATTAAGTTTTCGAACACTAAAAATCAAGTATTGCGACTGCAAAAAAAAAAATCTAGCCCGAGTTGTTGATGGATGTCAACGTTTCATGACCCCCCCTCCCCCCCCTTTCCCGAACCCTAAAAAGTGTTTTTGCAATACTGTCTGTGTGTCTGTTTAACTCTAAAATTAAGAGTAGTTTAATATAGGGCAAAAAGAAAAAAAAATCTCAAAATCGGCTCTAAGGATTTTATAAAAATTCATATCTAGGCGTTGATTAAGACTATAAAAAAAGTTTATATCTTCATTTTCCCATAAGAATGACTTCAAGGGTACCTTACAGAAGTAAATTTCCGTATCTCCACAAATATTTTAGATACTAAATAACTTATCATTGCAAAACTGTAGTACTATCAAAAATAAAAAAAACTTGCATTTGAAATATATTTTTATAAAACCAATAGTTTATGAGATATTGGCAGATATATTAATACAATTTTGTGTGAGCTTTAGTTGTACAGAGATACCACTTAAGGTGCGGCAGAATGGAGCGCAAGTAATTCTACAGTTTTTATAGCATTATTATTTTTTTTTTTACAAAATAGATAAAGTATTTCTCCAGTAGCAACATAAAGTTTAGTTTTATGCACATGCTAATATCAACAGATCTTGAATATTGTCAAGGATGTCCTGGAATGTTGTAAAAAAAATTCTCGTTATTTAAAAAGTGTTGACAAAATTTATGCTTTGTTGTTCACCTGATATCGGTGCGCAACTTGTGGGATTATTCCGGCCCTTCTGGTGTGGCCCGCATTCTCTTTGATGTTTATGTATGGTTGTTTGCCTGATTGCAGTACGCAACTTGTGGGATTATTCCAGCCCTTCTGATGTGGTCCACTTTCTATTTAATGTTCATGTCTGCTCTCTTCAGGGGCAGTTTGATTCCTTTTTGTTCGATTATGATCAAATTATGGTTAGTGGTTGGCACCTAGGTTGAGTGTGGTTTTACATATGATTCCTGGTTAGAATAATTGGCTACTTGCCAGCCTTTACTGAGTTGAGGCCTAGAATCCTGAATGACAGCTTTCCCTAAGATATTTTCCCGGTGTGTCTATGACCGGAACAAATAGTCAGTTCCCTGAAACTTGTGTAACTAATTCACTTAGGTCAAGCTAGCTTCACTGGCAAATATTATTATTATTATTAGCACCACGTCTTACTACCCGTTCGGGTTGTACGCACTTACGCTAATGTGTAATGGTAGGGTGATTGTGAGATGAAATGAAGGACCTACAGTTTAACGTGGAATCCGAACCACGGTGGAGGCCTGGCATTCCTCACATTCACAAGATGTCTTGTCAGTGGTGAAGGAAGGGTTTGGTAATCAGTAAAATATGTGCTGGGACCGAGGATTGAACCCCAAACCCCAGCACAGAAGTCCGACACCTTACCCCTAGACCACCAGGTCACCCACTGGCACATATCGTTCTCACCTCTTAATATAGGGTTGTTTGTATTATATGTTGGGCAGATTCTGTCTCAGCCTTGCTTGCCTGTCATAATCCACTAGATATTTGTTGAAACAAATTTATTATCTTTATTGTATAGTGTTTGTACTCTGTGTCTCCTGTAGGGGAGTAACTAAAATAATTTCAGTATTGTCTTCCTCCCAAACAAGAATAACTATACCTCTTTCAAGAGTGTGGTGATTGTTCATAGCTTTAGCGGAGTTTAATCGTAGTAATAAACCTATGGCGTTACACGCCTATCTCACTCTATGAGTGTGTCAATTTATATCCTACTGTCATGTTAAGTGTCTTGGCCTTCTCAATGGGTCAACATTGAAGATATTGGGTTGTGCTCTGATGTCTATATTGTAATTGCTTGCTTTGTTTGCTACATTAAACTCTTATGTCAACATGCATTTGAATCTTTGCTTTCAAGTGTTTACCTATCATGTATGTTTCCCATGTTCATGTAGTCAGCGTATTTAGTGTTAACTATATCGCCGCTACAACTAGGACGACATTTCCGAAAAACCTCTGTGCACTACGTTTGGGGACAGAAGAAGTTCTTAGACCAGTAATAAAAAAATGTAACAACTATGAAACAATGCTAACTGCTATAAATGAAAGAGGGAAAATCAGCAGAACTGACAAATTGTGGTTTGACCACCTTATCAAACCTGTTCTTATAGCCATGCATTTTGTGTGAGCTGAAAGAGAAGGAGACTAGGCTCTGCACCTACATGCTACAAGAAAAATGATACCATATTTCTTGGCCTCAAACCATGTTAATTATGCCAAATACGGAAGCTACTGTGTAACATCAATGTAGAGGCTGCCAAAGGAGGTTCTGGAACAGTTTCTGAAGGGAGAACATGTCATGAGGCACCAACCAGGTATATTTAATGCCATATGGTCTGATAGGTATATAGAATCTACTTTCATGAGTTATGGTCATGGTCCAGGATGATTAATAGGAAAAACACTTAAACCAAACACAGTGAAAAAGTGGGCCCTTAATTTACATATTTCAAGCCACCTGGTCAACGATTTGGACGATATGAAAGAAAGTGACCAAAGCAAAGCAATTTTGGAGCATAAAGAAGAAAAGTCATCAATAATCCACCACGACCTACTGGATAGAGTGAATATACGAGAAAAACTCTAAATGTGCATTAACCCTTTGAGTAAAGAAAATGAAAAACACACCCTTGTCAACATTGTATCCGGGAGAACAGCCTTACCAAATGTTAACGTGGATTCTTCAATTAAATTGGGTATAGAGTCAATTAAGTTCTATGAAGCCCATTTACAATCTGGTTTTGGAGAGAAAATACCGAAAACAATATACAATATGAAATAAAATGCAAAAACCACCAAGATTGGTGGCGTAAAAGTTACATACACTGAATTGATATACGTGCCATGATAATGCGGACGACAAGGGACATGAATGATGAAGACATCATGAGATTTGAACTAGCAGCGTAACCACAATCTCTATTCAATGAAAATTGTGATATTAGAATCCCAAAAACAAAATCTACATTGAAGGATGCATTGAAAGTAAAATAATTTGCCAGAATTATAGCTAGTGGAGGAAATACTAGTCATGCAATATTTATTGATGGTTGTACAATATTGAGAACAGTCCACTGGTCAAAATATGGAGCTATTGGATCATATATGGATGGATTTAAAGCCTACATACGGAAGAAACTGGAAGAAGGTGATGTATATATAGTGTTTGACCGATACTTCGATTTCAATCCTAAAAGTAGAACACGTATATTAAGGGGTAATTATTATTTACCACGTCATCACATACTTCCATTGGACACACCCTTACCAGCACAATAGGTCGTTTTGACTCTAACATCTAATAAAAAAAAACAGCTTATTGACACTGTATGCAACCACCTAGTAGACAAAGCTGCAAGTCTACCTCCTATAAGATGTAAGCTGGTAATAACATCATCCAATCCAATACCAACTCAAGTATACAACTGTGTAGTATCTCAACGAGAAGATCTTGAAACTCATCACGAAGAGACGGATGTGATTCTTACTTCACAGTCAATGATGCCAGCCATGGGAGATGAAATTACAGTTACAGTAGTTTCGGATGACACAGATATATTTCTGCTGTTGATGCACCACTATGCACTTAAGAAGCTAACGTGTGCCTTTATAATGGAAGTTTCACAATACAAAGAACATCTATAGACATCAAAGTATGTTTGGAAAAACATTTTTGTATTGTAAGTCAATTACTGACAGCACACGCTCTATCTGGTTACGATACAGTTGCTGGATTATTTGCAAGGGAAAGCTTAATGTTTTGAAGTAACTTAAATCTGGAAATAAATTAAACAAGCTAGGTGACAAAAATGCTTATATCAACGATACTACTCTTGAAGCAACACGATTCATAGGTTTATGTTATGGTATAAAAACAGTACTTGCATGGCACAGGCTCAGTCTGGAAGAAGAAAATATCTGGTAGGAATGTGTCATCCATGCCCAAACTTAAGACTGTTTCCACAACTGCTGAAGCGTTTCAAGAAAATGTTAAACGCACTCACTACCAGGCACGCGTTTGGAAGGAAGCTTCAAGAAAGTATCCTCCTGATGTGGACCTAACACATTGTGGTTGGACTAAAGACGATTCTTCGAAATCAGTTATTGCAACACCATTGTCACCAGGAACAGAAGTGGTGCCAAATAATCTTTTAAGGATGATTAGTTATAATTGTACTGCAGACAGGATGTGTCTTAAACGGTGTAGATGTGCAACTGCTAATCTTTCATGACAGGGTTTTGCTAATACTCTGAAAATGAAGAATTTTTAAATCCATGTACGAAGAAAACTTCAATGTTTGACAGTGTAGATGATGAGGATGATACCTCTGAAGTGATCTGATTGTAGATATTTTTCTGAGCATCATTTTTGCTTACATTAACAGTGTAATATTATGAAGATTGTAAATGTCAAAGTAGTAAATATCCATTGCGATTACGCCATAAGGCATACTACACTCATTTAGATGAGATTCAGATGTCTAGAGCTTTCATTTGATATCAAACATGGACATATTTAGTGTAAACTGATCAACATCCTAACAACAGATATGCATTATAGGACCACCATATTGTTGACGTCATATTTAAAAATGCTCAAGGGTTTTAACCATATGCCCATAATATTCGGTTTCAGTACCCTTTTTCCACATAGAAACAATCAAAATATATTGTATATAATGACATTTTGGGTTAAAGTGGTTTGGCCCAGACTAAAGTAAATATTGTTTGTTTCTTTATAAAATTTAATGAAAACTTTCACCAATATCATGAATAACATTCTCCCTGGGTGAATATTTTATGTATCTTACTAATTAACAATAATGGGCTATATTATGTTTCAAAATTAGTCATCAAATTCAAGAAACAATTGAATACTAACTACTTGCATCGGTGGTCACATGATCTAACGCGTCACGCTCGTGTTAGAATGGATTTCCAGTGACAAGGACATCAGTGTTCGAATCCCGGTTGTATATAATGTGGGTTGTTTACCATTTTAACACCATATAAATTCAGGTTCATTCTCTCTAAAATTCTACTGACCTCATCCATATTCCACTAACGTTATCAATGTATGCGAGCGAATAACTCTTACGGTTACCAAGCCGCGGTTAAATATAAAACTACTAAATATTGATTTGTTTAAAATATGCTTTCACCCCACTGTATTCAGGCCATACGACGAATAAAAACCAGTCCAACTGAACAGATTGTCACCCTCACTCGGCGATAGACGTCGCAAGCCTAAAGAATCTGGAGGGCTCTCCAAATAGATCTTCCCCCACCCCCACCCCCCTTTACGAAGTGATTTGTTACCGCCACTTAATGACTGTAATCCCGCGAGCTAGCCCCCATATAGGACCGCAACTATAGGTCGGTTACAACGACCACTTGCCCCCATCTCCCTTATATCTCCCTTCCCTCCCCCTTATGATCCTCCCCCTTACGAGGTAGTTTTTTAATTTGAGAACATTGAGCACCCTCTTTCTCATTCTTCTTCTCACCCCCTATATTACTATGGGGTTAGTTGTCCCCTTATTTTAGGGGTCGTACTAGGAGCTGGGAAATAGTTTTAGCTACCTACCCCTTCTTATTGCCCTCGAAACACCACCCCTTCGACAGTACACTCTGTTGCAAAGTTTATGATGTTTTTTTTTACTTTAAAATTAAGTGTCAGTGTCTATCCCTGACATTATGCTAGCTTATATAAATAAACATAATGAGAGGAAATCCAATTTTATCTACCAAATTATGACGCAAAAAGAAAATATATAAATCCCGTTATTTAATTTTATTTTATCATATATAAAAAGTTTTGTAATCATGAAAATTTCCGGCTTTGAGATTATGATGGATTTTGATGTTTTATGTATGGAGTGTTGACGGTGAAAACTTAGAGTTTTACCTTGGAGGGCTCCATTATGGTAGTCTCATATAAGTTGTACCATAGTGTAAACAAACCAGGTAAGCCTGTTACCATACACGGTAAATGAAGTACACCTATGAACTCAAACAGTGAGTTTTACAATCTGTCTGTATGTTTGTCCCAAGAATGTATGCATGTCCCTGTATCTGTCTATTTGTGCCTATGCCTTTTCCTATATCTGTTTCTCTCTTCATACCTGTTTCTCTCTTCATGTCTGTTTCTCTCTTCATATCTGTTTCTCTCTTCATACCTGTTTCTCTCTTCATATATGTTTCTCTTTCATATCTGTTTCTCTCTTCATATCTGTTTCTCTCTTCATATCTGTTTCTCTCTTCATGTCTGTCTATACCCGGGCCTACAATCTATATAATTTAATGGTTTTCATTCATACCTCGAGAAAGAATTTTAATTTTAATTATATCTCCAGATTTTGGTTGGAAGAACAGTTTTGAGAATTCAAACGTATTTCTTTGCCTCCATTATTTATAACATTTTACTATGTTATTTGTTTTATTTGATAGGTATTGATAATATACATAGAAAAGGAGAGCAGCAGATAACATGACTCGATGTATGAATGTATTAAAATTGTTTTAGTATTTTATTAACTGCCAGATAATGTCCAACTTACCAAAATCAGGGTGGGCCTATACCTTTAAACTTAAGGCTAGCTATATTAATGATTGATTTTTGAGAACTTCAATTTTTTTTTTAAATAACGATTTTATTTAAAATTGATAGCTGAAGGTTAAGGGCGTAGTTAGTTGGGAATGGGGGGTCCAGAACCCCTTAGAATTTGACTTACCCCCCAAGAGGGGAGTCTATTGAAACTTTTAATGGTTCAAGGTATAGTAAAATTTTCCAGTGGACATTACTTAGAAAATTTTGGTCTCTACACCCTTTCTTTTCTGGAGAAAACATTGTTATTATATTTTTACGGTGACCTGGTGGTCTAGGGGTAAGGTGTCAGACTTCTATGCTGGCGGCCGGGTTCAATCCTCGGTCCCGGCAAAGATTTATCTGATTACCAAACCCTTCCTTCACCTCTGACAAGACATCTTGTGAATGTGAGGAATGCCAGGTCTCCACCGTGGTTCGGATTCCACGTTAAACTTAGGTCCTTCATTTCATCTCACAATCACCCTACCATTACACATTAGCGTAAGTGCGTATAACCCGAACGGGTAGTAAGACGCGGTGCTAATAATAATAATAATATATTTTTACTTGGAACAGATTTTTGAAAATTTCACTTCAAGTCATATCAGAAAGAATATAGGCTTACTATTTTGTCATCCAATTTATTTATTTCAAGTCCTCCAGCCCTTTATTGCAATGTCCCAATAAGTGGCCGAAGGGAAGCGATATGACCCAGTCCTAACAATAGCTCATGTAAATCATAGAGGAGCTCTGCCCGGGTGAAAGTTCTAGCCTGTTCTGTCTTCACGTAGACTAGCTCGCGACAAAATGAATTGCCATGAGGGCCAGGTTTTTTTATATTTTTTATATCAAGTAGCCCCCCCTGTGTAATTTATAGCCCGCAGTGGATGAAGCCAGTGAAGGGGGAGGGGAGAGGAAGTGACCTAGCAGTGACCCGAGGGTTCGCCCACGTATAAGCTGGCTCTACACCGCTAATAGACATGGGCTCATCTCGAAGGCAACACAATGCCGGGCTTAGAAGGAGAGCGGGTGGCATGCCAGACCAACTAGAGTGTTTAATTTTTTAAGGATGTAACGGACAATTTCTTAATCAATATATTATATCAGCACAAAACCTACAAATTACCCGTTCAGGCTATACACGTATGTACCAATACCGCCAATGGTTTTAGGGACTGTGAAGGCTATATTTAGAGGAAGTGAACCAGCATTTGCATGGAGGGAGAGTAAGAAACCACCGAGGAAAAAACCCTCTCAGTCCACCCGACCGGTATAGAACCCCAATATCCCTGTATTTGGCAGTCTAGTCTAACACGAGAGTAGCACGTTAGACCATGTGGACACTGAAGCGGGTTAGTGTGTAAGCCATCTGCTGATATAAAATCATTGGGTTCAGAAAGCGCACATTGAGTAACCCTAATTAAAATAAATAGCATGGTACAAGCTGACAAACTTTCTCTTATAGTCTTTATTTATTTTGGAAAAAAAAATCAAAATTAATTTTTAGTTAACTACCCATAAATAAAGTTTCCTCAAATAACCTAACATTATTTAATAATCATGAGAAACACTCTTTAAATATAAATTCTAAGACAAAATTTTCAAGTTAAAAAAAAGAAAAAATCATTTAGAAAAATTAGTTATCAGTAATACCCTCAAATTGTAAAAATAGATTTATATGCTTTTATTTATTATGTAAATCAATTTCCAGATAAATTACTTAACTTAAAAATATAGGAAAGTGCCATTTTTGAAAATGTTCATACCTGTCATTAGTATAGTACCCTTAAATTAATTTGTTTTATAAAATCAAACATGTATTTTTATTTATCATACCAGAAATCCCCAAACACCAATTTTGAACAAAATATAAAATATATTTTAGAAAGATATCAAATTTAAAAAAATTAGGCCTAATAAACTATTATTAAATTATTTTTTCTAGGAATAGTAAGTATATAAAATTATGTAACATTTAAAAAAAGTTCCCAGACATTCATTTTGAAACAAATTTAAAATATTTCAAATTTTCAAATATTCGTTATAATCTGTAAACTACCCTTGAATGAACTTACTCTCGAAAAACAAGTAACAAGTTATTAAATAAAACATTTCCCAAATATATATTTTAAATACAACCATTTAATTCATTTTTAAAAAATATCAAATATTCATAAAATTACCTAACAGTAAACTACGCTTGAATTACTCTCCCTCCACCAGAAAAACAAGCCATTTATTATGCAAAACACTCCCCAGTTATGTATTTTAAATAAAACTATCATTATAATTTATAAAACATTTAGAAATTTCAAAATCACTCAACAACAGTAAGCTACCCTTAATTTGAGGGCTAGAACCAAAATAAAAAGCTCTGAGGTGTGAGCATATAACATCTACTTATCAAGTTTAGAAAAAAAATCTTTTACATCTATAGCCTCAGACAAATAGATGGGAAAGGAGAAAATTGCAATCTTCACTTTTTAGGGGGGATAGGCGGCATATAACACATCAAAATTCGTCATAATCTGGTTGTAAAAGACTTTTTGAATTAAAATACTTTGTCTTTAAATGACATACGTGACCTGGTGGTCTAGGGGTAAGGTGTCAGACTTCTGTGCTGGCGGCCGGGTTCAATCCTCGGTCCCGGCACAGATTTATCTGATTACCAAACCCTTCCTTCACCTCTGACAAGACATCTTGTGAATGTGGGGAATGCCAGGCCGCCACCGTGGTTCGGATTCCACGTTAAACTGTAGGTCCTTCATTTCATCTCACAATCACCCTACCATTACACATTAGAGTAAGTGCGTATAACCCGAACGGGTAGTAAGACGTGGTGCTAATAATAATAATAATAATAATAATAATAATAATAATAATAATATAATAATAATAATAATAATAATAATAATAATTTAAATGACATAGTAAAATCGAGCATATCAAGTCAAAACTTCCAGCTTAAATACTATATCTTACGGATCGAGGGACAATCGGACTAAGGTGTAAATATCGTCTACTCTGGTTTGCTGGTGATGGAAGAATCCGAAGTTAAATCCCAGCTGTAAGTGCGGAAATGGTTTTTACAAAATGTTTGTCTTCACTAAAATACGAAACACACTCATAAAATCACCCCCCTACCCCTCTGTGGCGTAGTTAGCTAACTGACTAGTAGAGTGGAGATAAACTACCAAGGAAGGAGAAGAAATCGAGGTTCAAATCTCAGTCGGGTGAACTGGGAGTGGGTTTTCCTATATGGCTTTTCACTCTCTCTCCACGCAAATACGGGTTCACTTCCCCTAACTTTCCCTTTTACAATTCCTAATCCATTAGTGTAATTAGTAGTTATACGTTTAACCCGAACCGGTAGTAAGATGCGGTGCTAAATAAACAACTTGTAAGATTCTACCTTCTCAGGGTTAGTTTTATAGTCAGACTTAGTACGCCTCAAGTGCGGCACCACAATAAGTACAAGATAATACTTAACTAAACTTGAATGGAATGGGCCGGTTTCATAGTACACCTTAAGTGCGGCGTCACACTAAATACAAGATAATACTTACCTAAACTCGAATGGAATGGGCCAGTTTCATAGTACACCTTAAGTGCGGCGCCACACTAAATACAAGATAATACTTACCTAAACTCGAATGGAATGGGCCGGTTTCATAGTACACCTTAAGTGCGGTGCCACACTAAATACAAGATAATACTTACCTAAACTCGAATGGAATGGGCCGGTTTCATAGTACGCCTCAAATGTGACGCCACACTATATACAAGACGACACTCGAATGGAATGGGCCAGTTTCATAGTACACCTTAAGTGCGGCGCAACATTAAATACAAGATAATACTTATCTAAACTCGAATGGAATGGGCCGGTTTCATAGTACACCTTAAATAGGGCGTCACTAAATACAAGATAATACTTACCTAAACTCGAATGGAATGGGCCGGTTTCATAGTACACCTTAAATAGGGCGTCACTAAATACAAGATAATACTTACCTAAACTCGAATGGAATGGGCCGGTTTCATAGTACACCTTAAGTGCGGCGCCACACTAAATACAAGATAATACTTACCTAAACTCGAATGGAATGGGCCGGTTTCATAGTACACCTTAAGTGCAGCGCCACATTAAATACAAGATAATACTTACCTAAACTCGAATGGAATGGGCCGGTTTCATAGTACGCCTCAAATGTGACGCCACACTATATACAAGACGACACTCGAATGGAATGGGCCAGTTTCATAGTACACCTTAAGTGCGGCACCACACTATATACAAGACGACACTCGAATGGAATGGGCCAGTTTCATAGTACACCTTAAGTGCGGCTCCACACTAAATACAAGATAATACTTACCTAAACTCGAATGGAATGGGCCGGTTTCATAGTACACCTTAAGTGCGGCGCCACACTAAATACAAGATAATACTTACCTAAACTCGAATGGAATGGGCCGGTTTCATAGTACACCTTAAGTGCGGCGCCTCATTAAATACCAGATAATAGTTACCTAAACTCGAATGGAATGGGCCGGTTTCATAGTACACCTTAAGTGCGGCGCCACACTAAATACAAGATAATACTTACCTAAACTCGAATGGAATGGGCCAGTTTCATAGTACACCTTAAGTGCGGCGCCATACTATATACAAGACGACACTCGAATGGAATGGGCCAGTTTCATAGTACACCTTAAGTGCGGCTCCACACTAAATACAAGATAATACTTACCTAAACTCGAATGGAATGGGCCGGTTTCATAGTACACCTTAAGTGCGGCGCCACACTAAATACAAGATAATACTTACCAAAACTCGAATGGAATGGGCCGGTTTCATAGTACACCTTAAGTGCGGCGCCACACTAAATACAAGATAATACTTACCTAAACTCGAATGGAATGGACCGGTTTCATAAGACACCTTAAGTGCGGCGCCACACTAAATACAAGATAATACTTACCTAAACTCGAATGGAATGGGCCGGTTTCATAGTACACCTTAAGTGCGGTGCCACATTAAATACAAGATAATACTTAACTAAACTCGAATGGAATGGGCCGGTTTCATAGTACACCTTAAGTGCGGCGCCACACTATATACAAGACGACACTCGAATGGAATGGGCCAGTTTCATAGTACACCTTAAGTGCGGTGCCACACTAAATACAAGATAATACTTACCTAAACTCGAATGGAATGGGCCGGTTTCATAGTACGCCTCAAATGTGACGCCACACTATATACAAGACGACACTCGAATGGAATGGGCCAGTTTCATAGTACACCTTAAGTGCGGCGCAACATTAAATACAAGATAATACTTACCTAAACTCGAATGGAATGGGCCGGTTCCATAGTACACCTTAAGTGCGGCGCCACACTAAATACAAGACGACACTCGAATGGAATGGGCCAGTTTCATAGTACACCTTAAGTGCGGCGCCACACTAAATAAAAGATAATACTTACCTAAACTCGAATGGAATGGGCCGGTTTCATAGTACACCTTAAGTGCGGCGCCACACTAAATACAAGATAATACTTACCTAAACTCGAATGGAATGGACCGGTTTCATAATACACCTTAAGTGCGGCGCCACACTAAATACAAGATAATACTTACCTAAACTCGAATGGAATGGGCCGGTTTCATAGTACACCTTAAGTGCGGCGCCACATTAAATCCAAGATAATACTTACCTAAACTCGAATGGAATGGGCCGGTTTCATAGTACACCTTAAGTGCGGCGCCACATTAAATCCAAGATAATACTTACCTAAACTCGAATGGAATGGGCTGGTTTCATAGTACGCCTCAAATGTGACGCCACACTATATACAAGACGACACTCGAATGGAATGGGCTAGTTTCGCATATACGTGTATACAGGACGGTTAGTAAGATGTAGAGTGGGGGTAATATAAACAAATGAATGTTGTGTCTGAATAATGCTTTGGATACCGAAAGTAATCAAGCTTAGGGGCTCAAGGTTTCCAACCGTTTTAAGCCCTCGATCCTACTAGCTTGACGTAGTTAAGGTCTTATCTCATGGACGCGGTCACCTTTATTTTCTTACAAAGCTACCATACCACACTTTTTCAATTAATACTCTCAAATAAGGTTTGTTTTGTTTCAGAGGCCTCTCGTCGAAGGAGGAGGGGGGCGTGCTCTGAAATATTAATTACACACCCACCAGACAAATCTCACTGTAATTTAAGGTGCGGCAGAAGGGAACGCGAGTATTTTTTACAGTTTTTATAGCATTACATTTTTTGGCCAAAATAAATCAAATATCTCTCCAGTAGCAACATAGAGTTTAGTTTTCTGCATATGCTAATATCAAAAGATCTTGAATATCTGTGTGTTCAGGAATGTTGCCAAAACTTTTTAAATAAAGAGAAAAAGTTTTGAAAAAATTCCAGAACGCCTTTGAAAAATATTCAAGATCTGTTGATATTATCATGTGCAGACAACTAAACTCTATGTTGCCACTAGAGAAATATCTGATTTGTTATAGCCAAAAAATGTAAATTCTATAAAAACTTTAAAAATACTTGTGAGCAAGTCCTTGTGCTACGTAGCCTGGCGGACTCCAGGGTGAATATAACCCATACTTAGGTGACCCTTTAATTGGTCCCGTGGCTTAGTGGTCAGTGCACCTGGCTACAAACTTAGGGGTCCCAGATCTTATTCCCGACTGGTACCATAGATAATTTTACCAAAAGTGAAATTATTCACCGGTTAATTAGGCTTAAGTTAGTTTCAAGAGTTTCCAGTGGTTCCCCCACCCTCATATTCACTATCACCATTACCTCATCTCACCAGGACATGGAGAGAGCCTCCACGGAAAGGAGGTACGATTAGTACATTTGGGGTACCCTGCTCAATGGTACATTATTACTGGCTAATCTTTCCCTAAAACTGGGCTACGAGTGATGTTGCCTAGACACGCATGGATAAATATACACAGTAGACCGACCATTCGACATTCCTCGAGATAAGATTTATGTCACTGGATAGTACTGTCCCCGATAATGTGCTTATTAAAAAAAATTAATGCATTTTGAAAACTGTATCCATTAAATAGTTATTTTAATCAAGTCAGTTGCTATATTAATTATTATTATTATTATTATTATTAGCACCGCGTCTTACACCCGTTCGGGTTATACGCACTTACGCTAATGTGTAATGGTAGGGTGATTGTGAGATGAAATGGAGGACTTACAGTTTAACGTGGAATCCGAACCACGGTGGAGGCCTGGCATTCCCCACATTCATAAGATGTGTTGTCAGAGGTGAAGGAAGGGTTTGGAAATCAGATAAATCTGTGACGGGACCGAAGATTGAACTCCGGACCCCAGCACAGAAGTCCAACACCTTACCCCTAGACCACCAGGTCACCCGTCAATTGCTATAAAGTTTTAAATGTAACGTCTGGCAGCATTGAACATAATCATAACCAGTAACGTTTTTTATTGATCTTGACTTTTTTTTTCTTAACTTTGGTCTTTAATTGGTGTGTAGTCTGGTTTCTGCACATTACTAGCGTCTGTGTGCCTGGGGGAGGCTGTGGGTGGGAGGAAGGTCACAACCCCATTGGCACTAAAATATCTGCTAAAAAGGGATAATTTTAGTACCGCAAAAGAAGTGTTTTATTCATAAAATAAAAACACGTTTAGAGCAATGACTTGAGTAACTTATTCCTATTACTTTAAAAATATATTCCGTTATTCCTAACATTCAAGTAATTCAATTTATAAAATAGAAAATTATTTGATAAATTAAATTTTTATTCGATTGTTTTTGCCCCCCTACCACCTAGTCCTTCCCATCCTTAATAGTTAAAAAATAAGGAATTCAATGGGCTAGTTTCCTACTTTCTGGTACCATCGCCTATCACTTTAATAATTTTATATATTTTTAGACATTATTTATTGACATTGTACAATAGCACGAACATAAAACACATGAATATATGGTGTATTGTGTATCATTTAAATGGCGACTACCTTCTCAAGCTCCAGCTAGTGAGTTTACAATGTTTGTCATCAGTAATATCGAGGATAAGATGATGCATTTAAGTTATACTTAATTTATCTTGAAACGTGACAGTCTTACCTTGACGATAAAATTCGGACACCTAGAAAAGCCACAAAATCTCAAGGACATATAAAGGGGGAGGGGAGTTAATGTAAATTATAAAGTTCAACTAGGAATAATCGTTAAAAGTAATATGTATGGTCAATATTGGTAACATTTTACTATATTTTAGTGTTGTTTTATAGATATTGATAATATCTATCATTAATGACATCTGCAGATCATCTTACCTGGCATAAGAATACGTGAAAGTAGATCTAGTACATATTATAGCTGTCTTATCAAAATTGGAATGTACATATACAAAACATTCTAGTGGACACCCCTGGAAAAACTATCTTTGCTAGATATATTTTCATGGATCTGTCACCTTTAATAGTAGTAATAAATAATACCGCGTCTTACACCCGTTTGGATAATATAAGCCTATGCACTAATAACACTAATGGATGGGTGGGGATTATGAAGTTTTAATTGAGAGGAAGCGCATCCACATTTGCGTGAAAGGATAGTAGAAAACTATTTAGGAAAAACTACTCTCAGTGCACCCATACTGGGATCGAACCCCGATCTTCCTTTTTTCGGCAGTTTAGTCCAACACGAGATTAGCACATTAGACCGCGTAGCCACCGAAGCGGGTGTTACCTTTATTATATACATAAATACCTTAAACAATAGCACTAATAATAAAATACATCCATTGTTGACCTAAAAAAAATCTTATATTTTCTTAAGTTTTTTCTAACCAATATTTAGCATGAAAATCAAGCATGATTTTATAAAGTTATTATTCTTGTAATTAGAGCCGCTCATTCTCTAAATAAGACCAACAAGGTAATCTTCAGACAAAGTTACTAACACCATTTAATCACGGTGGGAAGACCAATGTAAAGTTGGTGTGGACCACCACCGCGTGGGCCCGGTTGGAGAGATTGTGCCTCGTGATCGTCACTTGTTCACTCTTGTTCGTGGCGCTATCTCCACGGAAACACCGTACTAGAGCTAATCCTGTAATCCCGCTATCAGCGAGTCACCGAGGCTGGCACAACCAGTCGACAGTCCAAAGCCACCCTTTCGACAAGACTTTTTCCCCTTCTGCTCCCTAACCCCCTCATATCAATTGACCCGCCTTTGAATCTGTCAGTTTTTCAATTACTGCCCCCCTACATCCACACCCCAAACCCTTTTTTCTTCTTCAAATATTACGTTCAGCAACAACGTCGTTATTAACAACATTTTTTTCCATACCACGTGTTAGTACCCATTTAAAAGAAAATGTGTTAGAATGAGAAAGGTAGATTTTAAAGGAAATTTGCTCACATTTGCGTTTAGGTAAAAACACCCTCACTACTGTAATGATAACTTTCCCTGTGAGTGGGTAGTAATGAAATATAATGCCACCACGCTCGCGTAACGCTATTTTAATTCTGTATTTTATTACAAATTATCTTTTTGTTATATTATCTATCATTATTGATTTTAATAATAAGCCATACCTTATATTTATTTTTTATACCCATTACTGTTTCCAGCATGTGGCCTGGACCAGTTTCTTTTATTAAAGCCATATATTTCTCCACTACCGATGGCTAGGTCTGTCATATACCTTATAATGTAACTTAAGACAAGGACAGGCACAACATCCAATTCCCGGCCATTAATTTATCAATGTGAAAATGTAAACCCACATCTCACCAATGACAAGTTTTTCGGCCATGCCGGGTATCGAACACGGGATCCATAGATCTGTATCCAAATATGCTACCGACTGAGCTAAGGTGTCAGATCAGATCTAATTATTTATATAAATTAATCAAAAAGGGATGTATACAATATAATCACTAGGCCTACATTACCCCGATGTCCCAGTCACCAGAAATTCAGTCTAACACGAGAATGAAGCGTTTTACCATTCGATTCCCACATATGGCCTATATGGATAATTATCTATTCCCCATTTACTATGTGATGCATTTAGAAGCCAGTAGTCACGCAAGTTTCTGTCCATAAGAGTTTAGTACTTGGTTTAGAATGTGTTGTTAGCAGTCAAAAAATGAAAACACTTTCCTGAAAAAGATAAAACTACGTTTAAAGTGTTTCACGCTCAGATTTTGGCGATATTGTACAAAAATTCCCCTTAGTCTCTGCAAGGCGCTACAAACTATACATAATGATTTTACGCTCCTATACGGCATGATTTACAACCAAATATTAGATATATATACAGGTATGTGTATGTGTAGGGATTAGGAGGACAGCATTTTGACGAAGTTTACCCGCATTTGCGTGGAGGGAGACTAGGAAATCATTCAGGAAAAATCACCCTTAGTACATGCAACCGGGATACGAACCCCCATCATCAGTGGTCTAATCTATTGCTAGATTAGCATCTTGGAATGTTTGATCACCGAAGCGTGTTATAACTACCAACTAGCCACATACAAAACAACAGACACGATCAAAGTCCCTATCGATCTTAAATACTGGGTTGGAAAGTATGCTGAATGATCACACAGGTCGAGTAGATGGTTTAGTGTAAAGGGGCTACATTCCATTGAGAGGTTGTTCAGTGGGGGAAGGCAAATAATTCAGTAAATAAAATACTTTATATTCACTAGAATCATCTACCTGCTAAAAACTATTACTCGCTTTGCTACTGGAATACATACAAATGTTCTTTGGTTAGTACTCGCTCCAGAAGTTAGCCTTCGCCTATACCCATGTAAACTAGTCTCTAGGAGGCAAACTTGGAAAAAAAAAATCCCCTCCAATGGCTTTGAGAGTGGGCCCGAAAAGAAAACGGTGATAAATAACATAATGGAAGGTGTATGTAAAAAATCAAATAAACATCACACTACCATTTTAATCATAGTGCAAAGGTTGATTAATATACAGGATGGCCCACGGAAAAGTATCCCGCCTCCTATATCCAGCAGGCGCCTCACTATGAATTGGAGGAGGTCAATCCCCAAACCATATTGTGACATGAAGAATGAGCAAGTGAACTGATTGTATAAAGCTTTATTGACTCATTCTTCATGTCACAATAAGAGTGGAAGAGGATTGACCTCCTCAATTCAGAATGAGTTGCCTGCTGGATATAGGAGGTGGGCTACTTTTCCGTGGGCCACCCTGTATATTAAAGGTGGGCCTAGCTACTTTTTTAAAGAAAGAAGATATTCACTGTCACAAACAGCTATACTCCACATTCATTTGCGAACTGGAACTCAAGTTAATTTCTCTCCACTCTATCACGCAGCTAACTGGTTTCCGGTATGATTAATCTTAATTGGTTAACTAGCTATGATAGATAGATGATAGATTCAATTATTATTTTGAGCTAAGCCCATCAAATACGAATCTAGGATCTAATTAAGTTCGAAATTTCAAATCAAATTTGAATTTTACAACTTAAGAATCTTAGTATGATTTGGATTCGGATTAGAAATTTCCAAGGTTCGTACAGGCCTACTTTCTATAAATTAATATAGTCGTTACATTATTATTAATACTTATTGATCCACTTTTTAAAAGTATTTTTAAGACGTTACAGCAACAAGTAATACTTCAATCCCATAACGCAGATTTATTTACCTCTTTGGTTTGTCTGATAATTTTATTTTCTCTTATAAGCAATACAACTAGATAACCTCACACTCCAATTTGCTAAAGTTGAGTTTAAATTAGGGTGTATTAATAAAATTTACTGTGTTAATAAGGCATGGTGGGTCGAATATTTTATACCAACAAAGATATACCTATATGTATTCAAATTGAGTCAATTTACGCCAAGTTCAATCTTAATTTAAACCCATTAAAGAGATTAAATAAAGGTTTTTCCATGGAAGTTGGAATCTAACCCAAAGGTTCTAGTTTAATTCTAGTGTCTTGGTGTCATTTTTCAACACACATTTGAAAAATAACTGTGAACGGCACAGAATACTTAATGTCAATATATTTATTGTTATAACAATTTTATTTATTATATGGGTATATGTTTTAATATAACTTGGATGTTGGTCATCGTATAGCAAAGTAGATTTAACCTCAAAATTCACAAGTCAATTGAATTTAAATTCAGATTTTACGTGAAAATTTTTTTTTTTTTTTTAGCACTGCTTCTTATTACTCGTTCGAGTTATAGAAAATGAAACATTAAAACACTCAACTTTTGAATTAGTAACGATACTTTTCTTTCTAATATCAAAGTGTTGGTCCTACGCAAGTAAAAAGAAGTATATTAAAACATCACCAAATACTAATTAAATTCATTTAAAAACGAAATAACTCTTTTATTTCATCCTAAACCTCCGTAAGTCTAATGGTGTTCACAAAAAAAACACCTTTTTCTTCTCGAACATTTTAACTGAGCGCTTTTCAAAAACTTTTCCATCCAAAAGGAAGATAATTTTCTGAAAAGACGCCATTTGGATATAATTTCTAGAATTTGCCGAAAATTAATTAGTTGCCAATACTATAGAAGGATAGAACCGAGCACGGATGTATGAAATCAAGAGACGGTGACGGTAGGATTGGGTTTAAGGGGTGCAGGGGTTGGAGTTAGAGGGAGGGGGGGATTGGATTGGGTGAATTTGGTCGTCTTTTCACTCGAGCTGTCACCCTCTCCACAATTTTAGCGATAACTAAAAAAAAAAAAACCTCCCCTCCCTTCATCCTCCTATTCAACCTCGAAAAGCACTGAACTTTATTTTCTCTCCCAAGGCACTAATTAATTACTGTGATTAATCAGAAAAGTTCGTAATTAGAAAGTTTCTTTAAGGCGAAAATTAAAATGGTATATAGTCGTGCGTTCACAGAGTTTTGGCTGCTGGTGCCGCTTTGCGCTGCCACCCCCTCCTTCCCCCTAGTCCCACTTTCACCCCTCAAACCCTTGGTCTCCTCCTGCCTAACTCACGATAAACTCATTAATTAAGGTAGAGTACAGGGAACAGTGCTTTGGGATCTCTTCTTGCTTTGGAGAAGAAGTTCTTGGCATGGCACTTGAATAGTGCGGACACGCCCCCCTAACACCCTTTTCCCTCTCCAAAGTGCGCATTCGCCAAGGGGACGGTGTAAGGGGACTCACACACACACACACAACACACACACAAGTTATATGAAGTCGTAAGCCAACTTGAAGAAGTTGTAAGCTAAGAGTCAGGACGGGACCAGGATACGCTTTCTGCCACCAACAGTTCATGTCTCACTCCTTCCCCCCCTTTGCCGACGAGATGGCAAACTAAAGAGTTGGAGGGAATCTCCCTTCAAGCGGAAAGACACAAGATGGAGATCAACTAAGCCCAAAGCTTTACCCCAGGCGACTAGTGATATAATTCGGTGTTGCTAGTCTATAAACACTATTCGCTTCATGAGCAGTTTGTATGGATTTTAAAAGGTTTTCATATTTTACAATAGTCTATTTAGCAAATTAGAAAACTATGGACACCATTGGACAGACAAATAATAAAATAGGATCCCACGTCACTGGATGGACACGCGTATTAAATGGTAGGCTCATTTAGCCTGGTTTGCTGGTGACGAGGAGGTCAGGAGGTTCAAATCCCGGTTGGTGTACTAAATTCTCCTCCTAATAGATTAACACTTTCACGCTACGCAAATGTGGGAACATTTATACAAATGTCTACCTTACTCATCCCTACTTCATTAGCATGTTTAAAATACGTCTAACCCGGGAAAGCAGTAAAAGACACAATGAGTTAAAAATTATAATAAAAAACAATATAAAAGTGGAAATTTTGTTTTTGACTTAAAATAAAACCATAAAAATTGACTTAAGGATTAATAGTTTTTATTCTTTCGAATGTAGTACCTCCTAATTCCAAGATTAACGTGAACATAGTTTTAAAACATGTAAGATTTAATTTAATGACAAGAATAATGATTATCTATACATAATATTTATTCATACATATTGGATCATACAAAACCAGTCGGGGGGACCTTATGAAAAGCCCAGATATTAAGTTTTAGCTAAATTGGTAAAATGGTATCAGCTCTAGCCCGAGGAACAGATTGACCTAACAGATGGAATTGCGAAAACAACTTTTTTGGTTTCAGGAGGTCATGAAACGTCATCATTCTTGAGTTTGATTTTTTTTTGACGATCACAATACTCTTTATCTACGAGATGTCTCAAGAGAAAATAAAAATTACCATAAAATATAAATTTCTACAACAACGGGATGATTAGCAGAGCTCATATTCTTACATGACGAACCAGAAAAATGATGACATGCCATCAAAATCCGGGTTCAGCTTATAAGTTACGCCATAGTGGAGACCTGCAAGATAAGCTGTATGCCTTTCAGGACAAACGAAAGGGATACACCTTTATTAATTAACCTTGATATATGATCAAGTTATCTCCTTTTTAAGATCTGGATTCATATTTAATCAATATTCATTTATCCATATTTGTTTTTAAATGTAACAAATGGCAGTTTCAGTCGATCATCCACACTACAAACTGAATCCTGCACCAAATCATCCTGCTCCAATCTGCATACTGTGATTACATAATTTATTTTAATCGTTCGCTTTATAAAACATTGTTAGACCAATATTTAGTAGTTATTAGACTTTCCTTAAGCCCTTATTTTTAAGCCATGAAACTTGGTATACTAAACAGAAACTTAATTTTACAATCTAGATACCAACCAACTATTTTTTTAATTATTTTCTCTGGCAGGGAAAGGTGTGGCATTTCTGTTTCCCGATTATTTCATTTATGAGACCTGAATTAAATAGCTATAATAACAATAACAATCATAATAACATCAATTAAAGTGGTTTTAAAACTATTAAACACTAATGTATCATAAATTACCATGGGCATATTTTAAACAAGTATAATACTAGGACACATTGTAAGATTATCACCTGATATAATAATTAAAGCTAAATCGTATCAATCTTCACCCATTTTTTATTTATTTTTGCTTTATAATAAAAGGGAACATTTAGCTTTTGGATGAAATAACTCTTACTTAGTAACACGTAGGGCCGCATCTAGGGGAAGGACAAAGGGGGTAATTGCCCTGGGCCTCACATTCTAGGGGACGAAATTTTCTCCAAAAATTATTCAATTCAATAGCAGTTATTATTCTTAATCTCGCATCAAATAATGTACAGATAAATAACATAAATAAATACTCTCTTAGTGATAGGATTCCATTCCAGGTTCCTGAAAACCCTAAATTTATGTAATTTAAGATTTACATTATTCGAGTAATGTGCTGCAGTACATTAGAATACACCACCATTGTGCTACCGCTGTCGGTCCACATAGAACTGACAGTGCAGTGATACAGCGAGAAATTTACTTATGTAACTTTTTGTTTGCATTTAATAATGTACACTAATTCAATGGGTTGATCAATATTCAATATAATATTAGCAATTATTAAGTACCTAACATAAGTACCGAGTACGTATCAATATCTTATAACGGCTTATTGCTAAAACTGAAAAACTGCCGTACAAAAGGGGGCCTCTGATTTTTTTTTTGCCCCGGGCTTCACATTTTATTAAAACGGCCCTCGTAGCACGTCCATTTGAATTAAAGTTACTCACACTATGGCACTAAGAACTCGAGAGTTAATTACCACACTTACACTCACCTAAATCTATCTCGAGCTAGTTTTATCCAGTCTACCCCATTATACCCTATCTCTTTCAGGTCCATTCTAATATTATCCTCCCATCTTCGTCTAGGTCTTCCCACTGATCTCTTCACATTGGGTTTGCCAGTTTGCCAGATGACCACAGCTCTAGCTTCTCGCATATTTTCTAACAGGTGAACCAAATGTCCAATCGTAAGATAATCCAGGTATATATCTACTTTAACTTATACATTTTCCAAGTGATGTAGTTTGCAGCTAACAACTTTTATAGATACTATCAATACATATTTTATTTTATGGCAGGTGACCTGGCGGTCTAGGGGTAAGGTGTCAGACTTCTATGCTGGCGGCCGGGGTTCAATCCTCGGTCCCGGCACAGATTTATCTGATTACCAAACCCTTCCTTCACCTCTGACAAGATATCTTGTGAATGTGGGGAATGCCAGGCCTCCACCGTGGTTCGGATTCCACGTTAAACTGTAGGTCCTTCATTTCATCTCACAATAACCTTACCATTACACATTAGCGTAAGTGCGTATAACCCGAACGGGTAGTGAGACGCGGTGCTAATAATAATAATAATATTTTATGGCGTGTTTGGGCTACATCCATCTGTAGCTCAGTTTGCAGAAATAATAACCAATAATAATTTGCTGCTGTCCAGGAAGTGTCCGAATGTACTAATTATAGTCTACATCCTTTTCTTGGAGGCTCTTTCCATGTCCCGGTGAGATGAGATGATGAAAGTGAATATTAGGCCTACGTATGACAGGGTAAATACAATGAAGTTCTTAACTTAATTTAAGCCTAATTAACCAAATCCTGGTGACTATGTATATTATTTCCCTTTCGAGGAAGATCTCCTGTTACTAGCTGGGAATTGAACCCTGTACCTCTAATTCAGCAGCTAGTGGCTCTGACAACGATACCACGAGGCCGGTTATTAATTCCCATAAAATAACACTAGTAATATAGTAATATAGTAAAATGTTAACAATGTTTATCACAAAATAATATGTCTCTTCTTTCTAAAGGTTTATCTCCTACCAAATTTAAAACTAGAACAGAGTTGTCATCGGGGACATCTCCACTCAACAGGATATATCATTACACACCTTCCTCATTCCTGAGCGAACTACACTCCTATATATGAGAACGTAACGTTGTGCTGTGTTATGTTGGTACTACCCTTCCCAACCAATCCCGTTATCACGGGCCCTGTGGGAGCTCTGCTAAATCCCATCCAATTAAACCGTGCCTTTTGTTTTTGATACACCCTCGCCTTAAAACGGGGGTTTGTCGCCCGAACCTCTTTATTTAGGTCGCGCGCGCACACGTCAAAAAACCTTTCCTACCCCACCCCTATCCCGGGTCCTTATCAGGAGCATCCCTTATCCCCTTGTGATAAAGGCAGTCTACATGCGAAGTACACGGGATCAGTCCGGGCTGAGAGGATCGCCTGAGCCTGATTGAACAACCGACTATGTCCTCAGCTACTCCGGGTGGCCGAGTTTCATTCCACGGATTAAATAGAGATGGCAGTTTTTTTATTTTAGCAGTGACCACTCGTGGAAGAAGCACTTTGGAAGATGCAACATCAATATATTATTTTATATAGTATAATGAACTAACAGTTCTCTAAACAGACCTCACTCCTTCCATTCTATTATCGTTACTACGAACTATATTATTTCAAATTGCGTTGAACACAACTCCCATTTTTGAAACGTACTTTTTTTTTATAACTACATCAATAACTATGTTTATGTCTAACCATACAAAAGCCCATTAAAAGAACCAGCTAAGTAATTTAATACTAATAATAACCTACTACAAGATCCAAGAATAGATTGTTACTAGTCATTGGTTTTGTCATCATGAGGTAAAGCCTTTTAATGGTTTGAGGAGTCTAATGGTTGGATCAAATAACATGTATATTGGTTGGGTCCCCGAATGTTTCACCGTCAGCTGTAAAGCCTAGCCATTACTGAAGAGGTGTACTATACCCAATATTATCGCTGAGGGAACTGCAGGTCTTACTGTGAATTCACAAGTTCACCGAAAAACAAGCGCAAAACAGAAACGGGGTCACGTGACGGAGTCTAAAGCTTGATTCACACGTTGGCTGAAAATAGAAGAATCTGCTTGAGAAGTGCAGAAATTCACATGTTGTACGTTGACCCATGATGCACTGCAACGCTAACTTAAAACAGTTGATTAACAACATATTTTATTTTCTGGTAGATAGACCTATCTTTTAGATCATTCTCCCTAGGGATGTTTTAAAATTATAATTATCTGTCGTGACACAATCCATTACATCGATACACACGCTTTACATCAACAGGTTATTTCAAATATCTTCATAAGGGCCAATTGATCTGTCTGCTTGCGTCTGGCTGTATAAGGCATGCGTTGACAAATGCACACGCTCACTGATTTGAGCTGGTTGATTTTGGTTCTTTCGTGCATAAGATCTCAGGCAGAGCGTACGAAGTAGATACGATGTTGAACTTTATCGAAACAGCTCGCATCGATGAGCAGGAAATCTTGTGATTGGCTTAGAGCTCATCACGTTACTAGGTTTCTGTTCTGCTCTAGTTTTTCGGTGAACGTATGAACGAACCCACAGTAAGACAATCACAAGATTTCCACCTTATTGACGTGAGCTGTCTTGCTAAAGTTCAACTCATATCTACTTTTTTCCGCTTTGTCCAAAATGTTTGGCACGGGAGATCTTAAATTCAGCCATCTCAAATCAGCGCGCATGATCATTTGACAACGCATGCGCTGTACAACCAAAAACAAGCAGATAGTTTCGTTGGCCGTTGTGAGGAGAGTTGAAATAACCTGTTAATGGAATGTGTATGTAACCTTGAATTGGATTGTGCCACGACACAGTATTGTAATTTGAAAAACACATTGGGACAGTGATCTAAAATATAGGTGTATCCACTAGAAAAAAAAATATGTTGATAATAAGTTGTCTAAGTTTGCGTAGCAGAGTATCATGGGTCAACAACAGAGTGTGAGTTTCTGCACCACTAAAGAAGATTCTGTTATGTATTTTAGACGAATATTTGATTCAAGTTTGATGGATAAAAGCTTTACCGACGCCATCTCTCAATTAACTGTTGCCAAATATCTTCGTTCTCAGTTATGTGGAAGGTGGTGAGCTAGGGTAAGAAAGATCTATTGGCAACCTCGTCTAACCAGCGTTGCGAAACTTGTCTTATATTTGAAGAGAGATTGACCACACAAAAACGAGATAGTGACAATGATTTTTTCCAATAATAAACATGCAGTTCTCTCATAAATGATCGCCAGTGTAGGGAAATAAGTCTGCCAAGCCCATCGACTGACTGTTATTACTGTTATCGTCCATACCTATGCCTCATCCATATTAGTCAGAGCTAAAAGTGAGACTGAGAGATCAATGTTCGTAATAACTTGCTCTAGCCCATACCATAAGATAATTACAGTGCATTTAAACACTCTATCTGACCAGATATGGATTTGGGTTTTTATTTATAATATTAAAATAACATATAAATTAAAATATAGGAGCCAATTTAAACCCTATCTTTACTCTAGTTTCTAGAAATTTATTGAACATAAAAAGTAAAACTATGATAGTAAAATAATATAAGTGACCCCTCAATATCAGTTCCTCTATCGTCATTTTGATTACATCCACTTATAAACGAACCCCCTTCCACCCCCACCCCCTTTTCCCACATTCCACACGAAAGCGAACTTCCCTAGCCTCATTATCATCCAAGTCCAGGAATGCGGTAATTCCGAACAGAAATCACACGGTTTTCACGGTGCGACTGCACAATCGCGCCACGGTCCGTGCATGCATGTAACCAGTACGTGACGGATAGACAGACAGACAGATAGATAGAGGATCAGCGGACAAGCCAGCTAAAGCTTCATTACTGCTCCTCAATACACAGCGAGAGAAAACAGATGAATCGGGGCAATCCGCTTTGCCCCCTATCCCTACCTTCACCCCCTGCCCCCACCCCGACCCCCCTACCCAAGCGAGCGCCATTGTCCGAACTCGGAGAACCAATGTCGAGGGGGCATCATCCCGTTACCATGGCAACTTTAAGCCTACCCTGCTACTGCAACACAAAATGAAATATATATATATAGCAACTCTCCATCTCATTGGTCTGATAAAGCCCTCTCTATCTATTTTTTTAGAACACACACATGAGATGATAAAAAAAACACATAGGCCTACAAATACGCTAATGATTCCATCACACACTCTCCCAGATGGTACCAATGGATAACCTATTAATACTATCACTCTATTGGATTCCCATCTAAAGCATTTATGTGTTTTTTCATTATTAGTGTCAGGGGGGGGGGTGTGTGTGTGTGTGTGTGTGTATTGCTGCCAACGCTAGTTTTGTACAGTTAATCATGTTAACAATTTTATGTAATGCGCTTACCCCATACCTCCCAATTTCCCTCTATACATCCCTTTTAACCATCCCCATGAACCCCTATAATTGCGATATAAACCTAGGCCTACGCTATTAATCATTTTCACGTAGACGTACGCGGATCACTTTCCTGTGTATGTGTTTTTTCTGAGGGGGGGGGGGGGGGGGGAGAGTATAAGCGGAGCGAATATTAATCCTTTCCCCAATTGCCAATCGGTTAGATCGAATAACTGAATACATCCTCTTTAGTAAAATAGCTTCCCCTTTTTAGTATTGGGGCTGGCCACGCTCATAGACTGGTTTTGAACTAGTTTTTTTTATGTCATCACGTGGTCTATTTTTTTTAAGTACGGGGCATATAGGACAGATTGTTGTATTACATGGCCTATATATAGGCCCTATGCTTCGGATAGACCTTTAGGTGTGAACGTTAGCAATCCTTGTAATGATATTATTTTATCAGCCCCTTAAATTCATAGATATTAATTAAGGTAATACGTTATTGTATTAAAGATTAAATAATATTTATATTTTATATTCTCTTTGCTGTAGAATTGCAAATCACAGGTGGGAACCAAACCTATTTACCAGACTTAGATTCAAACCTCGACCTCTCCCTTCACAGCCAATTGTGAGATTTAAGAGTTATACCGCGTGGCCACTGATGCGGGTGAAAATATTTAAAAGTTTTTTCCCCCTCCTTTTGTGATATTTTATTTTGATTAAAAAGTATATTTATTCTTGAAAAAAGGAATTTTAATATTTTATTCTATTAAAACATTTAGTGTTAATATAACACTTCAAGTTTGATTATTGAACCACTTAAGATGGATTTGAAGGGAACATGAGTTAAGTTGCTCATTTTTGTATTATTTAGTAAAAAAAATTTTTTTGGCCTACATAAATAAAATAATACTTTAGAAGATTTTTTTAAATTTCTACATATTATATAGTAAGCACAAAAGTTCTATAATATTTATCATGAGCATATTGGTATAGAACTTAAACTTTATAAATGTTAGTATAAAAGTCTTGTGCAAACATCATAATGTCCGTGCAGGGTCTGTATTTTGATGACATGTTATATAATATATATATATATATTAATATATATATATATATATATATATATATATATATATTATATATATATATATATTATTAAATCTTTTGTTCATCCAGACGATGGTAATTTGTTCATAAACTCTGTTTGTTATCCCCTTATTGAAAAAAGGTATATTTATTTATTCTTATTTGAGAAATTGTTGTCATTTTGGAAATTAGGTCACATTTATTTGGCTTGCGTCAATTTTTTAAGTATATTTAGGAATTTTCAAGTCATTTAATTTTAGATTTATTTTAAAGCATTCGTTTTTTTTTTTAGCACCACGTCTTACTACCCATTTGGAGTATATGCTTATTTACTAATTACACTAGTGGTTTTAGGGATTAGTAAGGTTATATTTAGAGTAGGTGAACAAGCATTTTCGTGAAGGAAGAGTCGAAAACCATCTTGGAAAAATAACACTAAATACACCCTATCAAGAATCGAACTTCTATCTCACCGTCATCGGCAGTCTTGTCTACTGTGAGAGGCATCATGTTGAATATGTATTTTTTTAATACTATCGGTATTTTATAAATGATACATTTTTTAACACACAGTATATCTTGTGAATGTGAGGATGCCAGGCCACCACCGTGGTTCGGATTCCACGTTAAACTGTAGGTCTTCATTTCATCTCACAATCACCCTACCATTACACATTAGCGTAAGTGCGTATAACCGAACGGGTAGTAAGACGCGGTGCTAATAATAAAATAATAATAATAATAACACACAGTAATCGTAATAAAAAGCTAATGTAGTTATTGGGCTTTGTATCCTCTTTGTGTGATTCTTAAATACAGATTACTGGTGAGACACTGCGACTAAACTGGAGAGGGTTGCGTTAAGAAGGGACAGCTATTATTTCTGAAGCAAATACTTATAAATCAATATTAATATTACATTTAATAGAATGCAAAAATTTTTTGTCGTCAAAGGCTTTTCACTATATATATTTATTTATTTTTTTTAATATCTATAAAACTCGTAATAAATACACACGAATAAATAAAACAATCACTTTAAAATTTAAGCTAAGCAATATATATATATATATATATATGTATATACATATACATATATATATATATATATATATATATGTATATACATATATATATGTTATATATATATGCCATATATATATATAAAAACAATCACTTTAAAATGTAAGCTAAGCTATATATATATATATATATATATATATATATAATATATATATATATATATATATATTGATTAGCTTACATTTTAAAGTGATTGTTTTATTTATTCGTGTGTATTTATTACGAGTTTTATAAATATTAAAAGAAAATAGTTGATCAAAAATCCGGGCACTGCAGTCATAACAAATATTCAAAAACTGTCTAGATTACTTTATGTTGAATTAAACTGAAGGTAAGCCCAACTGCTGAAACAATGACTTTATTTATTTTGTCCAAGAAATCTTTCTGCTATAAAACCGCAAAATTGTTTACGTTAACAAACATTTCCTTCCACTCTAACTTAATTTAAGACGTCATTATTGGCTGCATGGATAGTTGACATCGCTTGTTTTTTTCCCCCCACATTGTTATTTACCAGCAGGACTTCACATGGAATTTAATGGAGGTTCTTACAATTCACTCTCCTCATTAATTTATCTTTTGTTAGATAATATACATACAGAAAGTTAGTTATCACAGTATTGAAAGTTTAAAATATATCTAGTTTAATTATAAAAAAACAACACAAACATATATCACCCATTATGAGCTTAAATCACTGCAGCCAGCATAGCAGTTTTATCGGCTGGATTGCATAAGTCTTCAGGAGCTTACAGAAGAAGTATGTCTGTCAAAAAATAAATGTACTTTGCATTTCCCTTGGTGTATGGATATAATTTCAAAATAGTTTTCTATCTATTATTTGATAGGTGTGTGTTAGCTACAAGGTTAACTAGATTGCTACATATGATAATCATTTTTATATAAAACAATAAAGTGAAGAGTGTTTTTCTGTCATGAGTATTGTTGCGTTATATCTACCGCACGCAAAGGTCTGAAATTTTAAAAATCATTAGCCCCTCTGCATGAACATAATATGCATCTCAAAGCAGTTTTTTTTACTATATTTCTTTTTATTTAATTAAATATTGGGCCAGACCCCGAGAACACAGGGCTTAAAGGCACCAGCTGTAATGTTACCTTACACGTACTGCTAAAAATATTCCTCCCTGGTATAGCCGGGTACTTCAACTATTAGAATTATAACAAAATAATCAACACTTCATATAAAAGTCTTATTTAAATAAAATAAACATAACTACCATTTATTAAAATAAAAACAAATCTGATCGACCAAAGTACTATTATTTTAATTAGTTTTTAACATTGCACCTTACTACCCGTTTGTGCTATACGCTTATTTACTAACTACGCTACTGTTGTTAGGGATTAGAAAGGATATATTAGGAGGAGATGTACCCATATTTGCGTGGAAGTATATTGTAAAACCATTTAGGAATCTTCACTTTCAGTACACCCGAACGAGATTTGAACCTTGATCTCCCCGTTATTGACAATCTAGTCTGCTGTGATAATAGCTAGTTAGACCTTGCGGCCACCCAAGTGGGTTTTAATGTATTCATCTTTCTGTAAATGAGGTTATAATGCTATCAAGTTTTATTTATTGATGTTGTTATTATTATTAGCACCGCGTCTTACTACCCGTTTGGGTTATACGCACTTACGCTAATGTGTAATGGTAGGGTGATAGTGAGATGAAATGAAGGACCTACAGTTTAACGTGGAATCCGAACCACGGTGGAGGCCTGGCATTCCCCACATTCACAAGATGTCTTGTCAGAGGTGAAGGAAGGGTTTGGTAATCAAATAAATCTTTGCCGGGACCTAGGATTGAACCCTGGCCGCCAGCATAGAAGTCTGACACCTTACCCCTAGACCACCAGGTCACCCAATTGATGTTGTTAATGCTTTAATCATCAGGTATTTATGAGAAGGATGACTTAGAGCCAATGAAATTGCATTCTCTTGAAGGAGTATAGAAAACCATTAATAATGCACTTAACTGGGTTTCACATCACGACCTCCCGATTAGAGTCAAACCCACTAAGACCGAGCTATGATAGTTCCCCAGTAAAAACTGTGTTTTAGAACTTAAATACATATTATTTAAGGTAAATATAAAATTTTTTCAATATATTATATTTATCGGTATTAGTAGTATTTATCAATAGTGACAGCGGAATATTATATTACTTGACGTATGAACTCATAAAAATAGGTAGACAATATATTAATTTTTTCTAGCTGTCAGAAGGTATTTCTCATGAAAATTGTACTGTATGTATCTATCGGCTTTTATCAGTCGTTTTACTATCCAAGATTTCAACAAACCAACTAAAATATTTTCCCAGACAATTTGGAAAGCATATAAAATTGTGGTGACTCTTGTTCAGTAGCACGTGATACACTTATTTTTCATGGACTTGAAATTTTAATTTTTCCTCTCAGACATATAATACCCGGTACTCCCCATCCAATCCAGGAAAAAAAAAGTAATTTTCTGGATATTATAGGTTTATAATAAAGTGTTCAATTTATTAAAACGTCAAAATCGTTTCCAAAGCATGTTCGAATATGGATTGGTATCCCGAATCTCTCTATAACATTCCGACGTGACATAGCGAGATTTGAACCTGGTACTTCCTAATTAATGACATGTCCCTCGCTTGTCAGGATAGGGGGATATGAGAGTGATATATATAAATATATGTAGTGTGTGTGTGTGTGTGCTGCTCATCTTGCATCGTCATGTTTTGGGAAGACATAGAGGGAGGGGTAAGGTGGGGGATGAGAGGGGAAGGGTCATAGTCACACCTCAACTCATCACGATGGAACGAAATTCCAATTAAGTCGCCAATCAGGAGGCGGGTTGAACGTAATGAATCTCGACAGGTAGCCGAGGCTCTGGAAGATGAGTTGCCAGTTTCTGATTCCTCCCTCCCCCTCTCCCTTTACCCCCTCCACATTCTTCACATTAGGGCCTAAGTCTTCTATAGTAGTACAATATTATCTCGTGAACAGTGTTGAGAACTTGAGGTTAAGTAGTATTTAATTTATATTTAGTACATAATAGCAGTGCTCTTTTGCATTAGAAGAGATTAGTTTCTCTTTTGTTTAAGGTGAGAGTTGAGGTAACACGTGTTTAGATCCTTAATTTCTACATTTTTATGGACTTTTTTTTTGTGAAAATAAAAAAATATTACTTTGATAGAAACGTTTAGTTCAATTTTTTACAAACATTTATTTCATGTTCATCACGGAACATAACTTTTTTTTTTCTAATTTAAAAAGTTTATGTTCAAATGCCAATATGCTCATGTTAATTATTCAAAAGCGACCCGCCTCGGTGGCGTAGTTGGCTAACGCGCTGGGTTTCGTGTTAAGCTAGACTGCCGAGGATGGGGAGATTGAAGTTCGAATCTCGGTCGGGTGAACTGGGGGTGGTTTTTCCTAAGTAGCTTTCCACTCTCCCTCCCCGTAAATGCATGCTCACTTCCTCTAAATTTAACCTTACCAGTTCATAACTCATTAGCGTAATTAGTACTTGAGCGTATAACCCGAACGGGTAGTAAGACGCAGTGCTAAACAATAAAAATAAAAATATAAAAATATTCAAGAACTGTTGAGATTACCAAAATGTAAATTAAATGTCTCTAATAAAGAAATGTTTTATTTATTTATCAGAAAATAGGCCTAGATATATCAATATAACATTTAAATATCAAGCTGCAACAAAATCCATCAAACCGTTTAGGATTTAACCAAGGACAGAGAGACAGAGAAACAGAGAGGTTTATTGACAGAATCAAAAACTTCACTTTTTATTTGTTTTAGGGGCGCAAAAAACGTTAAGATTCATCACAATATCGAGATCGAAAATTTTCTCGATTCCAATATTGTATCTTTATGTGAGAAATTAAAATAGTTTAATTACACAATCATTATTACAATTAATAATTATTAATCTTCTTATAAAAACTCACTAACAAGCAATACATATTTTGAATACATGTGCTTAATTCGGAATGAAAGAGCTTAAGATGGGAGTTTAGGGAACCTGAGTTAATGTCAGTATTTTTGCAGTTTTTATATAAAAATTTTGTTTGTCAAAAAATCAAATAGCTATCTAGTAGAAACTTAGAGCTTGATTTTCTTCGCATGGTGACCTCAACTGTTCTTGAATATCTATCAATGGTGTATTTTAATTTAATGGACAACTTTTTCCCTTCATTAAAAAGTTTTTCATATAATTCCGCTATGCACTAACAGATATTCAAGAATTTTTGATATCACCATGTGAAGAAAATTATACTCCGTTTGTACTGAAAAAATATTTTATTTATTTTCGACAAAAAAAAAGTTTTTATATAAAAACTGGCAAAAATACTGCGCTTTAACTCGCGTTCCCTACATTCCCACTTTGAGGTTAAGTAACTTTGACTTGTCCGGAATTCAAATTGGCATTGTTACCAGAGATGGTCTTGACACTAGCATGGAACTGTTGATGAAATAGTATATATTTCAAATCATTAAATTTAATATATGCTAATAATGTTCCTTACACACAAAATTTCCGTGAAATTTAGTAGGCTCTATAAAATTTTACTTACTGACTTACTTACTCTATTATGGCATTAGAAACTTGAGAGTTCATTGCCACACTTGCTAAAGTACACCACCTATCCTTATTTTTAGCTAGTTCTATCCAGTCCACCTCATTACATTCTATCACTTTCAGGCCCAAATGTTATCCTCTAATTTGCGTCTAGGTCTTCCCGATGGTCTCTTCCTATTGGGTTTGCCAGTTACCACCCTGAACAAGGTTCTAATTCTCCAATTCGCGTTACATGTACTGCCTACCGTTATATGGGAGATTTGATTACCTTAACAATGTTTTGTAATATCTACAGGGTATGTGACCATCATTACGTAACCTTCTCCAATCCACGTTTAAAAAACTTTAAATAAGTTTATTGCCCGCTTCTATGATCGCATTGTCTAACGTGCTACTCTGCAGTAGATTAGAAGGGGATATCAGGTTATAATCTAGGTCGGGTGTACAGAGGGTTGTTTACCCAAAATGGTTTCCCACTCTCTCTCTCTCTCTCTCCCTCTCTCTCTGAACGCAAATGTGGTTACACTTCCTTATAAATATAACCTTTATAATACCAAACACCATTAAGTAGTTATTACATAATCGTATAGCCAGAAAGGGTAGTAAGACGCAGTGCTAAACAAAATTAGCTTATTTATAAATAATTGTAAATTTCATCATCAAAATAGTTATAATCTTAGAATTTAAACGGCTTTTTAAATATTTCAATACACTTTCTTAAGCTTTTAGTTACGTATCATAAAGTAGCGTACACATTTAAAATATATATTTTATCGACCTCATATACGCTAAGAACATTTATAATACAACTTAAACATAAGCCCTTAGATGCCAGAGGAATTCAATATTCGTATGTGTTGCTCAAGAATATGAGCCTAGTTCACCCCTGAAATGTCATCCTATGGACTGTTTCACCCACATTGATTGGACCCATCGTCGGGTTAAAACTGAATTATGGGCCAGAGTCGAGCCCACCATTTGAGCTTGTCCAACTAGCATCGTCGGGTTAAAACTGAATTATGGGCCAGAGTCGAGCCACCATTTGAGCTTGTCCAACTAGCATCGTCGGGTTAAAACTGATTATGGGCCAGAGTCGAGCCAACCATTTGAGCTTGTCCAACTAGCATCGTCGGGTTAAAACTGATTATGGGCCAGAGTTCGAGCCACCATTTGAGCTTGTCCAACTAGCATCGTCGGGTTAAAACTGAATTATGGGCCAGAGTCGAGCCAACCATTTGAGCTTGTCCAACTAGCATCGTCGGGTTAAAACTGAATTATGGGCCAGAGTCGAGCCCACCATTTGAGCTTGTCCAACTAGCATCGTCGGGTTAAAACTGATTATGGGCCAGAGTCAGCCCACCATTTGAGCTTGTCCAACTAGCATCGTCGGGTTAAAACTGAATTATGGGCCATAGTCGAGCCACCATTTGAGCTTGTCCAACTAGCATCGTCGGGTTAAAACTGAATTATGGGCCAGAGTCAGCCCACCATTTGAGCTTGTCCAACTAGCATCGTCGGGTTAAAACTGAACTATGGGCCAGAGTCGAGCCAACCATTTGAGCTTGTCCAACTAGCATCGTCGGGTTAAAACTGATTATGGGCCAGAGTCGAGCCACCATTTGAGCTTGTCCAACTAGCATCGTCGGGTTAAAACTGAATTATGGGCAGAGTCAGCCCACCATTTGAGCTTGTCCAACTAGCATCGTCGGGTTAAAACTGAATTATGGGCCAGAGTCGAGCCAACCATTTGAGCTTGTCCAACTAGCATCGTCGGGTTAAAACTGAATTATGGGCAGAGTCGAGCCAACCATTTGAGCTTGTCCAACTAGCTCGTCGGTTAAAATGAATTAGGCCAGAGTAGACATTTGACTTGAATGATAGAGGGCATTTATAAAATGAAGACTTATTTTTTTGCCAAAATTGAAAACATCTTACTAATTATACGTGTTATTTTTAGAGGTATTGATATAATCTGTCAAATGAAATGGCTTCAGATCACACGGTTTAACGAATGAATACGTGAAATTAGATCTAATTAATTTTCTAGCTTTCATATAAATCTCTTCCTATAAAATTTGAACTGAAACAAATTTCCTCCCCCCCCCCCCCACCCCCCGAAACATGAGTTGGTGTGATAAAATGAGTTGCCTCTATCTTCGGTGAAATTGAGGTTTCCTCTTTTGCCGGTGATACATCTAACGACGGGGGAAATTGATTTTGGGTTAAAAGTGAACGTTAAATACTTGAAATATTTTTTGATTAATTTAAAAAAAAATATATTTCGGATATTTAACGTGAACTTTCTGAATCAACTGATTATATCATCAAAATACTTATAAACTAACTTAAATCAATAACAGACACAATATTCAGCTCTTGGCTGTTATTTCATCACATGTAAAGTTAAAGCCGCATTTCAATAAGATACATTTTTCGTCATGACAGGATTTGAAGTCGGTACCCTTAATTAGTAGAAAAACACGCTAACAACTAGGCTAAGGTGTCGGACTCCAAATAAATAAAACTCCAACCCTCAATAAATATATATTTTTTTAAAATATTGAAAGCAGCTATTTTTTAAATAAAGATTCTAGATATTTTAAGAGCTTACAAGGTATGTTCCTAGCCTCCCTTACTGCACCCCAATAAAAATTAAATGGCAAAACTGAGTCAACACTGTTATTAAGAGTGCAAATTAAATAAATAGATAATAGCAATTATTATATTCAAAAAGTTAAAAATCCATATTGTTTCTGTCTGACCTTTCTGGGCTCTTTCTTCCATTCCCCAATTCCATAGAGTGGAAATATGCTATGGATGCTATAGAGTACGCCATCTTTATTAGACAAACTCAAAACTTAAAAAAAACACTCAAGATGGAGAATTGAATATGGTGGACACAACGTAAAAATGGAGTCCTAAAGAAATAAAATCTGCTATGGACGTTATAGAGAAAACCATGTTTATGAGAAAAATCCGAAACTTTAAAAATCCAAGACCCAAGAGAGTATAATCTGGATTAAATTGGAGGCTAAAAATGTACTAAGCTATTATAGACATCGGCACAAATTCCGATACCTCCTATTATGAAAAATCATAAAAATAGATACACAATAGGGAACAGACTTTGCACGAAAAGCCGAAATTGTGAGTGATGAAAACAAACTATCCCCTAGTTATATTATAATGAAAACGATATAAAAAATGAGCTAAATGAAAATATAAACAAAATAAAAAACACCGTTACTATGGTGTTAGACTAGACTGCCGATGACAATAAGATCTGGGTTCGATTTCCGGTCGGAAGTAGGCCCTAATGGAGTTTTTTTCTTCAAAATGGTTTTCAACTCTTCCTCCACGCAAATACGGATAGACTTCCTCTGAATTCAACATTACTCATCAATAACCCATTAGCGTAATTAGTACATATACGTATAACCTGAACAGGTAGTAAGACACTGTGCTAAAAAAAACACAAATAAGACATCGTTTTTGTAAGTTTACCCCAGAAGGTGATGGTGTCGGCGGTGGTTGATGACGATAATAATGATGGCGGTGATGAAGATGACGCCTCGAGAGATGGTTCCACAGTTCTCACCACGGGGGGGCTACTCACGATCCACGGCCGGACGAAGCGATTTGTAACAAAACAACAAGACCGTCCCCGTCCAACTACGCCACGCCGGCCGGCTTCAAGACTCGCCACAAGGGAAAGATAACAAGTGATGGAGTGGCCTAGCTGCATGGACCATTGAGGTCATAATAGGCTTTTGAAAGGAAGGAACAAATATAATACTAATATATAATTTGTGTGATCAAAATTGATAACATCGCTATCTTACAGGTAGAGAAAGTATTGTGATCGTAAAAAAAATCAAACTTTCGAGATTTTGATGAATCTCGACGTATCAACGACCCCCCCCCCCCCCCCAAACCCAACAAGTGGTTCTCGCAATGCCATCTGTCTGTCTATCTGTCCATCTGTCAGTCTATACCTTGGGCTAGAGCCTAAGCTATTCTACCCATTGGGCTAAAACTTGGTATATAAGGTTTTCATAGGTTTACACTAAAGAATTCTTGAAATTGAATATCAAACCCTAAAATAAGGGTAGTTTCCTTGAGGGTGAGAAGATAAATAATTGGTACGGAACTCGGCACGAACTTTCTCGATCTATTGTTTAAAAATAGAGATGTTATTCAAAACTCGTAATATATGTGAAACGGAATAATATATACTAGCAAACCCAAACATAAAATGCACTATACTGTTGTAAAATATTTTTTGACTCCCGGTTTTAAATTTTATAATTTTATTTTTAAAGAATGTCCTCATTTGTATGTTTGGTCTAATAAAAATTATTGATATTGGGTCCACAAGGGTCAACACTTCGTATTAAAATTTCGACTTCCAGTTAAAATGTAAAGATTTTATTAGATGTTTCACATATGCAGGTCTTTGCATTGCTATTCAATTTTTCATTTATAAATTTTGACCAATAAAAAATTAAATATTGACTATAATTGAGTCTAAAATGGAGGAGATAGATCATTGCTGTACAAACATTTCTCCTAAGAGGTTAAAGGAAAAAAACTTTTTGAGAGACTTACTTATAATTAATTACTCCATGGGATTACAGAATTAGTGCGTTAAAACTTAAGTATTATCTCTTTACAACTAAAGATCACAAAATTGTATAATATATTTGCCAATATCTCAGAAAATGTTGGTTTTATAAAAATGTATTTCTTATAAACGTTTTTTAATTTTAATAGTACTACAATTTTGCAATGATAATTTATTTAGTATCTCAAATAGTTGCGAAGATACGTAAATTTTCCGCTTCTGTAAAGTACCCTAAAATTCATTTTCATAGCAAAATTGAAATAGCCATTTTATTTATGATCTTAATCAACGAATAGATACGAATTTTAATCAATATCGTTTGAGCAGATTTTGAGAAAATCGATTTTTACCCTTTTCGCTTTTTATTAACCTACTGTTAATTTTAGGGTTAAACAGACACACAGACAGACGGCATTGCAAAAACCACTTTTTAGGTTTTGGGGGGTCTTGAAAAGTCGACATCCATCAACATTTTGGGTTAGTTTTTTTACAATCCCAATACTAACTTTACCTTTAGTGTTCGAAAAACTAATATATATAATCGCGTATAGTTTGAAAGTTATTGGTTTTATAAAAATATGTTTCAAATAAAAGATTTGTATTATAAGTAGACCTATATATTTGCAATGATAAGTAATTTCATATCTCAAAGAGTTACGGAATATGATCAATAATAATAATTTACGCATCAGACCAGAACCCTTAAAGTCATTTTGCCGAAATATTAAGGTAGCCATTTTGTTTGGAATATTATAGATGATCATAAATGAAATTTAATCAAAATCGCTATAACCGATTTTTAGTAAATCAATTTATTCTCTTTTTTCTCTCCAGTAAACTGTTGAAAATTCAGATGGGCTATCCCAATGTTCTTCTTAAGTCAACAAGGCGAATGTTGGTTTGATTTCTATCCATCCGGAGCTGGGCATGCATTCATATACTCAGCTGACTAGTGCTACCTGCACCATCTGGTATAGGCCCCATGTACTAGGGGAGATCAAGAAGTGTGGTGGTTGTCTTACACGCGGAATTTATATGAGCTAGCGGGAGAGAGATTATCAAGTTGACCGGAAAGTTATTTCCACATACCTTCCAGGTTTCTTTTACAATTCACAATCAACATGAGATCGACGGCTCTACTTCCCCTCCAAAGGATGTTATGCTACGGATTTTTATCGCTCAAGAAAAATACGTCGATTGTGGTTGGGTTTGAATCTACGAACATCAGGCTTTGAGGTGAGCACCTTACACCAAGACCACCGAGGTCGACAATACATATTATTATATTATTATTATTATATAGCACCACGTCTTACTACCCGTTCGGGTTATACGCACTTACGCTAATGTGTAATGGTAGGGTGATTGTGAGATGAAATGGAGGACCTACAGTTTAACGTGGAATCCGAACCACGGTGGAGGCCTGGCATTCCCCACATTCACAAGATGTCTTGTCAGAGGTGAAGGAAGGGTTTGGTAATCAGATAAATCTGTGCGGGACCGAGATTGAACCCCGGACCCCAGCACAGAAGTCTGACACCTTACCTCTAGACCACCAGGTCACCCACAGTCAACAATACTATTTTTAACAAAGTAAAATGTTGATCGATACCAAACTCACACTAACTCTTCTTGTTTATTCAAATTACTTTCTCTGAAAACAATGGTGAATTTAAAAATCTTTTTCTCATTTATTATAGACATTTAAATTTCCCTTTCTGAACCAAATGATTATGTCAACCCACGACTTATAAACTAACCTAAATCTAGAACAGACACAACACCACCCAACTCCCGACCGTTAATTTATCATTATGAAAGGGGCAACCTACGTTTCACCCATATACATTTTTTGGCCTTGCCTGGAATCAAACCTAGGACCCTTAGCTCAGTAGACATACATAATACCAACTGAGCTAAGGTGACGGACTTATTCTAGAAACCATACTTATAAAATGTATAGTACTTTCATATTTCCAGGGCTGGAAAATATTTTCACAGAGTTATTTGATCACGATTTTCATTGGTGTGTCCTTTTGTTTGGATAAAAAAATTATGTTGGGCACATTTTTTAATGAAACCATTATAATGTTTATATACTGTTTGGTCACAAGCAAAAAGCAGTTTGCTAAAACGAAGCTAATTAATGCCATTACTGTCAATATACGTATTCATACGGGTATATAGTCATCGGTCTTGGGGTAGAATACTCACCTTAAGGCCCGATGTTCACGGCTTCAAACCCAACTGAGGTCAACTGGTTAATTTTTTCCTTGAGCAGAAGTAAAGCCATCGGTCCATGCCAATTGGGGCATGTATGTAAATGAACCTTTGAAGATGTGTGAAGAAATCCAGTGTGAAAGGCAACGGGGAATCAACACATTTCCTAAACTCCCTTAGTAGATTATCTTTCAACCAGATGGTCAGGTAGCACTAACCAGCCAGATAGCTGAGTGCATGGCCCAGCTCTTGATCGATAGAAATCACTCAAACCAACCTTCGGGTTGTTGACTTAAGGTAGAAGGAAGAGTATTACCATGAATATGAACCTGCATTTGCAAATAAACTATATCTGCTATATTAATTACAATTTAATTAAAAGTGATATTGAAGACCGTGAAAAAAAAATCACGTATCAGTGCAATAATGAGATTTAATCTCTCGTCACAAAATCTAGTGACTAACTAATTGTTTTTATCGTCGCTATTTTGTTTCTTGGTGTAACATTGTGTAGGTGCATCTATGATGGTGGTATCTGTTTTCCATCATTAACAACCACCCCCCTTGGATTATAGGCCTAGGGCAGTAGGAATGTCTACAAGGGACCGGGGGAGGGGGGATATTTTGAAGGGAAAAAAATCTTAATAAATCGAAGGGAAAAAAATAGATATAGAAAGAGAAGTGACTGGAAGACTTGTTTTGTTGGTAACATGTTGCTGAGTCACGCCTTAATGATGGTATCCCTGGCTATATGGGATGACCTCAAACAGGATCCAAATGTTCTGACCGTCTTATTTTTTGTATATATTTTTTATTTAATATCGTCTTGTTCTTTGCACCTCCCTATCAGTGGTACACAACTACCCTCTTTTTAAATCCCCCCCTCCAAGCTCTCATAGTAGCCTATACTACCAAGGATACCACTACTAGAAAAATACATTACACTAAAACAAATGAATGCTCTTTTTATAAGATGCTATTTGTTTAGCTAAAGTCCAACTTTTCAGGGCTTTTAAAAAAGACAACATTATATTTTTCAGCCGAAATTGATAGCATTCTTCAATTATATTTATGTTATTTTATAGGTATTGATAATATCCATCAAAAATTACATAGCTTGACGCATTAATAAGGGAAAGTAAATTTAGTAGCTTTTCTATCTGTCAGAAAAAGTTGTGCCTATGAAAATTGTACTATACATATCCAGGCTATCCAACTATTTACTTAAATTAGGTAAATATTTAGGTAAAACAAATCATGGTACACGTGACCAGGTTTTTGAACTAGACCTCCCCATAGCAAGTAAATCAAATAACACGAATCTGGGCCTTTATCCACGTGGCCAGGATGCTGGTAGTAAATGTTCGAATAATACCTTTAGCGGTTAAGATGTTAGAATTCTGAATTGCATTCTTAAGAGCTACAAAGTAACGCTTTACTAAAGTTATTAGAAAGATTTATAATTTTTTTTTAGTGGTGAAATAGGTACAAGATTTAATGTCAAGACCTAATATTATTCTCTATTATAATATCAAACATAAAATAGTCAAATTCAATACTAAACAAATCATAGGAGTTTTTACTTCATAAACTAAGATGCAGTATTCCCTTATAACAAGGTAAGGTAGGCTTACAAAAGTCTTATACTTATTTATTTACTGTCTTTATTTTGCAACATTTTAGCAAAGTTAAGGTTAGTTTGCCTTGTCTTACACTAAACCAATTAAACTAAACACGCTTGTAATAACAATATAAAATGACTGTCTAAAATTTTAAATTATAATCGTTAGATTACCTCCATCCATTCTTCCATTCATTCCTTTATTCATAAAATTACTCCAGCATTTACTTATAAACAGTTTTATATGAAATGTTTACAAAATCATGAAGAGCTAGATTATCATAGAAATAATATTCCGTTTGACTGCGGTTTTGAAATCAGCCAACCTAGTCAAGTCCCTTACTGTGGGGGGAAGCGCATTCCACGCCCGTGACGCTGCGATTGTAAATGAACGGGAATAAAATTCAGATTTGTGAATAGGGATGCTTATAAGGGTAGAGTTTTTAGCACGTGTTTAAGCTGACACCCGCCTCGGTGGCGTAGTTGGCTAACGCGCTTGTCGTGTTGAGCTCAACTGCTGAGGACAGGGAGAACTGGGGGTGGTTTTTCTTAAATGGTTTTCCACTCTCCCTCCACGCAAATTTGGGTTCACTTCCTCTAATTCAACCTTCCCAATTCCTAAATCCATTAACGTAATTAGTACTTAAAGTGTATAACCCGAACAGGTAGTAAGACGCGGTGCTAAATATTATTAAATATTATTACTAAGGCTGACGCTGATTTTTTAGTAATTTAAACTTTGTTACTAATTAATGCGGGAAGAAATCTGTAATATCTTATGTAGGAGACTGATGGAGGGAAGTGTCCACCTTCATTTAGTTGTAACTACTTTAGTTTGTCAAAGTAGTTAGAGTTGTGGTCTTGGTACTTAAGATTGTAAATAAATCGAATGCATGTATTCTGTAGTAGCTGTAGTCTTTGTGCAAGCTCTTCAGTTAGGTCACTAAAAAAAATGTCACAGTAGTCAAAGTATGGGAATATCAAGCTTTGGACGAGCATAACTTTAAGAGAGAAAGAAATACAGTTTTTTTACCCTTTTTAGGGTATGAAGAGCAGCGTAGGTTTTTTGACAAGTTTTTGTAATTTGATTTATCAGGGTGAATTTTCATTCATTATTATGCCTAGATTCTTTGTTTGTGCATTAAATGATGTAACACTGTTATTAAGTAAAATACTGGAAAGGATAGCGCTATCTACTTATGTACTTGGAAATGTGTTTCATCATGAATTGAACAGGTTTTAAACAAATATACAATAACTTATGTGCACTGTACTCTTATGTATACCACATTTTATAAAGCTAAAATTTTACTGAATATATTTAGATGATATTTGGATTAGTGCGATATTTGTAAGAATGTAATTGTAGTTGTTGCTGTAGCTATATGTATTAAAACTATTCTTGCTAAGATAATATTAAAATAATTTAACTAAGTGCTTAATACAACATTACCTTTTTAAATCTTTTAAAAATGACAAGAGCCTAATATGATTTTACAGCTTGATTTTCTATACAAGTAAAAATATATTATTGATAATTAGTTAACGATACCATCTTCACATACACAACTACATAAAAATAACTTAGGGATATCAAAATGCACATAATTATATTTACAAACGGTTACTATACCTCAGAGCTCTTAAAATAGATCGCACAAACCTTCTCATATTGTGAATTATAGCTTCGAAGAAAATTTAAAAAAGTATGTTTTTAGTTAACTACCCTTAAATAAGTTTGAATAATAAAAACAAACACAATCACAATAATTACTCTTTATATATAAATTTTAAATCAAATTTCTCAATTTATTTAACGAAATTCAAATTTTCAAAAATAAATTATTTTAAAACCCCCTTAAAATTATTAATTATTTTAAAAACACATATGCATTGTTATTAATCATGAAAAATTATTCACAGATTCTCATTCTGATTTTTGAGGTCAATTCTCAAAACATTCAAATTTTCTATGATTTATTGTAATCAAAATGCCATTAAATTAATGTATTTTGAATTAATAAAGATACACTATTACCGACATGTCAAATAGTCTCTCGATACAAATTTTTAACCAAATAACTAAAGCCAATTTTTTAAATATTCAAATTTAAAAAAAGTCATCAGTAAACTACCCATAACTAAATTTTTTCTCCAAAATAAGTGTACAACTTTATTTTTCATGTTCATGTCAAACACTCCCTAGACACGCATCAGTGGCCGCGTGGTCTGAGGCGTTACATTCGTATTATATTAGACTGCCGAAGATGGGGAGATCAGAGCTCGGTCCCAGTCGGGTGCACTAAGGGTGGTATACCCTAATTGTTTTCCACTCTACCTCCACGCAATCTTCCTCTAAATTAAAAACCTTCCTAATACCCAACACATTAGTATAATTAGTACGTAGGCGTATAATCCGAAAGGGTAGTAAGACGCCTTGTAAAAAAAACACTCTCTAGATATATATTTAGCAAAATAATAATTATTTTTAAACTAATTCTAATTTTTTAAATCACTCTTCAATTAATAACCCTTTATCAAATGTTCACCCAAAACAAAGTATACAGGGTTATTTGTCATGTCAAACACTCCCTAAATACCCATTTGGAACTAAATAATTAGAGCTTTTTGTAAAATATTTAACATTTTTAAAAATCAGTCGTTAGTAAACTGCTTTTAAACGAATTTTTGCCCAGAAACCATTATATATATTATCATGTCGAACAAATCCTTGATATGTAGGTATTTTAAACCAAATCGTTATAGCTTTTATCGAAAAATTTTGTTTCATAATGTTTACTAGTCAGTAAACTACCCTTAATTGAAGTGCTAGATTAAAAAAAAAACTTTTTGTGGTGTATAGCCCTATAATATCTAAATATAAAATTTGAACAAAATCCATCAAACCGTTTTGGATCCGTGGTAAGGGACAAACCGACAGATATACAGACATGGATATGAGAAGAATTCTAAAATCTGCTTTTTTGGGGGCTCGTGTTCACATAAAACGTACAAATTTGCCATAATCTCGAGATCGGGTTTTATCACAATCATAATCCTTTCTATGATATGCGAAAGTAATAATGATAGCTGTAATACACGTGAATTGACGTATAAATACATGAAAGAAGAATTAGCAACATTTCTGACTCATTGGATTCTTCCTTTGGGACATCCGACTATTATAATAAAACTTGAAAGAATTTTTCCTTTTTTGAAAGCTCCATTTTTGTAAGTTAAATATTTCTAGTGACAGAAATCTTGGGTTGGTACCGATACGTTCCAAACCATTTATGCTCCCCCACGCGGTATTGGCCGCCAAAGAAACCGCGGTCCTGATTTGACAGGTGATCGCGGCTCGGTGTGACCCCTTTGAACCTTCCTCCTAACCCCGTCTTCCACCAGCAAACACGTCCTGAATGGCATGTCGAACATTATTGTTCCACGGGTTACAACATTATCTGGGGGTCTTAGCTATCCCGCATGACAAGTGCTTATATGTATTATTATTTTCTGGCCCCGTCAGACACGAAGTGAACACTAGATATAGATCGTGAGGTTAAGAAATATCATTTAAATACGGTATGGTCCGTTTCATCTTCACGCGTTCGATGAAATCACCGAGAAAAAAAGAATTAATAATTTTTTTCCATCTTGCAATACTATTTATTATGCCCGAATGATCACATCAACAATATTTTACCACGCTCTGGTGCCATCATTTGTGATCAGCATTTAAGGGCGCCATATACCTGAAGGTAGATGTACTCACGTAGCCGTATTTATTACGAAAATTTCAATTATTGCTCTTCAAATCCCTCAAAACAATTATCTTAATAGTTTTTGTTAGGATCCTATTATACCATTATTTTATTTGTTTGGGAAAGGCTAGAACTAGGTTTCTAGCAATTTACCTTATCCCTCTCGCAAGGAAACTCGTAACATTACCCCACCTCCCCCCACCCTCAAAACCCCTTATGTAATTTAAGGATGGCCCCTAACGTTATATACTTATTAGTGACCTCTCCGAAATTTATGGAACTCTCATGGTCTCATCTGCTTCGGTGGCCACATGATTTAAAGTGTCACTCTCGCAGTAGATTAGACTGCCGATGATGGGAGTACAGGGTTCGATCCTTGTCGGGTATAGGCCTACTGGGGGTATTTTTTAATAAGTGCTCTTAAACTCTCCCTCCACTCAAAAATGGGGACATTTCCTCTCAATACAACCTTCCTAATTCCCTAAAGCATTAGATTAATTAGTACATAAGCGTATAACCCGAACGGGTAGTAAGACGCGGTGAAAAATAAATACAAAATAGAGCTATGGTCCCAAGTATAAAACATTATGTCCTCATTTTCTCCCTTTCTTCTAGCAGGATTGATTGACAGAGGAACAACATATTTTGTTTAGCTGTTTATTGCCCTGTAATAAAAAAATAAATCTCTGTGATACAGTTTTTCTGAAAAAAGATTCACCCCATCCACAAGTTTACGCTAATCTTTTTTAGTGAAAGTGTATACCTTGACATGATTCTCTTGAGAAGAGAAACCGTACAGCTCTACATGCTATTGGTGGATCCTTCTTGAGGACAGTAGAAATGGAATCAATCAACCACATGAAGCACGTCAGTAAAAACAGAATGGATAATGGCACATGCAAACCAACGGTAAAAAGGCTGTAGTCAGTGGCAGCTCGTGTATAGGCACTGCGGAAATGCAGCACCCCCTATTTCCACTTGATATTATCGATAACATTTAATATAATGAGTTATTTTTTCTTTAATTCTTTATTTATTTTTGTAGTACAATATATATTCCTTAAGCTTAATGTCAGTGCTTCGGTAGCCATCCCCCAGCTTATGAAAAAGATTCAAATATCTTTGTATGGAACTGTGTGCTTCACAGTGCCAGTGACGTGGTGTTTGACTGTTGTGCGCATTCGCACATAGGAGGGGGATAGGGAGGAAGCTGGACTGCCATGTAGAGAGAGCATTGTTGATCTCGCAGTGCCGGCTCTGGCGTGATGGTGGAAGGAAGTTTTTTTTACTCAGCGTATGTTATACTTAAAAACCGTGTACCATATTCTTGAATGTGATAAATTGTATAAAAGTGTAGGATTAGATTATTATTCCACTTCCAGCTATTCTGTTTGATTAGTTTTTTTTCGGTTCTTTTTATTTAATAGAAAGACTAAATTCGCTCGCAGTATTTCAATGGAACAAAATTTCCTCAATTGTCATCCAGAGATCAAGGAGAAAATTATTGAACTTTTTGCATAAATTAAAACAAGAAAAATGGATTTAATTTTTAAATGAATAGATCAAGCTTGAACTGTAACAATTTAAGTTAAATTAAGTAAAAAAGTTTTGTTTTTTGTTGTTAAGATTGTATCACGTTCCTAAATAAAGTTTCTTTCTATAAATGTTTTTTTTCCTTTTACACAATTTTAAAACAAAGGCTAAAATTTTTCTGGAGCAGCATCCCCACTAGGTTATTTCGATAGTTTGGTTAATATGCATACTTTATGTGCCTTGAATTCCAAAAAAGTACATGTTTGGGTCTATATGTCTCTAAACTTTTGCTAATCAGTGAAGTCCTGATCACCTAAATGTGACCGATTAAATGTCGGATAATACAGAAACAAGGGAGGGGCTGGAACAAAAATCAAAATTAAATGGATTTGCAGAATAGGTAATAAATAATATTTATTAATAATTATTCTAATGTGTAATTATGCAATAATTTAAAATTTTTTATTCATGTGAAGAGAACAATGAGTTTTAAATTAATTAAATTAAACTCTTAGTATATAGTATCAACATTCAAAAGTCACTGTTTAAAATAAATGGTACGGAACCCCACACGGACTTTCCGCTCTATTGTTTGAAAAGGGAGATATTTACTCAAAATTTGTAATATATGTGAAACGAAATAATATACACTAGCAAACCTAGCATAAATTGCACTATACTTATGTAAAACATTTTTTAGTCCCGGTTTTAAGTCTTATAATTTTGTTTTTAAAGAATTAATGTCCTTATTTGTATGGTTGGACCGATAAAAAAAAGATCAATGATGGGTACACAAATATCAACACATCGTATTAAAATTTCAACTTCCGGTAAAATTTTCGACATTTATTAGATGTTGCAAATCTTCATCTCGCATTGATATTAAATTCCTCATTTATAAATTTTGACCAAAAAAAAAAAAAATGTAAATATTGACTATTGAGTCTAAAATAGATATAGGTCATTGTTGTACAAACATTTCTCTTAAGAGGTTTAAGGAAAAACAACATAAACTTTTAGAGACTTACTTATATTTAATTACTCTATGGCATTGGAGAATTATTGCGTTAAAACTTAAGTAGTATCTTTTTACAATTAAAGCTCAAAATTTGTATTAAATATTTGGCAATATCTAAAAACTGTTGGTTTTTTAAAAATATATTTCATATACAAGTTTTTTATTTTTAATAGTACTACAATTTTAAAATGATAATTATTTAGTATCTCAAATAATTGTGGAGATATGGAAGTTTCTGCTTCTGTAAAGTACACTAAAATTCTTATTCATGGTAAAATAAAAATAGCCAGTTTATTTAATAATCTTAGTAAACACCTAGATACAAATTTTAATCAAAATCGTTAGAGTCGATTTTGAGAAAATTGATCTTTTCTTTTTCATCGTTTCTTAAACTACTCTTAATTATAAGTGTAAACAGACACACAGACAGACATCATTTCAAAGACCACTTTTTAGGGTTTGGGGGGTCATGAGACGTCGATATACATCAATATTTAAGGTTAGATTTTCTTTTGCGGTCGCAATACTTTTTACCTTTTGTGTTCGAAAAGTTAAAAAATACATATATTTAATATAGCTTGAAAGTTATTGGTTTTATAAAAATATGCTTCTTATAAAATATTTGTATTATTAAGAGACCTACATATATATAACGATAAGTAATTTCATATATCAAAAGAGTTTAGGAGCTATTATAAAAATATATAATTTACGCGTCAGACCGGAGCCCTTAAAGTCATTTTCCCAAAATATAGAGAGTAGCCATTTGGTTGTAACATTTATAAATGTTTATAAATAAATTTAATCAAAATCTTTTATAGCTGATTTTGAGAAAATCAACTTTTTCTCCTTTGCCCTCCAGTAAACTACCTTTAATTTTTAGGGTTGGTTGTCCAATTCCGAAAACGTCTCGGGAAACCCTATGAAAACCCTAGATACCAAGTTCTAGCCTGATCGGTAAAATAGTTTAGGCTCTAGTTGGAGGTACAGACATACACACAGATGGAAAGTCAAAAACCACTTATTTGGATTCGGCGGGTCATGAAACGTCAAGATTGATCAAAATCTTGAGTTAGATTTTTTTGACGATCACAATACTTTCTCTACCTGTAAGATAGCGAGAAAGTAAAAATTAGTGATTTAAGTTTGTTTCCCAGCTTTGTTTCTCTTCTTTGTGGTGAGGTCGCCCCAGCGTATTAATAAGATGACATCAATAACTAGTTACATTGTGGATATGTTTTATTAAAACAAAATGTCGCATAGTCGGGACTCTACTGTAGAGTTATTTTCTATTTAATAAAATTTCAATACTTTTCAACTAAGTTACAGGACCAATAATAAATAGCTAAAGTTATTCTATGTTACAAATTATAAGGTATTAGAAATCATATGATTTTCACCAAAACAAAGTCTATAGGCCCCTACGATATATTTCTAAAACAAAAATGAACCTAGGTTCAATTCTCGTGCTCAAGTGTAATTTTTCAATTGCTAAAATTAATAAAATAAAGAACTAGATCTAATAAATTGTCCGTAGAAAAGGTTGGCGAACTCACCAAACCAGTTCTCTTAGTATTTAAATCATGTTGGGTTTAGCCAGCGAGGGTGGGTGTGCGCGTGCGATGTATAACATCGAAGTGGAAGTGGATGGAGGGAATTAAAACGAAATATGAGCGCTCGTTTGTTTTCCAGCTTCCGTCGCTAGCGCCTCCTGCAGCGAGCACGTAAACTAGTGGCAGCTATACTTGCCCCTACAATGCTAGGCCTAACTTCTTGTATCTGTTGTGGTTGTGTGTGTGTGTGTGTGTGTGTGTGTGATAGGGGGTCCCCTAGTGATTTATTCTGTTGGTACCTACCTCGTTTTCACTACTCTTCGAAATAGTTAGCAGAATTTGCAAACTGCTAACTAGACCGATCTAAAGTGGAAGTGTAGCGAGAAAAAGTAAGTGGCTTTTTTTTTCAGTTTTTTTTATAATTTTTTTTTTACAAAATTAAACAATTATTTCTTCAGTAGAAATATGAGAATTTAATTTCCTTTACATGGTTATATCAAAAGTTCTTGAATATCTGTAACAAGCATAGCGTAATTAAATGTTTTTTTATTTATTTATTTATTTGAGGTATTTAACGTGATTATGTTAGCAAACGAGAGATTAAGGGGATACTTATTTTGCCGGCAAAGTTTTGCCAGGGTTCTTTTCATTACACAATCTACATGGGACTGACATTGAGCTTCTGGTATACAGTGAATAATCTTAGTAGCGGACACCCTTGGTGATAAAAAAAAATTCCAATTTTTTTGGAGAAATATATATTTAAAAAAAGCCTAGTGCTTGAAAAAAGTGTAATTTTATATCTACTTACATACTATAGATATTAATTACAACAATCTAATTACTGCATTGTTCAGTATTGTATACAGGATGACTATGGCAAGTAAATAAATACTGCACTGTAGGCCTATATGTGTGCACGAGCACAAACTAGATTGACGGATGTCCTGGAAGATGTGGGAGGTATTATCTTGAAGTACCTTAGTCAAACTACAAAGGTCCATTTAGAAACTTTCCCCAAAGGGGTAAAGCGTACTGCTCACACTTTGCGCGAGACAATGACATTGCTACAGTAAAGTACTGTATATGGACCAGTGTTTTCAATTTTTGTCCATTGCTTAGAAATTGTAATGCACAAATATACATTTATAGAAGTATCCGCGTTCGTTACTGAGAAATTTCGTTTATAAGGATGTTGTTTCAATCTTAAAAAGCCATGTTGTTTTGACAGGAAAATTTAAACTCTCCGTTATAAAGAAGAATCCGCCATTCAGAGGTGTCCGTTAAGAGAGATTTCAATGTAATTCAAAGCAGGCTTGTGCGCTTTCAGTAGTCGCCGTTAGAAAGACGCGGTTGCATAAACATTAAAATATAAATTATATACATAATTCTGTGTGTCCCTGGAGTTAAAAGTTATGAAAACGGGTCTCTCTGACTAACTTTCGCCTCTTGACAAATTAATAACCTACGGCGGTAGGTTGAAATTCCCTTATATATTTTGTTGAATCTTTTTTTTTTTTATTCTCCCTCTTATCCCCCCTTTCGAAGTAGCTACTTTCTTGATAAGTGGCAAGAGATAAGAGATTTTGGAAGAGAGTTGCTTTTTTTTAAAGAGTGGAAGCTTGCTTGTGGTGGTACAGAATCAACTTTAACCGTGCACGCCGCTCATAAACATCTCAAACCTCTGATATAATGGTCGTTGAATGGGCTACCATTCTACACGTTATTATTTGTTCGAAAATAATTTAGTAATAAAATTGGCAGTGCTTCAGCTCAAGGCTCGTTTTAATGGGTCGGATAGCTCCGAAGTGACATACTACAAAACTAGCAGACCTCGGTTTGTCCCTAGGTGGTTCCAAAAGGATTTATTTGTCTTTAAGTTAGTTTTGTATTTTTTTATCACCGTGTTTTACTACTTGTTCAGGCTATACGCATATATTATAACAACTTTAATGGGGTAAGGATGAGGAAAAAACATTGTAGAGGTACTGTACCCTCATTTGCGTGGAAGAAGAGCAGGAAACTATTTAGGGGAAAAAAACCTCAATATAGACTAACCGACCGGGATTCGAACCCCGATCTTACCATCATCATCAACCAGTTCAACACGAGAGTGACACCTTGGATTAAAGTTAGTTCTATAATAAAAACCCGCCTCGGTGGCATAGTTGGCTAACGCGCTGTCTGTTGAGCTCGACTGCTGAGGACGAGGAGATCGAGGTTCGAATCTTGGTCGGGTGTAACTGGTTTTCCACTCCCCCTCCACACAAATGTGGGTTCACTTCCTCTAATTCAAACCTTCCCAATTCCTAATCCATTAGCGTAATTAGTACTTTAAGAGTATAACCCAACGGGTAGTAAGACGTGGTGGTAAATATTATTATTTTTATTATTATTATAAATAAATTTCACAGTTTATGTTGATAAGTAACATGTTGGTAGTAGGCTGTTTTGATGTGTTGCTCTAGGTTAAGTTTTCTAAATAGCGTTTTTTCTTTCACTGCGTCTTCCCACCAATCCAGGTTATTCCCATTTAATTACTTATAATAGTGCAGGGTTAGTAAAGTAGGATTTAAAGGAAATGTTTTTAAATTATTTAAGGTATTAAACGTGCACTTTCTGAAATTCTAATTATACATATCCCCAAGAATTTCTATGAGCGAAGGCGAAAGGGCTCACCAATTTTATCGGAAAGGTATTTTACACATACTTTCCAAGGTTCTTTAGCATGCCACAGTCGAAATGGGGACCGACAGCATTACTTCCTCTCAGAAGGAATTTGTGCTACGGATTTGTATCACTCAATAAAAATCCCCGGATAGGTTTGAACACACATCATCGGATCCTGACCACCGAAGTTGACTTTAAAAGGAAATGAACAGACATTTTCATGAAGGATGATGATAAACTATTTGGTATAAAAAAAACCCTCAGAATAACTCGGCCGGGACTCGGAACCCGACAATCCTGTCCAGCACCAAAAAAAAAATAATAATAATAATAATAATAATAATATTTAGCACCGCGTTTTACTACCCGTTCGGGTTATACGCTTTAAGTACTGATTACGCTAAAAGGATTAGGAATTGGGAAGGTTTAAATTATAGGAATTGAACCCGCATTTGCTGGAGGTAGAGTGGAAAACCATTTAGGAAAAACCACCCCCAGTTCACCCGACCGAGATTTCGAACCTCGATCTCCCCGTCCTCAGCAGTCGAGTTCAACACGACAAGCGCGTTAGCCAACTACGCCACCAGGTGGGTCAAACCATAATAGATAAGACGTCTGGCCCTAGTGCCTACCGATGCGGGTTTCAATCACGTCCGACAGAAATATATATTCACGACTAGTCTTGAGGGGTCATGAAGGATTACTGATGAGTAGGCTGGCTTTAAATAAATGTCCCCCACATTAGCATAGAGCTAAGATGAGAAATCCCATGTGCAAAACTACGTCCAATTTTTCTTGATCGGGATTTTAACCCTGACCATAACCATCACAATGACCAAATACATAAAAAAGGGGCAAAAAACCTTTACCACTATGCCGACGCTGAAAATACATTTTAGTTAATTTCTAAGTCATATGGTAACCTTTGTTTTTCAATAATCAATTATATTATTATTATTTATTATTATTATTTTATTTTGACACCGCGTCTTACTACATTTGGGTTTACGCACTTACGCAATGTGTAATGGTAGGGTGATTGGGAGATGAAATAGGAACTACATTTAACGTGGAATCCGAACCACGGTGGAGGCCTGGCATTCCCCTCACCACAATGTCTTGTCAAGGTGAAGAAGGGTTTGGTAAGCAGAAAAATCTGTGCCGGGACCGAGGAATGAACCCCGGACCCCAGCATAAAAAGTCCGACACCTTACCCCAACCACCAGGTCACCTAATCTATTATACTACCAACACCACACCGAGTTTTACTACCCCGTTTTTTTACTTGCCTTGGGCACAGGCAGACCTACCCCGCCTTTTGGGTTAAAATGGCTGCACTCCGAGGGAAGCTTGAATCCTTCAACACAGGTATCGCAAGGTGCCATCAAGGGGCGTTAAAAAAAGCTCATTTTAATCGGGTTATACTAGAAAAAGGACACAAATATCCATCGTGAGTGACTCAGCTTCCCTCCACAAAGCAGGTTCAGGTAGCGACCCCAATCTTCGCTTTCCATAATTCAATCTCACAAAGAGCTTACGCAGCTTGACCATAGGATTACAATGGTCTCTTTATACGAAAATGTTAAACGTGATTTGTTTAAACTACTATACATTTGGGAAGTTCTTTATCACTGAGATTGACACAACGAACCGTTTGATGGACTCACCCGCTCAAGGGCGTTTTGAAACTTTCGTGGGGCTGAGGATCGGGTTTTAAATATTTTCGTGGCCTTGGGATATTTGTTCGCCTCACATAATTAACAACATAAACATAAGCCTTCTGTGCACATTTCCCCCCACCAATTAAAATTTAAAACAAGCCTCAGAGTAGTTAAAAACAACGTATTTTTTATTTTATTTTAAAACACCATCCGAATGTTAGCTATCTAAGTTTTTTTTAATAAATAATGAAGTCTAAGAACTAAAATAATTTATAAACCCCCAACGCAACATTTGGTGAATCCCCCCCCCCCCCCCTTTCCCCGCAAATCAAGACTATTGACATTTTTACACAAAAGCAAGAATGAGTAAAAAAATTTGAGGGAAACAACCCACATTTGCGTAAAGGGGAGAGGGAAAAGTCATTTATAAAAAACCACATCTAAGTAACGAACCGGATTGTTCAATAATAATGTTATTCTTTTCTTTTTGTTAATTTTAAATGAAGAATTTGATGAATCTAAGTTATTTTATAGGGTGTAAAATTATTTTCTTTCATCTTAATTTGGTGAGATTTTGAATTAGCTTTTTAATAATTTTGGCTGTGAATCAATTAATCGTAATCAATGTTTATGATAATGCTATTTTATTTTGCTTTTCGTACATTTTCCAGTTCTAATTAATTTTATTTTTATTTATTTTTTGGATCAAGATTGATCCTACTCCATTATTGATTTTGGGATAGGATGTTAACCCCCGAACGCTTGCAAGCTAGAATTTATTTATTTTTTATACTCTATTTGTTTCATATCCTTATTTTATGATTTTAATATTGAATATCTTACTTTATAGCTTGGTATAAGTTAAAAAAATTTTTTTATCGATAATCAATCAATTTGATAAAGTTATCACAATTGAACAAAAACTAAAATTAATTAATTCCATTGAATATAATAAACCAAATTATTAAATTAAAAATTAATACCAAATCATATAAAACTATCTAATACGGTAACTAAAAATTTAAATTAAATTTTAAAATACTTAAATTTTATTTTTATAAAATATGCTTAAAAGTATTTTAATATTCACCCATGAAAAACCAAGAATCATTATTTTAACTAAACTGACTTGTTTGGACCGACGAGAAATGATGACTTTGTTTTGCATGCCCACTGGTGTTGGTATGCAGCTATTTAAATAAAACACTATCAATTTTTTTTTAAAAAAACTCTTTATTTCTAACCAGTGGAAAGAAAATAAATAATATCGACTAACATGATGTTAGAGGTATTGTTTACTAGGCCTAATTGTGATAAAAAAAATGTAACAAACAGACAATGTAAAAAAAAAAAGTTAAAAAAAACTGAAGCAATAATTTTCAAAGTGTTTAATTCAAATCTGTCCTGTGGAAAAAAAAGAGGGTCGAGATATTTCCCAAATTATTATTTTTATAGAAAATGACTGGATAAAAAAAACATGAAATAGGGAGAAAAAATATTTTTTTCGTTATTAAAGGTATTAAAAAAGGTCTTAGAGCAAGCAGTGGACATTACGTTGTCTTTTTTCCGAGCACCTCGGGCACACACCAAAAAAAAAAAAAAAGAGACGGGCTCATAAGAGGAGGGAAGCCGGGTATCATGAGAAAAGCTACTATAATAAGAGTCCCCCCTTTCCCCCCTTTCAGTGAAATTTTTGTAACTGCCTTCTATAGTCCGGTAGCTCCCTCTTCCTTACTCCACAGGTCCTTACAGCAAGAGGTCACCGCTAGAATTGTCCAAAAAACGGAATAAAAAAAAAAAACTACCCACATTGCGAATCCGAGAACTCATCCTCTTAAACCCCGCTACACTACTACGGCCCTTCCCCTTTCCAGCAACCCTTGTGAGGAAAAAAGAAAAAAAAACTCTCTCAACCCACTTTAATTGAAAAGGCGCACAGAAGACACACACAACGTATATACATATATAGAGAGAGGATAAGAGACGTCCTAGTAGGCGACTAAAAAAAGAAAGGGGGAAAAAACAAGAGAGAAAAAGTCGACTAGTAGGATGAGGTAACAGAAGACCAAGGAGAAGAGTGGAGGTGGGTATGGGAGAGGAAAATGTCCCAAGGGTGTTGTTGACGGTATGGGACTGTTGAGAGGTTGTGTGTGGGGTGGGGGGTGGGAGGAGGTAATCCGTGAGGAGATCTGATGAGACGACACACATACACTATACACGCACGCATACTAAAGGCGTAGAGACACCCCTACCCATACACCCCCCACCCCTTTACCCGACCCCTTTAACCCCTTATTCAATCGTTTTTTTTTTTCTCTTTTTTGCTTCTCTTTCTCTCAAGAGTCCAGATTGGAAATGACACAGAACTAGAATGGAAGAAAAAAAAAAAAGGAGTAAAAAAAAATAAGGAAGGGGAAAGGAAAATTGAAATCCTGGAAATGATAAAAGTGAAGCAAAGGAGCATTAGCGTAATCCAGGAGATGAAACGGGTGCATTGGGACTGGGGATGGGGGACCACGTTAGATAGAAGAGGAGGAACGGGGGAGAGGGGGGGGGAGGGGGTCGGAGATTGAAGTCTGGACCCTCTTTGGGACACAACATTTTTGAAACCCCTTTTTACTCGCATGGCCACTGATTACAACCACAATACGACAAATTTAAATTTGAAAATAAAACAAGAAATATGTATTTTCAAAATGTAATAAGTCACAATTAGGATTTAATTAAAACGAATATGTAGAGATATGGAAAAAAATAGTTTATTTAAATTAAAAAATATACATAAATTAAACTGTATTCATACGAGTTTTTTTTCTTTATTTTGAAACATTAAATTATGTATTTTATTTAAACAAACAAATATTTCCATACAGCGCCTCAAGTTCAAAATGAAAATAAAAAATCATTCATAAATAAAACAACCACACAAACAAATTTGATCCTAGTAAATACATCAAATATCCTCCCCCTTTACCCCTTTCCCATCTCTCTCTCTTCTCTCCCCTCTTTCACACACAACACACACACACAAACATATATATACATATATAATGGGAGATCGGGTCCAAATCCTTGTCTGGTGTACTACAAAGAATTTTATAAAACAAACTAGTGGACCCGACAGACTTTGTCCTGCCGAACGTTTGGGTGGCATAATTGATTTCAAATAAAAAACAAACACTATGTGATCATCACAATTACAAAATTCACAATGAACTCCAATTAGTGAGTTACACAAATATTAAAAAATTCAGGTTTGTCAAGACAACATACAAAATAAAATATCTTTTTTCCTCAAAATCAACTATATTTGAGACAATATACATTACAAATACTTTGTTTCACAGAAATGGAAATGCTTTCCCATTCCATCTGTCTGTTTCTGAAACTAATAAACTTACTTAGAATAGGAACTGCTAGACACTTAACATACATGGTATCCATTATTAAAATAATAATATATGGAAAAGTGATCCCAACTATTTTTAATTTCGCCCACAACTCCACAAATATCAGCTGTATAGAAAAAAAAAATTGCAAGCTTGCTTACAAATTTGTATGCCGGGTACAGCTAATTTTATTTTTATTGACGTACCTTCAAATATGACAAAGTCAAATTACTTTTTAATTGTTTCTATTTTCATAGTGCAAAAACTATACTGTTTTGGGCCTAGAACTTTACGGGCTTAAGCAGAACGACTTACCTATATACGTACCATCTAAATAGTATATATGGTTGTAGAAGTACACACTATTTCGATGATACGTACAGTCAGCTGCATAGAAACCTCACCCCCTCTTATACCTAAGGTTGTGATGTTTATAAAAAAAGGTCCCACAAAATCAATAAAGTTAGTTTTGTTTTTATCTTAAATGCGTTGATGAACAATGTTTTTCGTATAATCCCTGAGGTGTATAAATGAACAAAATTTATGTGTACTCTAGTTAATCAATTATATTAAATTTTCGTTTGAAGACACGTACAGTGATATCATGGCGCTGCATTGCTGTTTGACCTGGCAATAACAACATTTTAATTTCATCTCATTAGGATTGCACGTAAATGAAAGGAACAAATCTGGTCGGCCGCACGCGCGCACGTAAGTCAGGCATCTTGAATGTAAATTTTTGCATATGACGCGGCTACCAATAAATGATGAAAGAATAATGCGGTAACGATGTCATTGCTATTAGTGGTTCCATCAACGTTACCGACTTTACCGACAATAGGATCATGCAAATGAATGTACTCCTCAAACGCAGCTTCGCTTGATTTACTTGATGTACCGTAATCGCTCGCTTTCAATTTTCGGATACATATCAACGATGTATTGATGAAACAGCTGGAGGCATATAGAATGTTGTTGTCTCCATTGGCACGAATTATCAACTGATATGCGTAAAGTTCATCGCAAATCACTTTCCTTGTTGGTTTCTGCACCACAAATTAAAAATAAAATAAGACAAAAAGAAATTAATCTTACAGAAAAAGAAAAAGTAAATAGTATGTAGATTGTACCTGTCACTGGATTTATTTTTTGATGTTTTAAAAAATATCCATCTTTTCCTTCCCAAAATATCAACGGTAAATTTCAAAGGTCGTAAGAACGATGACTGTCTTGAATTCTGTGAACCGTGTTATCTCTGTGTTGGATCCATATATCCGACGTTCATAGCTCGCCAACCATAACAACTGCAACTTCATTAACGGTGTGTGAATTGTATCGGCCCGCATGCTCTCCAAATGGTACTTTGTTTGCTTTATTGACGACATGTAGTTGTCGTTTTGCAGTTTGTTTGAAACGGATAAACAACGGACAAACTGGTTGTGATTTCGCAAAATCTGTTCCAAAGTTGCCCCAATTTCTCCCCTCCATCTGCTCGATGTGGTTGTACTGGCAGCGTGCGTTTATTTGTTGTTTCCCCACGCCCATGAAGTAGATTTTCAAGAATTTTGGATCAGCATCAGGCATTGGATTAAAGAACCCATTGGATAATATACTTGGCCCTGAACTTAAAAGTTGATTCAAAATTGCGACCCCCCATTTGAACGATTTTTTTTGCTCCAAAGATGTTTTGGAAAAAAAAAATTGAATTTTAATTTTTTCGCAAAAACAATTTTTTGGGGTTTTGCCTCCACCAAAATTTGTTTTCAAGGTTCTGGCGGCGAATTTCAAGGTGAAGTAAAACTTTTCCAACCGCAGCAAAACCCCCGATCCCTTTATTGAATGCAGGGATTGGCATTCTTTTCCCCCCCGCTACAATTTGTAAATTTTGGCAAAGTCATGTCGACCATTTTTCGAACGCCAACGGGAAGTGATGCGCGTTTAAGTGCGATGTACTTGGGGGGCCCGGGTTACGTGTCTGTGGGCAGTGGTCTTACCCCTTCTTTTTCAATGCATTTTCTCGAAGGTTTCTTGCTTTCTGTGATTTCATTTGCACGTGGTTTGCAACCTGGATCTTAAATTTCATTGTTTTTCTTGATTTCTGCCTTCATTTACCCCAGGTGTGGATAATTTTGTGAATTTGTGTACGTCGACCAAATTTCCTTTCTTCTACGAAGACGGGGCATTGTTCTTTAATAAACACACAGCACCTAAAAATAAGAATTTATTTAATTTTTGGATTCAGTTTTTTTTTTTCGATGAAACTTTAACACTGCAAATTTTATTAAAACATCGACACAAAAAAATATTTAAAATAAAAATTTGCGGTTAGTTTGGCATTGAAACGATGTATATAATTTAAATTTAGGGAAAATCTTTAAGATATTCAATTCAAAAACAGACCTTTAAATTTTTTCCCCCTGTAGTATTTAGAAAATTTAAATAAAAAATACACCAATTTACCATTGTGAACTGGATTACAAAAACCCACGTTACAGAAATAAATTCAAAAAAAGCCAAGCCCGGCGAAAGAGACTTGCCATGAATTGACGAAAAGTAAATACCCAGAATTTGAAAAAAATGCCCCATGTTAAAAAACAAAAAAATGAATTATTCCAAATTCAATTTTTCGACCAAAACCCCAGAATTTGAAAACAAAGCCCCCAATGGACACAAAAAAACTATGAAAATTTTTCTCAAAAATTTAATTTTTACTGTTCAAAGGGATTAACGGGGAAAAAATTTTTATTAAAATTTATTATTTTTTTATTGGGGGGGGGGGGGTGAAATTGGAGGTTTTAGGGTCGAAGCAAAAAATCTTAAAAAATTTCCCCCCAAAAAAATTCCCAAAAAAAAAAAATCCCAAAAATTTAAAGCCACCAACCGGGCAATTGTGAATCAAAACCTCCCTGACCCACACAAACAACAACAAAATTCATCAAAACGGTGCCGTTTTTTTTAAATTCAGTGACCACACTCAGAAAAAATAAAAAAAAAGATATTTTTTTAAGACCCTGTCCCTGCCCCTTTGGGCTACCCCTTTTTTACAAATTACGTAAAATTTTTTGGAAGGTTAATTAATGAATTACCGAATTTGCGTAGCAGAAGGAAAAAAAATTAAGAAAAAACTCAGACACCCGACCGGTTTGGATCCCTTTTTTTTTCTCCGTCATCAGCCCCTTTTTGTGAGATTTTCGCCCCCAATTTACCCCGAAGTTGGTTTTTTTTTTGATTAAAACTATTGATAAAAAAAAAATTTTTTGGGTTTTTTTTATGTTTTAAATTTGGGGGGTTTTTAGGAGTAAGGAAGTTTTTTATCTGATTTTTTAGTTTTTTAAAAAAAAAAAACATTTTGTGACTAAAAAAAATCAAATATGCTAATTTAAAAAAATTTTTTTTAATCGAAAAAAATTTTAACAGATCTTAAATATTTGACTTGTTTTCGCGGCATTTTACTGAAAAAAATTTAAATTGAGAAAAATTCCTTCAAAATTTGAATACCATGAAAAAAAATTAAAAATTTTTGAATTACTGTGTGAAAAAATTTAAATAAAATTTTACTGAAGCAAAGTTTTATTTTTTTTTAAAAAAAAATTATTGTAAAAAAATCTTCAAAAAAAATATTTAATTTCGTTTCCTTCTCCATCCTTTCCCTTTAAAAAATCAATGGGTTACAAATAGAAACCCTTTTACAAAAAGGTGTTTTTTTCGCAAAGCCATCCATCCACTTCAAAGTCACAAAATAGTAAATGGAAAAAATTTTTCTTTTCTCTCAAGGAAAATTTTGAAAAATTTTTTTCTGTAAAGAAAAAAAAAAAAAAGCAATTTAAAGAGAAACAAAAAATCAAATTGGGACTTCCCCAAACTTTTTTTCCTTTCCCACGTTTGATTTTAAAGGGTTTGGGGGTGAAGGTGTCATAATTTTGGTTTTTAGCAGAAAAACAAAAATATGCTAAAAAAACAAAATCTTAACAAAAAAAACCCCTTTTTTTTGGGAAATTAAAAAGATCTGAAATTTTTTCCCAAAAAAAAGGCTCTTCCTAAAAATTTATTTCCAAATTATTTTTTTTTTTAAAATTTGTAACATTTTAAGATAAATTTTTTAAATTTTTGCCAAAATAGGTGCCCGGGGGTTTTAAAGGTTTTTAAAGGGGTAACTTTTGTGTTTGGGGCCCGGGGGTTAAACCCCGGCCCCCGGGACAATTTTTTGTTTCCAAACCCTTCCTTCCCCTGAAAAACTCTTTTTTTTTTTGGGGGAATGCCAGGCCTCCCCGGGGTTGGTTTTCCCACTTTAAAGTAGGGGCCCCCCCTTTTTCTCACAATACCCTCCCTTACCCCTTAGCGTAAGTGCAAAAAAAAAAAACCCGGGGAAAGACGGGTTTATAAAAATTTAAAAAAAAAAAAAATAATAATAATTTAAAAAACCCCTTTGTATTTGTAAATAAATATTGTTTCCCCTTTTTTCCCTCCAATGTCCCCAACACATACAAAATTTTGAGGGATTTTTTTCTATGTTAAAACCCAAAAGTGAAACTCCCCAAATTTTATAAATTTGGGGAAAAAAATTTTCCCCTCTTCTGAAAAACTGGTTCTTCGCTTACTTTTTTACGAACTGGGAAAAAATTTTCTTTTTTTTTCTTCCATTTCACGAACGGGTTAAAATTGTATTTTTAAATTTCCCCTTTTCATGAACTGGAATTATTTTTACAAACAAAAAAATCGGGAAATATTTTTTTTCTATATTAAACTAACAAACCCCTAACTTAATCAAAAACACCATTCTAAAATTTTTTAAAAGAAAAATTAACTTAAAAGCCCAAAAAATTTTTTTCGTTTTTTTTAAATTTTATGGACCGGGAAAAAAAATGCCCAAATTTAATAATTGGGGATGTTTTGGGGCTCTCAGTTCATGAAATACCCAGGTTTAAAAATTTGGGGAGCTAAGGCTGCACTTTTCCCAAAACGGGACTTACCCACCAAGTAGGCCGAAAATAGATCATTTAAGTTGCCCCCCCCCCCCCCCCCCCCCCACCAAAATTTAAATTTAAATGTACCACCGTTTTGCCCCCCAAATTTCTTTTTGCCCTAACCCAAAGACGGTACACTGTTTTCGTTAAAAAGGGGGGGGGGGGAAATTAAGGGTAGCCCCCCACTATCAAAATGTTGAATTTTTTTTTTTGATCTTTAAAAAAAATTTTTTTTCACCGTTTTGACCCAAATAGGCGTTTTGCCCTGAATAGTTTTTTTAAAAAAAAAAAATTTAAAAAAAGATTTTTTTAAAGGGGTATTTAAAATTTTAAAAAATTTTTAAAGGGGGTGGGGCGGGGGGGGGGGGGGGGGGCTTAAATGATCCCCCGGGAAGCACCTTGCAAAAATTTTTTAAATTTTTCCCGCTGAAAATTTGTTTGAAAAATTTTTTTTTCTTTGGGAAAGTGGGAGGAATTTGTATAAATTTAATAGGGATCCTTTTTCCCCCCCTTTTCATCTTCTTTTAAAAAAAAATGGGAAAACCCCCTTTTTTTCAAAACCAAATGGGGTATTTTTTGTCCGAGTTTGCCAACAAAAAGTAAATCAAAATTTTAAGGGGGGCTGCGCAGGGAAAACGTATTTTAAGCTTTACCACGTTGGCTTGTCAAAAATTTGCCTTTCCAAATTTTTTTTGGGAAAACGTGAGCAAAGGGGGTTTTCCCCAAAAAAGGCCCTTTCCAAAAGGGAAATTTTGAAATGGTATAGAAACCCCCCCTTAAAAAGGGCATTATAAAAGTTTCTTGCCAAGTTTTAAACAAGTTCCCGGGAAATTTGGGGGGTTTTCGTCAATTTTTTAAAATTAAAAAATTTTTTTTTTAAAAAATTAAAAAATTTAAAATGTAAACCAATCAACATAAAAAAAACGTTAAATTTTTTTTTTTAGACCACTCCCAAAACCCCCCCGTTTGAGTTTGCGATACAACTAAAAACGTTAATTTTTATAGAAACACTTTTTTTTTTGCTAAAAAAATAAAATATTGCTCCCGAAAAAGTTATAATTTAATTTTCTTTTACATTTGGTGGAGCAAGGGGTTTTGGCTAAGGATTTTTTTCGAGGGGGTAAGAAAAGGGGATTGGGGGGGTTTTAGGGTCCTTTAAAAATAAATTTAAAAAATTTTTTAAAAAACAAGTTTTTTTTAAAAAAATTTTTTTATATTAATAATTAATATTTTATTTCATAAAAAAAAATTTTTAAAATAATAATTAAAATAAAAAAGAGGATTTTTAAGAAAAAAACCAAAATTTTTTTTTAACAAATTTGTAATTTTAATAAAAAATAAAAAAAAAATACTGTTACAATAAAAGTAAAAAATATGTTTAAAAAAACCCAAATTTTTCATTAAAGGATTAAAAAAAAATAGTATTTTTTTACAATTTAAATTGGTTTTTTATATTAATCCGGGGGTTTTAAAATTTTAAGCCGTTTTCCTTTTTTGCAAAAATTTAGCAAATTTAAAGAGTTATTGATTTGGTCATTAGGGAAAAGGGCAAGGATTTTTTAGGTAAAAAAATTATTAACAAAATTAAAGTATTGGGTTTTTTTCTTTTTTATTATTTTTTTTGCAAGGTTGGGGGGAGGGGATGATCGCCCCCATCGCCCCCCCCCCCCCCCATCCTGGGTCCGTAATTTGGGGGGAGTGGAAAAACCCCTTAAAAAAAAATCATTTTTTTTTCCCCCCCAAAAGAATATCGAAAAACCCCCGATATCCCCATTACGGGGGGTCCAGGCTATTGCGGAGGGACTTCCCCTTTGCCCATTTTTGGGGGCAAAGGGGGTTTTTTTTAAAGTTTACCATAAAATTTTTCAAACTATTTAAAAAAATTTAAAATTCACTGGCCAAATAATTTGGGGGGTAAGATATTGATTTTTTTTTTTGGTTGCGCAGTGTTGAAAAAAAAAACTTATTTTTTTTAGAACCAGTCCTTTTTAAAAAACCCCTTTTGAGTTATACGCACTTACCTAATGTTAAAGGTTTTGGGGGTTTTTGGATGAAAAAAAAGGCCTCAGTTTTTAAAGTTGAATCCGAACCCCCGGGGGAGGGCCCGGGTTTTCCCCCAAATTCCCCAAGTTGTGATTAAAACGTCTTTCGAGGTGAAAAAGGAAGGGTTTTTAATCAAAAAAAAAGTCTGGGACCGAGATTTTTCCCCCGGGGCCCCACAAAAAATTTGACACCCCTTTCCCCCCCACCACCCTCCCTAACAAATCTCTGTAGTGCGCGGAAAAAGGGTTGAAAAAAATTTTCGCAGGTATTTTTAGGGGGGGCCGCCGACTTGGGCCCATGGTTCTGATTTTTTTTGGAAAAAATTTTTTCATTTTTGTTTTTTTTGTATGGGAAAGGGTGTAGGATGAGAAAAATTTTTGGGGGGGAAACATCGCTCGCCCAAGTAAATAAAAATTATAAAATAAACAACTCGCCTCCCCCGGGGTTTTAAATTTTTTTTTTTTTTTTTTTTTGTGAACACTGTCCCCCCTGAATTGCTAAAGTTTCCTTTTCCGTGAAAAATGCTGCTAAAATTCTTTGCATTACTTCCCGTAGAAAATTTTTATGTCAACATAAATGAAGTAGTTAGCCAACGTGAAAAACCCCTTTTTTTGAGGAATTTTAAATTTATTTGGGCATCCCATTTTGCGAGGCTAAAGTAATAAACAAAAGTGCGGGCTATTTAAAAACAAAAGGGTAAGTTTTCATTTGTTTTGTTTTTTTTTTTAAAACCCCCTTTTTTCTTATTGAATGCAACAAGTGTTAAAAGGGGGGGGACCAAATTTTCCCCCCCATTCCCAAAACCCCGGACCCAAAAATTTTTAACAAAAAATCGTTAAAAAAAATGTTTTTTTCTGGGCTAAAAATTTTACAAAAAATATTTACAGTAAGTAAACAAAAAGCCGGGGGAAAACCAAAAAAATTAGCCCAAAATCACACAATACAAAAAAAAATTTTAATTTTACTTAGGAAAAAAATTGTTTTAAAAAAAAAAAAAAATGGGGCCTATTTTAATTATGTTTTTGAATTTTTTTTTTTTTAAATTTTTATTTTCTTTTTTTTTTGGTTTTTTTTTTTTCAAAAAGTAACCAAATTTTTTTTTTTTTAAATAATTTCCCCCTTTAAATTTTTTAAAGCTCAGTTTTGTTTTTTCCCCCCCCTCCCCCAAAAAAAAAAATTTGGAAAAAATTTTTTCTTTTGGGTTTCATTTGTCCTTGGGAAAGGGTTCTGCTAATTCTGCCCCTAACCCCTTTTTTTAAAGTGAACAAAAAAAGTGATGGTTTTTTCTTTTTTTTTTTTTTCTATTTTATCCCTAATCCTGGGGGCCCGTCCCGTTTATCAAAAAAAATTATAAATCTGACACGCTTGACCAAAAATTTTAAAAAAATAAAAAAATTTTATATTCAAACGGATGATTTTCAAAAAAAGGGGCATTTTCAAAAGGGAAGGGAAGTACTAAAATTCGGAAAAATCCCCCCGGGGAAACCCCCGGGGGAAAAGGTCACCCCATATAAGGTTTTCCATGTGTTTTGTTCTAAAAAAAGCTGATGGTTTGGGGAAAAACAAAAAGAAGGGCCCCCACAAATGGGCCGATAAAGCGTAATTTTTTAAAGACAAAAATAAAAGTTTTTTTCCAAAAAAGAAAAACCCCCAAAAAAAATTTCCCAAAAAACCAAATCATTAACGTGGGTTGGGTCAAACCTCGTATCCCCTTTTAACGATGTAAAAAAAAAAAAATTTCAAAAAAGTAATTTAGCAAAAAGGAAGGTTTTCCAAAAAACCGACTACAACCCAAATTTAAAAACAACCCCATTTTTTTAACTGTATCCGCTAAAACCCAAAAAAAAGGGGAGAAAAATTTGGGTTTTTATAATAACCGGGGGGATAATTTTTTTAATTTTTTGGCATTTTTTTTTTAAAATTTTTAATTTTTTTTAAAGGATTTTTCAAATGTTTTTATTGAAAACATTTTAATACGTTCAATATATTTCCTTTTAATTTTTCACTCTTCATTTTAAAATTTTTAAAGGGCTTTTGCTTCTTGAAAAACGAAAAAGCACCTAATAAAAAATTTTTAAAAAAAAATTGTGAACTTTTTTCAGAAATTTTTCGCCCTAAAAAAAACCCTTTTGGAAAAAAATTTTTGGACTTTGGGCAAGCCTTTCAAATGTTGAGTGAAAACAAATTTGGGAAAAAAAAAAAAATTTTTTGTGCGTTTTTACTTAAACCCCAAACTTGGGGGAAAAAAAGGGCCAAAAAGGGGGTTTTTGGGGGTTTTTTTTTTTTTAGATCCACCCAAATTGAAGCTGTTTTGGGCAATTTGGGCCCGTATCTGTGGGACCCACTGATGAAAGTTTTAAAAAAAAATTCAAAAGGGTATTTTAAAGGACAAACCCCAAAATCCTTTTTGCCACCTTTTTTCCCCCAAAAACCTTTTTGGGCCCAGTCTTTCTGCCCACTGACAAAAACCCCCCTCATTCAGCCCCCCCACTCGATTAAGCGAATAAATTTTTTCTGTTCTCGCCCCTTGATTGTAATTTTTTTTCAAGATTAAAAATCTTTTAGATCGACCAAATGCTAAGTGCAATAGGTAAATCTAGACCTCTTTACTGTTCAGTAAATTTTAAGAAAAAATGGTGTTTTTGAAAAAAACGGTTGTGTGTGCTGTGTAATAAAACGGTAAAGTTTCCACCCTCAATTTATTAAGGCTGTTCGGATACCCAAATTTTAAAGAAGATAAGCTGAGTTTTATTTTTATATTTATTTTTTTAATTGGGGATTTTTATTTTTTAAAGATTTGTCTTTATTTTAATTTTTTTGTAATAAAATCCGGGGTAATAGCTGGGTTTGGGGGGCGTTTTGATTTCCCTTATTTTAAAAAATAGGAACAGGTCGGCTAGATATTATCGTTCTTTAAAATTCTTGAAAGGGATTAAATTTGGGGACGAGCGGTTTCACACATGAAATTTTTTTTTATGGTAAATGCAATCACTCCTTAATTCCTTTTAATCCCCTCCCCTACATGTCATTCGATTTTTTTCTTCAAGAACCAATCAGGGGGTCCTCACAAAGCCCGTGGGTGCCCGCTGAGCCCTTTTTTGGTTCGACCACCACTTTTTGACCCCATCTGAAAATTTCTGCTAAAAAAATTTATCTGTCACTTTTCCCCGACAAAAATAAGTTTGGTGCTTTTCCTTATGCTGTTCTCAAGAATGGTGATTGAAAAGCCCCCCCCTCTTTCCAATACCCCCCCCTCATTTTCTCTTTCTTTTGCCGGTCATTTCAAAGTGTATTTATTTCTTGGGTATATTCTACTCTCTAATACCATGTAATACTTCAAATTTTTTTGTAAATATTTTAATGGATCCACCCAGTTTCTGCCGAAAAAAACACAGAATAAATTTTTATTTTTTTTAAAATTTACCCAAGCCCAAAATTTTGGGGGTGGCTTGGAATATTTCCTGGGTTTTTTTATTTTGATTTGTTAAAAAAGTGATAAAACATATTTTTTTTTATTTATTGAAGTGATTTTTTGGTTTGGTGTGAAAAGGGTTTTCAATTGTTTAAACTGTTTTGGATAAATTTGCGTGTGTACCCTTTTCGTTTTTTTATGCAAATTTAAAAAAAATTTAAAATCACAATTTTTTTAATAAATGTAGTTTTGTGTGTGTTTTTGACAGGGGGGTTTGGGGGTTCGAATCCCGGTGGTGTATTTAGGTTGGTTTTTTCCAAATTTTTTCCCCTCTCCCTTATGCAAATGAGTCCTATTTTTCCCCCCCCCTTTCCAATCGTTTAAGAAAATTGTGCTTGGATAATGGGTTTGTCCCCCAAAAAAATTCTATATATTTTTTTTTTACTTTCTAACTCCCGGGTTTTACGCTTTTTTAATTAATTTCTCTAAGTATTGGGATGAAAGTCACCAATATGCTGGGGAGGGGGAGGTAAAATATTTTAAAAAAAATTAGCAACCTGGGCAGGATTCGAACCCTTTTCTTCTCATCGGCATCCAGTTCTTGTGAGAGTGCTCTTTAGCCCTTCCCACTAAGTTGAAAAATATTTTTCTTGGTACAAAAAAAAATTCCCTAAATCTTAGCTTTTTAAAAATACCTAATGTGTATTAAATTATGCCTCTTTTTTAAAACGCCTTATCAAGTTTAAAAAACTCCAAATTAAAAAGTATCCTTTAAAAGGTTTAAAAAAAAAACAGTCCTATATCTAAAAATGCAAATTACTCGAAGGAAATAAATTTTTGGGGATGTCATAGTCATTTTAAAAATGGTATCCCCCTTTACATATTTTTCCCTACGTCGAATTATCTGCGCCAAGTGTTCCTGCTATCGCGTAACATACCATTTGGGATCTTTATACATCTCATCTGTCAGCGTCGAGCGAGGGATTGGCGAGGGGTATGTGCCCTGTAGGGCTGGTAGGTTATTTCAGGAAGGGGGGAAGGGGGGGAAATTAAGGAGGTGGGGGGGCTTTTGAGTGATGGGAGGTTTGATAAACTGTGACGTTTTGGGAAATTTGGTGGGCCGTGGCCCGGGGCAGAGGTATCCTATGCCGGACCCTGCATGTGCTGTCAACACACAACTCCCCAAAGGGAGTAAAACAGTTTGATTAGGTAAAGAAAAAAAGTTAACTCACACAAAATTGGGAATTCCTCCCCCATAATTCGAACAAAGTTGGTTTTGCACTGCGTTCGATTCGATTCCAACCAGATTAATTTTATTTACCCTGACATAATTTATAATATTTTCTCCCAAACAAAAAAAAAATAAAAAAAGTTGTTTTAAAAAAATGCTATTTTGTAACTTGTTAATTTGATGATGTAGGCCTAAAGCATTTTTTAGGGCCTATATAACATTGAAAAAAATTATAAAAAATTACTAAAAAATTATAACATGTTTTTAGTAGTTTGCATCATGGCGGTGGAGGAAAAGTCCTTCTTTTGGCTTTTGGTTTGTGTAATGTGCAAAAAAAAAAAGGGCCCAAAAAATATTTTGGGTTCGACCATTTTTCCAAAGGGGTAAATAGTGTGTGAGTGACCCTTTTAATGATATCAAAGTGTTACCCGGTCTGGTCCTAGGAACAAAACTATTCCATTAAAAAGAACGTTTTTCGGTGACAAGCCCGGCTTTTTGGGACCCAAATTTAAATTTTATTGTTATTCAAGAAAAGAATAAACACCCCTTTTAGGATGATTTTCTATTCAAAAAACAAATTTAGATAATTTTGCCAACTATGGAACTGGGCCCCCAGTCCCTAACAAGGTAACCCCCTTTGCAACTAGTCTTGACAAATGTAGGAAAGGGGGGAGGGGTTTTTTTGTAGATAAAATAACCCCATTGTTGCAAATAGAACACACCAAAAAAAATCATTTTTTGGGGAAAACTACCCCGTTTTGGGAATTTTTGGGAAAAGCACTTTTTAGAAAGTAATTTTGGAAGCTTCTTTGGTTATTTATTTATCTTTCTATGCAATTTGTATTAAGAGTGCAAACTAAGTCAAATACTTTCAATAAAAGACATGAAATACCTGTTTTTGGGGGAAAAAAGGGGTATTAAAAAACTGGCAATAAAAAACCAGAACTTTATTTGATCAAAAAATACGCCTGGGGGCTAGTATTTAGGCTAGAGTTGCCTGGTGTGTAAATCAGTGCTTACATAAAATTGGGGAAATTGATGTAGAAAAAAAATATCAATACTTACAAATACATTATTATTCATCGATACCCCCAAAAATTTAGTTTCGATACTTTTACTCACACGTTATTTGAACCCCCCATATCGGATTTTATCGAAAGATTATGATTTGTTTAAATTTAAATTTTTTGTCTTAGTAAAGTAATTTTTTTTAAGCCCACACATAATTGATTAAAAATTAATTCTTATTTTTGTAAATGAGCTTTTAAAAATACTACCCTTTATTTCAATGAGGATTCGATTATTATTTTATTAGTAATTTAATATAGGAAAAGTACATTTTTTTGCTAACATTTTTTAATTGTATAAAAAGTACAAAAAATTCTATGTATAATGGAGTCTATAGATACAGAGAAAATATGATCAAAATTTTGGGGACATTGAAAAAAATAAAAACGATATATTTTTTTATTTAAGGGGTTTTTAAGTTTTCTAAATACTGTTTCCCCCCTTTAAATCTTAAAATGAAAAGACAACATCCGGGCCCTAGGTTAATTTTCCCTTTTGGGGCCCAAGTTACCAATTTCTTTTTCGCCATCTAGAAAATTGCCCGGGGCTTTATTCTAAAAATAAACCCCGTAACAAGGGTTTTCTGGAAAAAAGAAATTTTCTTTTTTTTAAGGTGGAATGTGGGGGGGCATTTAAGGGAATGTTTGTGATTTTGTATATCAAAAAAGTTTTTTTTTCGTTAAAAAATTTTTTTTTTATTCTTATTAAAAAAAAGGGTCTTTATCTTCTTCTGTTTTTTAACCTTGTTGTTGTATTCCTTATCCATGTGGTTTTGGGAAAAAAAATTTTTGAAAATTTTTTTCATGTTCCAGGCCCTTTTCCAAAAATAATCAAAAATAAAAAAACTAGTCCACCCTTCTAGGTTTAGAGAGGGTTCTTTGGTATACTGGTTCACAGCTTTCTGAATCCCAAATTTTTTTCCTTTTTTTTCAAATTTGGTTAAAACCATGTTTTTGGTTTTTAGGTTTGGTGGGTACTTTTTTTGGTTGGTTACTTTTAAAGCTCACCGTTGTGTCGTCAGCCCCGAAGCTGGGTTATGTTCTAAACCACCCCAAAGGGTTTAATATCTTTTTTTCTCCAAAACCTATCCTGCTAAAAATGGGTGGAACGTGTCCGTGAAACGCTTTGACTAGTATTTTGGTGTGTTGAAGCCAATGTTCGAATCCCCTTTGGGTGGGGGCTTTTTCTTCCTTTTTTTTATTGTTCAATGTGGTCTTTTAGTTTTTTTCTAATAATTTTTTTTTTAAGGGTTTTTTTTCGTGATTCCTTTCCCCCCTGTGGGGGGCGGAACCTAGGTTTTTTTTAGGAATTTCAAAGATTTTTAAATGGGGCGGCGGGGGGCTCTGATAAACCCAATCTGAACCCAACAACGCCCCTACGTAAAACCCCAATAAATCTTCTTAAACAAAAACCCCAAAAATTCCAGCCCCCCCAAATTTAACCCCAAAGGGCCAAAAAAAATTTTAACTGATACTGGGGGGAAAAGAACCCGGGGCTTTTTCATTTCCAGTATTGGTTGTTTAAAAAGAATTCCCTTTCATTATTAAAAAAAAAAGGGGGGGGGGAGGTAGGGTGTGGTTTAGGGTTAAAAAGTTTTGGAAATATAAAAACCCCTTTTAGGGGGAATACTTGATTTTTGTTCCAATGTTAATTAAAGGGAGGGAAAAATGATGGGATTTGGAATTTTTAACCACACTTTCTGTTTCCCAAACCAAGTTGACGGATGTTTCTGGTGTGAGTGGTTGGTGTATATGAGCTTTCTCTTGTTTTCAGACTAGAGCGACGTTATCGCTACGAGTCATTTCTAGGAGAAAGGATGGGTGATAGGAAGGTTCCTATGGTAGATTGAAAGGAAAGAATTTGCGAGCCCGTCACCCTGCGCCCGGATTCCCTTCCTGACGCGTTACGGAACCGAATAATTGACGATGAGCTAAATGCACAGCAGGATAGAGGATAGGAACGCCTCGTAGGCTGATGTGTTGATGTTCCGAGCAGGTGAATAGCTACAGTATGTCATAAATGTTCCATAAATGACCTGAGCTCTATGTTAAACATACAACTGAGAGCTCATGGTGGACAGTTTCCTTTTTGGTTAACCATTCAAACATACATTAGCAATAAATTTATGTCGACTATTGAACATTTCTAGTGATCTAGACATTGCATTATGTAAAACCATATTTTGTGTGTACATGCGTCCGTTGAAGAATCTTTGATGTAGTCCTTCAAACGAGTAGGCCTATTGTGTTTGGGAACAGAATATTCATTGTCAGAGATGACAGAATCTGCTCTCCATTATTCTCTAACAAAAACCTAGTAAATTCGCAAAAAATGTAGAGCGAAAATTTAAATAAATGTATGTATGTGAGCTTATACTAACAATTTTAATCCGAGTTATTTTTGTAGCATTTAAATTTAGCTTGGTCCGGCACCTTAGCTCAATCGGTAGCGTGTCTGCCCACTGAGCTAGGGGTCTTGGGTTCGATTCTAGGCATGGCCGAAAATGTATCATTGATAAAAATAGGGGTTTTTACCATTTCACATTGATAAATTAACGGCCGGGAACTGGATGTTGTTCCCGATCTAGTCTTGAGATAGATTATAAGGCACGTGAAGCTACGACGGCCTAGCCAGCCAGTAACGGAAAAACACACGATTTGAATAAAAACTGACCTAGGCCATAGGCTGGAAACAGTAACGGATATAAGAATATAAGTTTAGCTCAAGTAAAAGGAAATATCTGACAGACTCCAAACCATTAATTTAACCCTTAAGGGTGAACAAAGTCATACCCACGGGTAAAAGTTTCCTTCTTATGTTTGTCATGTTTCCAAAGATTCAAATTCATGACTCAGAAATTGTAGGTAAAAAGAAAGATTGTTCAACCCTTATTCGCCCTTATAAGAAAATGTAAGTGAACTATAGAGACAGATAAACTCTTATAAGCGACTTATAAAGATTGTCAATGACTCTAAGAGATTTAAAGAGACTATTCAATGCATGTATGAGAGCTATGAAGGCTGGTAACGCTTTTCCTACCTTAAAATCGAGCTACAGAATTCGGTCAACGCTTATAAGTGAACTATAGAGTCTAGTGGACAGTCAACGCCTGTAAGTGAGCTATAGATGCTGGTCAGTGATTAAAATAAAATATAGAGGCCAGTCAAGCCTTTAAGTGAACAATATATATACTATTAAACGCTTGTAAGTAAACTATAGAGGCTGGCCAAAGCTTGTGAATGTATTTAAGAGGAACGTATTATGCCCATAAATGAACATAGAGGCCGATCAACGTTTGTGCTTGAACTATAGAGGCTGGTCATTGTGCGCAAGCGAATTATAGAACAGACGACAGTCAATTCCTGCTCTTCCTGGCAAGCAATAATTTATGGAGACCAGCCAACAATAAAAATTATCCTCCCTTGTTAACAGGTATAGAGAGGCACTGTTTCAAAACTGTTGTATGAGCTAGATATAGGGTTTATCCATTTATGGGTAAGTGTAGGTCAATACTATAATAAATAGTTTATTAGGGTTTTGGTTAAGTATGGTATGTAGGCAAATTAATAATAAAAAAAATGTTATTTGCATACAGTATTCTCTTAGTCATAAATTGTATTAATAAATCAGTGTAGGCCCAATCAAATAAAGTTCTATAAATTATTTAATTAATGTTAATAATAATAATAATACAACTTTTGGAAGAATCATTTTAAAAATAAAAAGAAGTCCAATATTTCAATTTTTTACAACTATTCTATAATTTTGATTTAATATATTCATTATTTATCTTAATAGATAAAATAAAATGAAACGTTTAGGCTACATAACATTTATATTAACTTTTCAAACCCTGAGATTTGAGAAAGTCTTCAAAATTAAGGATGGTCATTGTTGGAAAATCATAAGCCCTCGAACGAACTTGAACATGTCCACGGTTGTGATACGCATAATCCAACACACTCGCTCTCGTAGACAGCCTGTATATATATGACCGTAATGATTTAGCAAATGAAATTCGGTAAGCATGGAATAATTTTTTTTTAATTTATAGTTTTTTTAAAAGGTCGTTTAGTGGATGCGTTGTGTTAGTTAAAATTAACTAAAACCGTATATATTTAAAGTGCTATTATCTATTGCATATTATTTCCTATACAATGTTAATAAACATCTTAGCATGGGCATGGTCTAGTCTTGGATCATGAAGTGTGCATCACCTCCACAAAATATATTAAAAATAAGTACAACATTTTTATGTTCTCATCAGCGTTTATCAGAACTTTAATCAAATCACTTTAAGAATATATCCTCCTTGTTGGTATAGTTGGTTAACGCTCTAGTTTCATGTTGAGCTAGACTGCCTAGGAAAGGGAGGTCCATGTTCGACTCTCACTAGGGTGAACTGGGGTGGTTTTTTCCAAATGGTTTTTCATTCTCCCTACACACAAATGTGGGTTCACTTCCTCTAAATTAAGCCTTCACAATTCCTAACCCATTAGCGTAATTAGTACTTAATCGTATAACCCAAACGGGTAGTAAGACGCGGTGCTATAATTTTTAAAAAACCTGTAAGAATAACCTGATATTACATTTCAACAAGTTACTAGATCTACATTTATGTATTTATAAACAATGTTATGTACAGAACGTCACTTTTGGCAGCTTTTAACAATTTCAACAGTTGTTACTCGTAGATAAATATATAGCTTTACAACTTTAAAAAAACTTGTACTATAACTGTAAGATTACCCCTCTTCCAAAAAAATTGGGTCGGCACAGTGAATAGACAGAAAGGTGGAACTACACTAGTCTAAATAACTAGTCTAGAATTTTACAGGGGGAAGACTTACTCTCACTAGAATCCGAACTTTCTTCGGTAATAATTACGAATCTTTCCATCACTTCATCCAATAACGCATCCTTTTGCCAATGATCGTTCTCAATTTTGTGAACATGGTCACAGCACTTTTTCAACTCTTCTGTAGTGTATTCTTGAAACTATCTTTAATGCAACTTTTTTTTCTCGTCCTAAAGAGAAATACTTGGGAGACCATGTGCCAATTGTCCTTTTACATATCTCCAAAACATTTTGATTTGATTAAGATCTTGATCTTTTATTATCTCATCAATTTTGTATTATTTCTCACAAGAATCTTTTGACAAGTTCAATTAGTTCTGATTTTCTTATTCCTTCAGTAAATGGTATTAATGTTCTCTCTAAACCAAATTTTAACGTCATCTTTCAAAGATGTACTTGTTGGTTTTTTGTTTATCTGCACACAATAATAAGCATTGTCCGTTACTGTTACACTTCTGAGGGAACATTAAGTAACATTTTCTCACTGGTACACTTAGTGAAATTAGTGTGGTGCATATCATCGTAGTAGTCTCCTGTTTTTTTTGTTTTTTTTTTAATGAGAAGGGAATTAGGAACAGAACCTCATACACCTCCAGCACGCACTATGATTTGTCGATTTCCTTTTTCAAAAGTAGTCATAACAACTGGTTCGGATTAGGACTGCCAGAATGTTTTTACATTATGACACACATTAACAGGTTTCATAAACATATAAATTAATGTTCCTTCCACTACTCCTAGGTTCAAGAATTTCACGTATAAGTACCTGGCTCTCCATGCCACTATTTCAAGGCCACCGATCAAAAGTTTTCCTTTTGATTGCCATTTTTTCCACCTAAAGCCCAAGCTTTTGATTGTTTATCGCAAATATTCTCTGCTGAAATATATTATATCATTACTTTTAAGAGCTGATTGTAATTTTAAAGTTTTGGCATAGTTTTTTTACGACATCAAATTCGTGGACTTTTCTACAAATTGATGCTTTCGTGAAATAATTTATAAATTTTCTTTTACCAAGCTCCTTACTCTTTCCTTTCGGGGTAGAAAAGGTTAGGTGTCTTTTAGAAACAAGGGAACATTTACCTTCACTCAAAATGGTTTTTACAGAACTTAAAGGCACTAATGTGGCTTCACTTGTGCATTTAACGACATTATATTTTAACTGTTACTTCTGATTATCGAGTGATCAGCTACGTTGTATACAATTTCCCTAGCCTGTCTTCTCAAAGGTCATCCAGAACACTTTTGGAAGATGATGCTGCCAATATAGGTTCTTGTTAAGTAGGCCTATACTATATGAACTACAATTACTACACTTTATACGTACACAAGAATGATAAAATATACACACACCTTATTCAAATTTCAACAGAATCAGATTAAAACACATAATTTGTAGCATATTATCTTGTTTGGATAGTGTAGCACATGCTCCAGACAGTCGATCTTTGTGAACCATATCATATCTGGGCTAATTTTAACTCTGAGCGGTAGAAGAATTTGAGAAAAAAACTCTTCTTATAGTGATCTAATTAAAATAAAATTTAAAATAATGTAGAGTGATCAACATTGACAAAAAGTTACTTTGATAATCTTTGGGTAGTTGACACCCTCAATTAAATAGGACAGCAACACAAAAGGCAAATATTGTACATTTTTAAATTGTCAAATAATGGTTTAACTTTTTTTTGTCACTGCGTCTCACTACTCACTCGAGCTATACACACACTACACACACACACACACAACACACACACACACACTAAACCATTTAGGAAGAAACATCCTCAGTAAACCCGACGAAGGATTTGAACCCCGATCTCCCAGTCATAATCAGTAGAGTTAATTTAAAGAGTGATTGACACTTTAGAACAGGGGTAGGCAGCTTCTTTAGACCCCGATCTACTTATAAATTTAATTAAACTTCCCACAATCACTCATCGTTTCTCGACTCTAATTTGTCTTTTTCTTTTGTCTATAAGGGCTTACATCTTTATATTTATTATTAAATTAAATCGTTCCTCAAATAGCCGAGCAAGGTAATCTTAGTTACACTCAAATATTATTTTAACGTAAGCCTACTTTATATTTGCGGACTTAGAACACTCAAAAGATCGACGTTGATGAAGCTGTAAGTTATCTTACGCGATCTACTGAGAATTGTCATGGGATCGACCAGTTGCTGACTCCTGCCTTAATAAACCATTTGACTACCGAAGCGGTAAATTTGTCCTACTGATAGTCGACCCAACTTAACCTTTTGATAGACCGGCAGTCACGCCTACAGACTTGCAAAGTTTTGTGGCTCGAGGAATCAAGAGGTAGGTAGGTATATTTGTAGGGCAAGGGGGGGGGCTTACAACCTAACATACAAGGAGTAGGATTGTCGTCACACGGAAGGACATGGCAGGCAGCAATTTGTCGCAGGGCCGCTGCTTTAGAAGGGTAAGAGGGGAGATTGTTGCGCCCCTAGGGCAGCGCTAGACGAACCTTGCATGGCATAGCGTGTCATGTTCATGTAAACGTCCCCTTGCTAAACATGACAGCCCGGGACATAGCCTTCCTGCATTCCTCTAACCACCTGGGTGCTGCAGACTGGCCTAGTATAGTCAAGGACAGAACCACTTTCTCTTCCACCTTCAGAATGATTACACAAATACTCACTTTTCAGGCTGTTCACCAATTAATTTGGTATGAAAGGGAAAGTGAATTTCGATATATTTAATTATTTTACAAACTTTTAATTTTGCGTCATCAGGTGGAATTGGTATTAAAGGGAATACGTTTTTAAGTCCGTAACTTATTATTGCATTTTTTTATGCCAAAAATAATTGTTGATCCAAAATAAATTAAATATGGCTTCAGTAGATTTTTAAGCTGCATTTTTAGTACACGTGGATTATCTCAGAGTGGAAATTTTAACGGTATACCTAGTCTCAAAAATAATTCTCTGATCTCTTTGACTCTCTCTACCAAGTGAAAGGCCGACCTTCCGAAAGAGACCCTAAGACCATGGTCAAACGGCGACCCAAAACCGTGATAACTGATTAGTTATTACACTGCCAATCCAAGACCTTGATCACATTGTCGACCCGAAACAGTGATCACACTGTCAACCCAAAACTGGGGATTATATTGTCAATCCAAAACAGTGATCCCACTTTCAACCTAAAACTGGGGATCACACTATTGACCCAAATTGTGATTCCATTGTAAACTCAAAACTGGGGGTTATATTATCAATCCAAAACAGTGATCCCACTGTCAACCCATAACTGGGGATCACACTATTGACCCAAAAAACTATGATCCCATTGCAATCCCAAAACTGGAGATCACATTCTTGATCCAAAACAGTTACACCACTCCCAAAAAAATAATAATTGGGGATCACACTATTGACCCGAAACTGTTATCCCATTGTCAACCCAAAACTGGGGATTATATTGTCAATCCAAAACAGTGATCCCATTAGTTAACCCAGAACTTGGGATCACACTATTAAACCAAAATTGTTGTCCCAGTGTCTTTATTTTTGTCGCCATATCTTACCACTTGTTCAGGTCATACCTACATTTTATAATTCAACAACTCTATCCACACCAGTGACTAAATGGTTCAGGGTGCGAGAATAGTCATTGGTCGTTGACGAGGAAGGTCAGGATTCATACACAGACGAGTTACTTTCGGAGATAGTTCTTCCGTCCTCTCTCCACTCGCTTGCATGAACGAAAAACAAATATCTACATTGAACATATCTTTGTAAAAAAAGAGGACTTTAGGCCATTGTCTAAGGCGTAGCCTAGGTATATAAGTTATAGGTTACATATTGCACGCCTGGGCTACAACAATCTTAACCCAGTAGTGGAAAGATTAGCCAGTAGGTCTACTAAGGTAACGTTGCCCAAGGGACGCCCGATTGTATTAATCAAAGGCCCTACAACCTTTTCTTGGAGGATCTTTACATATCCCGATGAGATGAGGTGTTGATGATAGTATGAGGGTATGAAACTAGTGGAAAAACTTAAACCTAACTTAAGCCCTATTAACCAAATACTGGTGACCTTTGGGGTAGTTTCATTTTCGGGGAAAATACCTAAGGTACAAGCTGGGAATCAAACCCGGGACCCCTAGGTGCACAGACCACTACACCACTTAGCCTAGGTAATAGAGGCTTACTAACCCACTGTGAAAGATTCTAGTTCGAGTTGCTGGGATAAAAATAGTGTCAGTGTTAGTCTTAGAAACACGTAGGCCTACACCATTCGTCTTAAGCCGGGATCACGATTAACTTAAAATTAACTTATAGTTAAGTTAACGTAACTTAATGCAGATGTTTGGCTCGAGTTGTTACGATAAGTTACGTGAATAGTGATCACACATCTGTTTTTTTAAGTTAAGTTAACTTTAAGTGAACGTTCCCCAGAACTTTAAACTGACTATACAATTAAAAAAACACTTTAAACACTTTAATGAGAGATGAATTAAATAGCTAAGCTATTGTATGTGACTTATTGGTTTTTTGGCACCGTCTTACTAACCGCTCGGGTTGTATGCTTATGTAGGCTACTAATTACGCTAATGGGTTAGGGCAGAGGAAGGTTGAATTTAGAGGAAGAGTACTCGCATTTGCGTTGATAGACCAAAACCCTTCAAAATATTGCTTCAGTCTAATCATAAAGTTTAATTATTGTCTTCACATAGTGATATCAACAATTCTTGAATATTTGACATGAGCATAGTGGCATTAGATGAGAAACTATTTGAATGAAGAGAAAAAACAGTCATTAAATTCCAGGACAACCTTGACAGATATTCAACAATTGGTGAGGTCACAATGTGAAGAAAAATAAAATTTCTACTGGAGAAATATTTGATTTCTTTAGATTAAAAAATTATTTTTCTATAAAAACTGCAAAAGAACTACCCCTAACTCGCGTTCCCTACAATCCCACCTTAAAGTCACACATTAAAGTAATAACTTTATGCCTATTGAGTAAGTTATAATATATTTTTTTATTAATTGTGTTGGAACAGTAACCTTGCGGCCGACCCTGGCGATTATTGTCGATTGACTGGAGATTTCGACAACACGTTAACCGCCAATAAGACCGCCAGCTGTGTCAGACTGACAACAAATACCTCCCCGAGTCCATTTCAAAGAGACACAACAATCACCTGATTTCTGCGATACTTCCTCCGATTGTTTCCGATGTTTGTTTGTTTTTATTTTACTTCCTTTTAACTTCTCCTTGTGATTTGTTTACAAAAGCCCTCTCTCGCAAGCCACAAGTAGCTTATAACAATACTATTTATTGGCTGGTGTTGACACGCACGGCAAAGGGGTGAGGAGAATTCTGGGGAAGGGAAGGGGTGTGAGAGAGAAAGCACGCCGTGATGCGTGATTGGCTGCAGGGGCCTCTATTGATCTGTTCCTCACCGCGAGGACCGCCAATGAGCTGAAACAACAGACACCTCCCCCTATCCTCCCTCTAATGCATTCCCTCGTGGAGGCTGTACGGTGCTGCCATCTCTGTGGGGCGCATGCGTACTAAGTCACTCTGGAACGGGATTTCTTGGGAGGAATAGCTTCCGTGGCTCTCTGGTACAGGATTATTTTGGAGTTGGAGGGGGTGAGAAGTTGTGTCAGGGGATATTTTTTTTTTTTGTCAAGGAAGCGAGAATCGGAGAGTTTGACGGGTATTCTGTCATATTTGTAAGAAAGACAATTTTATGCTAGGGATATGTTGAATAAAAACTAATGTCGGAGGTGTTTGTAAATGTAACGCAGCCATTTAATATGGAAAGTAAATGAGAATGACACAAATTGACCGAAATAACAAATTACCTTAGTAAGCTAATTTAAGAATACTGAACCAACGTTGATATTTGAAGGATTATACACGTATAGTTACACTATTATACTAGGAATGAAGAAGAAATTATTATTATTATTATTATTATTAATATAACACCACGTCTTATTACCCGTTTGGGTTAAAAGTCTAAGTACTAATTACGTTACTGGGTTTAGAATTAGGAAGGTTGAATTTAGAGGAAGTGAACTCACATTTGTTTGGAGGTAAAGTGGAAAACTATTTAGGGAAAAACCACCCCCAGTTCATCCTACCGAGATTCGAACCTTGATCTACCCCGTCCTCGGCAGTCTAGCT